>JAPPVO010000016.1:182446127-182865730 GCA_030407325.1 Camellia japonica
GTTGCAAAGAAAATGGTGTTTTTTAAAGTTTTAGTTTTAGCTTTATTATTATTATTTGTGTACATGCATTTATCTGCAAAATTTGTGTATTAAGGCCTCGTTTGGGAACAGACTAATTTAGTAACTTTTTGGCTATTTGACTAAAATATGAGCTAAAAAAAATTAATATTTTTGGGATGACTTTTTGACTTTTTACGAAAAGATGTGCAAAAAGTAGAGAGAAAAGAGAATCTTTGACTTTTTGGTATGGGTTGTTGACTTTTTGGCTAATTTAGTAATTTTTTGACTTTTTAACTAAAAAAGATAGTTCCCAAACGAAGCCTAAGTAGCAATTATAGATTTGATTATCTTACATATGATCAAAATGACATATTATCTATATATTTTGTTGATCGAGTTCTGTAATCTATTTGCTGAGTTGCAGGTGTTGATCATCAGAGAGAAAGTTGCCGATTTATATGAGTCTGAACAGCAATGGTCAAAAGCAGCTCAAATGCTCAGTGGCATTGATCTGGACTCTGCCATGAGGTCTCTGAGTAATCTTTTTTGTTTTTTTAGTTATTCAACCAGATTTACTTTAACACATTTACGCACCCTTAAATATATAATTATTTTGTTTTAACTATTGTTTTATCTGTGTCAGAGTGATTGACGATACATTCAGGTTGTCGAAATGTGTGAAGATTGCTAGCCTATACCTTGAGGTATATTTTGGGATTGTTTGAGATAATCTAAATAAGTGCACTTTTTGACTTTTTATGAAATATGGGTTGGGTTTGAAGTGATGTGGTAGAGAGGTGATGTGACTTAAATAGGATAGTGACTTTTTGACTTTTTGACTTTTTTGTGTTATGCCAAACCTAGCCTTTGTTATGTATTTTGTAAATGTACAATCTTCTAAAATTGACAAGATGCCACATGTGTTTCTAAAATTAACCATTTTTCACATTATCTCTCGTCAATACAGAAGAATAGTTTTAATTGTCATATTTAAAGCAGATTTATTATGTCTAGTTTATGGTAACGTTATCGAGTGAGGTTATTGCCAGCTGAGGCATCTGTGTCTCTTTTTCACCATTATTATGTTTTTAATGCAAGAATTAAGAATGTTAATCTGAAGTACCGTAAATTTGAATTGCAATTGGTATATACTCTGGTTGCTTATTTGGCAGGATGATGATGCTGTAAATGCAGAAGCCTTTATTAATAAAGCTTCATTCTTGGTTAGCAACAGTCAGAATGAAGCGTTGAATTGGACATACAAGGTTGGCACCGTGCAACAGTTTGGGAGGATTATTGTGTTGAAATTTGGAAGCTTTATCATTTTTGCTGAACATTTTGTTTTCTGTTTCCTTACCGTCAGGTTTGTTATGCAAGGATTTTGGATTTAAAGAGGAAGTTCTTGGAAGCTGCACTCCGTTATTATGATATTTCTCAAATTGAGAAACGGCAAATCGGAGATGAGTATGTACAGGAACAAAGATTCAATTTATTTTTGTAAAATTGCTTTCTATTGATGTGTATTTTCCCCTCCTTTTTTTCTGGATGTGCAAGTGAACCCATATGTGGGGAAGTGTTGATTTTGTCTTTGTTTTCCAAGTTGAGATAATTCTTATTATGTTTATTTCCTAATTGTAGGAAGTCCTGCTGAATGGCACTATACTCCCTACTGTCTGCACTTAGTTCACAACTAGGTTCTTTCACTTTAATTTGGAGATTCTTTCCTTTTATTGTATTGCAGAGTCATTAATGAGGAAGCACTGGAACAAGCCTTATCTGCTGCAGTCACATGTACGATTTTGGCTGCTGCAGGTCCTCAGCGTTCTCGCGTTCTTGCAACCTTGTACAAAGTAAATATTTTCACTAGATGAATAGAAGCTAGGTTTGAGAAATTAATCTGCATTATTGCCTCTCGATTGCTTCTTTTCAATAACTTGGTATTAGACGCGTATTTCATGTATCTTGATAACTTGTATTTTCTTGTATGTTGTTTGCAATTCAAGGAGATGTGGTAGTCACCATCTACAAGTTCCATTTACAATTCAAGTTAGTTAATCAATTCATGACATCTGTTTGCTGGAGTAGTTTTCCTTTGTGGTTGGAACACAGTTGTGTGTAGCACTCATCCAAAACTAAAAGACAAGGAAAAGAAAGAGCTAACGTTGTAACCATGTCTTTCTTGATGAATCAGATAATGACAACATGATAAATTAAATGGGAATATACCTCTGAAATGCAGTAGATCTTATATGCTTCATAAAATTCATCTGTAATATTTCATTACTTCATTTCTATGATTAATATGGCTACAATGTTTATCCATGAAATGAATGCTTTTGATATTTCTTCTGTGAACTTTACAGCCAGCTTTTGATGGGACATGCTTTTTGATTAGAAACTTTGGCTGTTGCTGCTGTCTAAGATTCATTTCTGTTGTGTCTTTTTGTGCCATATCTTATAATTTGTTATAGCTGTGACCTTGACTATTAGCGGGTGGTTGTTTACTTTTAGATGCTTCTGGCTGGATATTTGACTTATGTTAGGACTTGGCTAGAATTGGTTTTTAAGGCTGATTATTTCCTACAACTGAAACATTGGACTTTGTTTCAGGATGAACGGTGCTCTAAGTTGAAGATTTACCCAATCTTGCAGAAGGTATGCTCTCTCTCTCTCTCTCTCACACACACACACACACACTCACTTTACCCATTATGTATGTATTTAGTTGGACTGGTACATTTATATTTAATGCAAAGTTTAATATGGAATTATTCAGGTGTATTTAGAGAGAATATTAAGGAAACCAGAGATTGATGCATTTGCTGAAGAACTAAAAGCACATCAGGTGTGCAAACTTTCTTTGAAGAACTGTTTTCATATATCATATGATTCACTTTTTTGAAAGGAGCACTATACCTTCTGATCTATATTTTCAACAGAAAGCACTTCTGCCAGATAATTTTACTGTTTTGGATCGTGCTATGATTGAGCATAATCTCTTGAGTGCGAGCAAACTTTACACAAATATAAGGTTGGCAAGTAATGTTGTTGCTTCTCATATATCTTTTCCCCATATGTCAATATTATGTTCTTACTGATACATATTTAATTATTTATATTTGTTTGATTTCCAGCTTTGATGAATTGGGCACATTGCTGGGAATTGCTCCTCACAAGGTACAGTTCTATCTCCAAAATCCTCCCAACACTATCCAGATTGAAGTTTCTACTCTTGACCATTGTCATCTTCTCTTTATGGCCTGCCACCTTTGGTTTTTTGATAGATTCTTTTTTCATGGCGTACTTTGAGCTTATACCTTCCTTAAGGTTCTTTAAAACTTGGGCTGAATATGCTTTTCAGGCTGAGAAGATAGCATCAAGAATGATCTATGAAGATAGAATGAGGGGATCCATTGATCAGGTATAGTGTCCATCTTGTTGATTGCTATACATTTTTTCATTTCTGTCTGAATTATAATGTGACTTTGCAATTGAAGATAGGAGTTCAGTGTAACCTCTTTGCCTAAATCCAGGCTGAACTACCTTCTCTCTTTTAAAGAGTTATCTGAGATCTTAGTAGTCTGTTTCTGTATTTACTGTTGATTGGATAAACTTCTCTTGTGAATTGGGTTACCTCTATCACAAGGAATATTCTCACACAAAAGTTGCCTGATGTTTGGTGGTGGCGGCAGTGATTTTTTCTGGTAGTTGGCTTCTCTACTCGTGGCTTTTTGTGTTGCTAGGTGCCATATATTTTATATCTTGTTACTGGATATAATCCTCCAGTGATTGTGCGACAGTCGCCTTTTTTGTGCCTATTTTGGTGCCATTTTAGTTTATCCTACCTAGCCAGAAATGAAAGGCACAGCTCTTGTATTTAATGAGCACCTTATTGACAAAAGACTTGATTCCTTAAAAATTTAATTGATTGTGTACTGCATTTATGTAAAAATTCTACTATACAGGTTGAAGCTGTAATACATTTTGAGGATGACACTGAAGAGTTGCAACAGTGGGATCAACAGGTGACTGCTCATCCCCCTTCTTATTGTCGATTAAATTTAGCTTAACAACTGATACATTGAGTAGTAGAATTTAAATTTCAGTCTACGAATTTATGCATTTGAGCTCGTGTTTTAGGTTGCACATTGTTGCGAATCTGCTGAATAATGTGTACTATGAACGAGAACACCATTAAACTCACTTTTAACAGTTCTAACAAACCATGTGCTCTAATTTGTTTTCAGCTAGTTTTTACCAGTTGTGGTTTTTGCAGATTGTTGGCCTCTGCCAAGCACTGAATGACGTACTTGATAGCATGGCAAAGAAGGGATTGTCGATTCCAGTCTGATGATCAATTGATTGTTTTTGCAGATTGTTTCTGATAATTAGGTGGTTCTATTTTCTTTCTTTCTTTCTTTCCTTCTTTCATTTTAGTTTCTTCTTTTTTGCTTCCAAATTGCCCATGGTTCTTTTTGAAGAGATTTATTAAAATGCCATATTTTTGGTGGCAGTCTTGATTAAGCTACTTGATCATGATATGGAATCCGTTGCGATGTATGTGTTGTATACTTCCATAGGCAAGGTGTGTCCATTGGGATGATGTCGTAATTACGTGTTAGGCTGCAAAGTTAAATCAATGTATTGGTACTCGTGTTATTAGTTATCACAAGGATTGATTCTATTAGTTGTTAATGTCAGGTTTGGTAACATCTGGTTGTAATATTGTCAGCATGTAAGGTAGGAGTGACAATCTCAAGCCAGTTTTTATGATTAATTGAGGCATACAAATCAAACTTATTTGTCCTGAGAATCATTCAGAACAATTCAGGCAATTGGGTGATAGAAATTTAAAAATACAATCGACACACCACTTCCCAGAGTAAAAAGACTTCTTGTTGATTGATCTTATTTGCTTTTGAGATAATGATATTATGTGCTTTCAGAATGGTCTTCCGCAACAATGCGAAGCCTTATCATGTCCATGTCAACAGTATGAAATATACAAATAAATTAATGGAAATATTTACGTTTCAAAATCTCAAGCGCTGTGAGCTCTCAGAGCAATCAACTATGATCTGGACCTATAACAGGGATTAACATGTTTCAGCCCCTACTTTGTATAAAATTTTCCTCGCTTTTATTTTCCTGTCTTTATCTAATCTATATACATTGTAACGATCGGAATGGTTACCAGTAAAACAACCTTCACAAACCTGGTGCTGTTCCCTCAGAACTTTCTTCCCTTCAACAAAATTGTGTAGAAAAAAATGCTCTTTTTAATAAAAAAAAGAACCCATATCGACAACCCCTAGTTAAAAAATGAAAAGGAGTCTCGATCTTTGCACAGAGATGATCATTTCGGTTGATCTCTCCAATTTTGTAAGAGCACGTCACGATTGATAGTTGCCAACTCTGACAAATTCTGCAAAGAAAACAGTAATCAGCAACTGCTGCATATTATGATCATACCAAGACATGCTTGTTTGGTTGTGTTCTCAAAAAAATTTAATCTGTTTTTGCTTTTTGTATTTTTGGAAACAAAATAATGAAATTTCATAAATGGCTACCATCCTCATCTTTTTGTGCAAAAATAAATTCAAAATTTTTTTCGGATGTTTTATGAAGAGAGTTTTTTTCAGGAAAAAATCCCAAAAACAGTTCACCAACAAGTTTCTGAAAAATGAAAACAAAAACACAACCAAGCAAGCCCAAATTCTCAGCAATTGAAAGGATTTTTTTTTTTTTTTTCTTTTCTTTTTAATTTTTTTCTCTTCAAATTCAGTAGTTTCAAAGAGTGAATGCTATTGTTTGAGCAAAAACCTAGGCAGATATATCACTTTAGGTTGCACTGGGATTTATTCAATGCATCCACAGTCAAGACTGAACTTTTGGGGGGGAGCAAGTGGGCTTACCTTAAAAGAAAAGTTTATCAAGGAGAGATCGAGAGCCGAGTCAAATCGTTCAAGGTCAGTACATTCATCCATCTTCTGAACAAAGAAAGAAAAATATGAATTCCGAATGAGATCTCTCCAACAACTGCTCAAATCTACGTATACCAGAGAGAGAGAGTGAGAGTAGTTGATTATTTAATATCAATGGTCTTGCTTTGCCAAGTGATCATTAATCACCAAAACACTATTGTCACTGCTAAATACCTTTCTATATAGAAGTCCTGACTTATGTTTGTTTGGTTGGTGGTTGGTGTGCATCATATCTTTCTACCCCACTACTCCAAATAGAACAATGATTTCCATCCCAAAAATTCAAGTTCAATAAGGAGAACCTTAAATGAATCCCAATAAGGATATCATACAAAAGTACAGTTGATTAGGGTTCATCATTGAAAAGGTATTAGGGGAGTGTGGATCTTGATGAGCACTAGAGACTAACCACCTAACAACAGAGTACGGATTTTTTTGGTATTTCTGTACTTGTGACTTATTACCCTAACTTCTATGTATTTATAGTTGAGGGGGTGATTATAGTGAAAACCGCAACAACCTCTCGTAGCCCTAGTTTTGTAGTAAACTACGTCACTCTTGTGTTCTTTGTATGTGCGTGTGATTTATCGTTCTTGTGTATTCGTGCTTCTTTGTACTCGAGTGTCATTGATCCTAGTTAGGTGTTGCGGATTCCTAGTATCATATTATAATTATAATTATTTTTTTTTATAATAAGAAGAGCGCCAAAAATGCCAACCCCATAGTGTATAGGTCTCCTGAATGTTGTACCGTAGATGGGTTTGAATCTCTCTGCCTAAGAGCAAATCATCTTCACCAACTACTACCCCCATCTCTTATAATAAGCATCCAGCCATTCTCTTATTAATTTTTTTTTTTTTTTGTTAAATGAACCACAAAGTAGCCATTGAGGGTTGCCATCCAGCCAAACTCCAACTATCAACTACCATACAAGAAAGCTATATCTAGATGAATAAGTAAATTTACCTCGACTCCAGAACTCGAGGATTCACTAATGTCAGAAGCAGAATCGCTAGAGACCCGATCATGTGGCATTCCATCTGAAAATTGCGTATACCGTGACACAAAATAGCTTGTGTCGTCTACACTATCAGGATGTGGAACAAAAGCAGCCTGTGAATGCATCAAGTAATGAAAAGTCAACATTGTAGACATCACAACCATAACAAGAAGAAAAGTAGTTAATGGAAATGTGTGACCTAACCTTTTGTAAGGTGAGCGTGTCCCAGTTGACTCCATTAAAAAATGGGTGTGCTTTTACCTGTAGGGAAGTTGAAGGCAATGAGAGCCACTCTAGCATTTATCTTTCAAGTAATCATATGGCACAACCAGTATGTCCATCTTATGATCATCCTAAAGCTAGAGAAATCATTAATTTATCAATAACCATTTCTACACAAGCAGAATACAACCTCTGAAGATCCTTTTGCACCAAGACGCTGATCTTGATCAAGAACAAGGAACCTACATAAAGGGAGATTGATGTTTAAGTGAAATTTTTCAACAAAAAAAGTTGACATTTAGGCGCACAAAATTACAGAAGCAGACACCAATTGCAAGAAAGGATTTGTATAACCCCTCCCAAGTATTTGGGGCAAATCTTTGGTACACGATTCGGGACAAATTTGTTTTAATCAATATGTTTTAAATAAAAAAGAATAATGTGAGAAACAATACTCTCATATTATGCACAACTGTAAGGGAGAACTTATGATATTGATAATCAAACTGCTCCAAAAGGTGCAAGAGTTTCCATTTTTCTTCTCGTCCCATCACAAGTACATTTGCAAGAAAATATAGAATTGGTCCTGTTGTGCGTTAAGACACAATAACTCAACTTTGAGAACTTAAAAATGGGGCCCCACAACACTGCAGCATGAAAAAGACAACCACTGTTGCTAACAGAGCAAGACTGGTTGATATGATATTACTTGATCGAAAAACAATTCCCAAGATTTAACAGAAATTGTAGCATTTGTTCCCCAAAGTTAACGGAATTATTTACATCTAAATATTCAGTTCCTTCCCAATTCTTCTCCAAGACAGTGACTTTCACTGTTTTACGCTCATACTTTCTGTTTGTGCTTGTGAAATATCATAATCAGAGAAGGTAAACTCTGTAGACTACTTTAATGTTGGAACCATGAGACGCAGAATACAAAAGATATTTGGAAAAAGGGCAAGCAATATTCAACCTGATAAGCTAAAACTGCAAATCATGAAATAGAACTTTTAAGGACTCCTAAATGTAGTGACCAACCTGTCAATCAAATCTTGGGCTTCATACGACATGTCATCAGGAACAGAAGGCCAGGGAATTTTCCTGCTAAGAATGTTGTCGAAGATTATCTGTGTAGCCAACAAGATGGCGCAAATGTTAGAAGAGTATGATTTTTCCTCTGCAATAGAAAAACTTTTTTTGCATCTAGTATAATTATTAGCTTGACCAAACTTTCTGACCGATAAGGATGAACAATTAGTTAATAACCATAGTCAGTGAAACAAAGCTTCTATTTCCTCCAATTAGGCCAAAAATGGTGGTTGTCCACCAATCAATTTTCATATGCGAACAGTTCTGCTCTTACAAAACTAAACGCTTCCACATAGCAAAGTTCTAACTTCTAATAGATAAATAGTAACTAATGTTTTAAAAAAAATCAATGAGGCAAGGACCACATGATTTCATAAAATAAAACACTGAATCCCTGAATGTCTGCAGCTTTTCCAACTCTGGTGGTAGAATCATGAAGATGAATAAAGATATGCTAGAAAGTCCAAAATAGCAGGCTGCTGACAGAAAACCAGGCTTTTCTTTTTTAACCCGATTATTTTTTACATCGATATTTAAGTAGGAGTTTTAAACAGCATGGTACTTCATACTATTTTGGACATCCCTAACGAAGTTAGAATTGCTATTTTCATTCACTTCTATAAACAACAAATTACACATTTTGTATTTAAATTGACTAGTTACGAATAGAACCTCAAGAAAATTTACAAAACCTTTTAAACAAATAATTAATACACGAGCCTCATGAGATATTAAAGTGCACTTGACTTAATGTTTTTGTCTAATCATACACATAATAAATAGCAGTCTTCTGCTTGATCAGACTAGTTACATATGTTGCTCACCACCAAGAGGACTACAGAACCGGCAACCACATAACCATATATAAATATATAATCAATAGAGAATGAGTGTTCAAGTGTAAGTGTCTTGCCTTCAGTTGTTTATCATGCACTGGAATTCAAAAGTACGTAATTTTGCAAAAAATTTAAAAAATGTTTGATACCTCCGGACGTTCGGCATTGAAAGGTGGGATTCCCGTGATAAATTCAAATAGGATAATCCCCACTGACCACCAGTCTGCAGCATAACCTGTAGAAATGCTCAGGAGGTCATTTCAACTCTTCACTACACTAAAAAGATACCTAAATGCAGGTTGAGTGTAAACCATGCTCAGTTCCAAGAAGAATCTCAGGTGCCAAGTAGTCTGGTGTGCCAACAGCTGACTGCTGATTTCTATCCTCTGTTTTTTGAGCATGCTGATCATGTGCATCTAAAAGAGTAATTCCATCTGTGTCAGGTCCAGGTAAATCACCCGTACTATTCATAAGTCCAATTTTCGATAAGCCGAAGTCTGTAAGCTGGCAGAATAAGCAGTGGTTAGTTAGTACATCACCTCTACCATAACAAAACCTGATGAAAATGTAAGGTTGAGACATACATGGGCCTATACAACAAAATTACACGGGACACATAATTGACTGGAGCCACATAGGTACAAACATTGATATGATTCTTTTTTTGGACTAGTATTCAATGATTAATTCAAAATGTATTCTGTCCATTTGATATGATTCTTTTGTATGGACTATTACTCAATGATTAAAACAAAATGTATTCTTTCCATTAAACACAAATGTCATAATAGCTATCTTTATCCATTCTACTATTCAGATGCTGCAAACCACCCACAGTACTCAGGTCAATAGATGTAAAACATTTACAAGAGGTTTGCCTTCTGAACTTTTAAAAATCAGTGGAGAAGCATTACAAAATAATTTCTAGCTTCAGAAAAGTCATTTAATTTAAAAGTGCAAAAGGTAGTAATATAACCAAGAAATAATTAAAAAAAACTTGCCATTTCTTAGCTGGAAATGGTCTTTCAAGACAATGCACTCAATAGGAAACCATGGAAGCTATACACGTGAATAAATTGTTTGACTGTTAGATTAACTATGGAGAATTTGTATCTAAATCATATGGAGCATTAGTTAAGTACCATCATGGCATACTGCAGCACCTAATAGTATCTCAATAAAAGCTCAGATTTTATTAGAGTTAGTACACGGAACCTTGATATGCCCGTCATGTGCAATTAATATGTTGTCTGGTTTCAAATCACGATGGACGATTCCAAGAGAATGCAGGTATTCTAAAGCGAGAACCTGAAATGTATGAAGATTTCCTTAAGAAAAAAGTCAGACAAGAAAGAAAGAGCATGCAAAATGGGTTTAAACAAACCAGTTCTGCTATATAGATACGAGCTACATCCTCCTCGAGGCAACCAACTTTTCTGAGCAAAGAGTATAGATCACCACCATTGAGATATTCTATAACCAAATAAAGGTTGTCTCTACTGGTGAATGAATAAAAGAATCGAACCTGCAGTAACAAGATGACAGTCATACCAACTAGAAGCCAACTTAGAATAACTAATATTATAGAATGACAATGCCAAAAATGATTCTTAAAGATGAAATTTCTATGACAATGAAGTTATTGATCAATGCATGGATGAAAGCCTCACTGCATGCAACATATGCTGCATGAGCAGAATCACAATCATGAAGATTTTGAAGCTTATAAAAATAAAAATAAAAAGATATTCGATTCATGCACATCAAACATCATGTACAGTGGCAGTTGTCATAGCTGAAAAGAAATTTCAGTTGGAATATTACCACAAAAGGGTTTCTAACTGTTATCAGGATGTTACGTTCAGCCAATATACCCTCAATATCATTTTTCCGAATCATATTCAATTTCTTCAGCACCTGCATAAGTAACAGACTAAATAACCACAAAATCTACAGCAAATTTGGCATATATTGTAAAGTTGAATTAAAAATAACTCAAACAAATCGCATAACTATACTCAACTGTGAGTAACTTTTACCAACACCGGTCAGGATATGGTTGAGAAATGGAGCATAAGGAAAGAATTTTTAGTAGCATTAACTCTAAGAAAGTACACATGAATTTATAATTATTTAATGGTTACCTTTATTGCAAATAAATCCCCTGTTGTTCGCTTTCGTGCAAGAAAGACTTTACCAAAAGCTCCCCTGCTAATTGGTTTAATAATCTCAAAGTCATCAATGCTTGTTCGTTCTTTATGTGAGGGATGTACAGGAGTTGATGTTGTACTACTCTGAGATGCAGTATCCAGCAAAAATTTAGAGCTTTCAGCATGTCTACTATTAGTCTTCAGGCTTTTCACATCCGATAGATCACAAGCAAGTATATATTTCTCTCTGCATATGAATGTTAAAAATACAAGGTTAGATTCAAGGTCACTTCAGAGTTGCATATATATGCTTTACATCCTTTTAGAAATTACCGCAGAAGGCTCTCTATTCGGCCTCCAAATGTGTCTATTACAAGAGCTTTGATCTTGCTATGTTGCAACACATCCTGTAAATCTTCCATATAAGTAAGTAAAAACTCATGGGACCCGTCCTTTGAAAGATCTGTGCCAGCTACGCAGCGAGCAATGTCAACAAGTTCAGTCATCTGCAGAACAGAACTTCAATTTATGTTGTTAGCATAGCATATGTAAAATTCTTCTGGAGTTTTAAATGCATATCATTAAGAAGAGAAAGAATATAGACGAAGGCAATCAATGAATGCATAATAAACATCATAAATTTTTGTCAAGAATACAAACAGAAGAAAAGAAATGAAACAAAGACTACAAAGTGAACATCTTAGCAAATTGGGAGAATAGAAAGTGTATGTTTTGATCTTTTTCTTTCTTCTCTTCCTACTCCGCTTCCTTTTTCTTGAAAAATTAATCTTAGCACACTCTCCCACCATATTAAAATGGCAATTTGAGCCCTAATTTCTCCGATCTAGGTATAACATTGGCATGCTGTTGGCCTAGAAAAGTTACCTATGGACCAAACAATTGTTGGTATCATCATCCTTCAGCCCAAGTGTTAAGTGGAAAGTCAACTTAGGCATAACATAGCCTATTAGCCTTCCATGGCCCGAACTCACCAAAGACAAGTTCATTGCTGCAGCACCTACTTATCATATATCAAGTATCATGCATAAGCAACATATTCTAGTTTGAAAGAACTTAGAGCCACACTGCTGTTCAAAACATGTTGCTTGAAGAAGAATTGAGAGTTTCTCCCTGGTTAAAGGGCAGCATTGTATCTGTTTGGTAGCAATCTGACAGGGACAAATGATGGCTAGTGACATTTTCACTTCCAATGCCATGTCGCATGAAGAATTTTATCTTCACACCCCCTCTCTCACTCTCACACACACACACATTCTGATTCGTCTGCTTGTCTCTTCAAATATCCATGGAAAATAATTAGTATGGAACAAATCCATGTATTTCCATTTTCTGAATTTCAATATAAATCCACATCAAATTCCTTGAAGTGAAATTTTAATAAAAATTGATTTTAACAGAAACCACAAGTAACAATTAAGTAAACCACAACTGGATGACTTACTTGTTGCACGTCCTCCAGCTCAGAAGTATTGTTATGCTCCAGCCAGAAAAAGTCAAAATGTGCTGTTCTAGGGGTATTTGTGGAAGATCCTGATGTTATACTTCCAGCTGAGGAGGATGGGCCACAGAGGCCAAGTTTCATGCTCAAGTGACCCCTCAAATTAGGGGTTGTGAGATCATCTATACAGGCGGTGTCCATCTCATGAATATCATCAAACATTCCTTCCACACCTTTACTTCGCCACTCACTTATCTTTGGAGAAAAACCTTCAGATAGGGTTGCAGGATTGGGGATTTGAATTTTTGAATTTTGAGGGTTGTCATATGATGCATGGACACTCAAATTGAATGACTCTATGATTTGTTCCAGCATCTCTGCAAGTTTCAACAGGCGGTCATCTAAGTCGAAACATTTTGGATCACATTTTTCCGCATAAGCACATATATAGGAGTGAGATTCCAAATGCAAGGTAGGAACAACTTCTTCACATATCCTACAAATAACTGAATCAGATTCATCTAAACTCCGTCCTTGCTGACGAAGTGAACAAGAACTAGCCTTGTCTACCGAGTCTCTAAGATCATTACCATTAACTTGATGATATTCTTGAACACTTGATAACACATCAATTTGGGAACTTTGATTAAATGAATTATGATCAATAACCATGAAATCCTTTCTGGAAGTCATGTTACACTCATTAGGTGGCACCTTAGACCTGCCTGAAGTTGCAGGTGACTTAGATACCTTACGTTGTTCCTGCAGTTCGTGTTTGGCATCTTTCATCAGGTTTAAAGCATAACCTGGACCAGAATCAGCATTTACTGGATCAGAATCCCAGTTCATTTCAACAGAAGGGACTCTGTCTAAGCATTTCTTAAATTTATGAAGAGATTTCTCATCAATTGACTCACTGCCCCTCTCAAAATGCAACAATCTTGTGCAACGTGTCAATATAAAAAGCATGCGTGTCAACAACCACTTCAGCAATCCTGTTTCGCATTGCTTCCTCTTCTCAGTCAGATCTTGAACAACTGTTTCACACTTGGCACGAAACTCTGAGGATGTCATTTCAACACATTGTTGACAAAGAACCAGAAGATCCTCTGCCAATTTCTGTGCTTCTGGGGATAAGAACTCATTCTTTTGCAAGAGTTCCATCACCTCCCCAGCAAACCAAGCCAGCTCCTCATTAATGACTTCTTTTGCAGCATCAAATCTTGATCGCAATGATCCCAGAAGCTCCTGATTATCAACTCAGTGAAAATAAATTATAATAATTTAATAATTTAAAACAAATCTAATTTTATGCCCCACCCCCCCCCCCCCCCCCCCCCAAAAAAAAATGTAGCCAAACAGTTTTTTAAGTTAAGCATTGTTCATTCAAATTATGCTTAAGCATCTGAGAATGCTAACTAACTGTATCTGCTTCTAGAAAATGGTACTAGCATCTTATTTTCCCACTTGCAAATATTAAACCAAAGAGGCGGTCAAAGTTGACTGATACCTTCAAATCATTATAGCTGTGAGCCCGATGGTACACAGGACGAATGCCACCTTTCGGTCCCAGTTCATGCGAAAAACTTTTTACACCTTTTGGAACTTCAATGACATACATGCTTTCTGGTGAAGATTGGTCTACAGTTGAATGCTTCCCCACCTTGTGCAGTTTAGTTCTTGGACCCTCCTTGCCAAATCCTTTACCTTCCGAGTCACTAGTCTGCCAAATTAGTGGCACTGCTTATTATTACACACAAGGAAGTGCAAAAGCATACATCAAAAAACTCTCTAACATTAACCAAACCTCACCTCGGACTTCGGAGAATTATCATTGAAATCATGAGTGGAATCTCTGAAAAAATGCGATTTGAACCACCGACCTATCTTCTTCCTTTTATGGAGTCCTGCGAGGTAAATGAATTCCAATAAGTTCTTCAAATTCCTCTCTACTTTCTTTCTTTTTCCTTTCAATATTATCTAATCAGATGATTTCTTAGAACAAAATGAATACTTGTGCTTCCACCTCATGAGACATGATTGAGGTGAATTTTAAAATTCACAAAACCATTTTAATTTTAATTTTTTTTTTTTTTTTTTTTGGGAAACTAATTCACATACACCTATTACATATATAGATATGAATTTGCAATTCAAACTTAAAAATTCTTCAAACTAATATAACAATACTCAAATGTCAATACAGACAAATCTACTAAACAATTAGAGACAACAAAAGTAAATACCAATAAATCCTTGGAACAATACTCAAATCTCAAATATAAAACTAGACGAACCTTCTTTTTTAGAGCCATTGAGCTTTCCAGGCCTTGGAATACCAGGAGTCAAATTATCGACATCATCATCTATTGAACTCGGCGGGTCCTTGGGAGACTCCCGGCGAGTCCTGATTCGGTTCAACCCCGTCGGAATACCGATCTCCGACACCGACTCTCCCCCGGTTCGACGCGTTCCGTCCATCACACAAAACCGTTTTCACGCCCAAATAAAAACCCTAATTCTCCGTTTTCATACCTTCTTCACCAACTCAAAATCAATAACAGAAATCGAAACGCAAAGAACGAGCCTGAGATTGCTGAGAAGCGGATCAAGAGACTGAAGATGAAGATATATATATATACATATAACGTGTTGATACACGTTATATGTATATAATGTGATTTTTGTGATTGCGGGTTTGGATTCAAATTGAGAGAGAAAGATGGTGTTTGGTGCGTGGCTGCTGAGTAAAAGGCTGACGAAGATAAGTTCAATAAATAAAACGGAAAAAAATAAAAATAAAATTTGTGCCTTTTTGTTTTTTTTTTTTTGGTTACCCTAAATTTTTTTTTATTGTATTGGAACCCGTACTAGGTGAATTTATTGCATGAATGCCCCTGGTTTTGGATGTTATTGTTTTATTTTTTTTGTCAAAAATCAATTTGAGGGAGTCCTCCTCACTTGTAGGGTTGTTGTTGGTAGCCTTGATTTCGGTGTTGTTGATATGGTAAAATGTTGAATTTACATTTTGTCACGGTAAAGTAGTTGGTTTTAGAAAAGTGGTAAGTATCAAAATAGAATATGAGAACTTAGTTTTACTTTAAGGCAATCAAATTTGTACATTTTTTTTAATAAATAATTTGATTTGTTAAAATATTTTGTTTAGTTAATTTCATTTTCTTTCTCCTTGATCTTATAATAATTTTTTTTATTTTTAGTCTAATAATGATATATACTAATAACTCTAATGTGCAGTGTCCACAACAAATCTATAAGTTCCGTTTGGAAAGTGGGTTAACTTTTTGACTTTTTTTGTTATTTTAGTCTGAAACTAAAAAGCCTGGGAAGGGTTTTTGACTTTTTTGTAAGAGAAAGAATGTAATGATTATGGATTGAATGTGATGTTTTGTCTTATTAGGCTAAAAAATCTATTTAATTTTTTGTGACTATTTTAGCAAAAAAAAAGCCCACAAACCAACTTCCCAAATGGAGCTTATAATATTTGCAAATAAAATATGAAAACTAGTACTTGAAGAGTAGTTGAAGTTATCTAAGGGTAGAATTTATATTGTTTTTGAACCATTGTTATGTAGTTTTCAGTATAGGAATATAAATGAACTTATAATTTTACAAAATCGTTACTTATTTAAAAAATTAAATATAATAAAATTATATGTTATAATTATTAAATCGATCTAATATTTTTATGAATAATTTATAAACAAAATAAAACTTGTGGTGAAGCATAGTCGAATTTGCACAAGTCCAATCAGCTTATAAACCATAAAGAACCTACTTATAGGCGTTAAATAAGCCATTTTCATATTTTATTGGATAAATTACACTTACCTCCACTGAAATTTTTAACAAATATAGGAATTTTTTATGTAATTTTAATAATTACAGAAATCTCATCTACTTTTGTTGATAATATCAAGATTCTCCCACTCTGTTAATTTAGCACAAACGGCGTTAATTAACTATTCAAAATGACCATAATACCCATTTGAATTGAGCGGGAAGATGAAAATTATCAAATCAACAAATAAGTTATTTAAAAGAAATCTTTCACTCACCTCCCTAAGGTTTTTCATATATATATTATTAAAGATCCATGCATATTTTAACATAATACCTGTGGGGATATATTTTATGAGTACCAACACGTGGCTAAGGTGACGCCGAGGTGTCAGCCGAGGTGCCACGTGTCCTGGTCGTGACGCCGAGGTTATCTCCGAAGATATCGGAATCCGAGATAAGCGGATAAGGCACAAGAATCTTAGAATGAGGAATGACTACAGCAAGGATAATGATAACTCTCTTAAGAAGTTTATCTTTATCTCCCGGAGAGTCCAAAGTAAGCACTAAACAGGAATTCATTGAAGCTAGGCTTCTAGTAGGACTAGGATTGAGTTAACTATAAAAGAGAGCACCCCCGATGGGTCTAAAGTATGCAATTTGTATTATGAATAGTGAGATTAGCACTATTGATTATCTTTGAGAGATATACTGACTTGATCGTCGAAGTGCTCCGGGTGGACGAACCACCGCCAGAATCTTCTCTTTCTGTTGCAAGTTAGCCAGGCGTCATCTATTCTGCTAGTTATCTCTAGCTAATTACTGAGTTGGCAGTATGGTCAGAAAATCACTCACACAATACCTTAATAATTTAATATAAGATCCTAATAATATAATACATATAAGACTTATTTCACACTATATAAACAGCGACAAATTTATCAATTTTAATGAATACATTTATTATTTAAATTTCTTTTTTTCTTTTTTTATTTATTTTAAAGTTGAAACAAATGGATTGATTTTTTTCCCAACAATTTATCCTACTTATTTATTCATATGTAAAAAAGCTATTTATCTCTAAATTGTTAAGACATTATTAAAACATTTAATAAAAGAAACTTAATTTTCCTGGATAAAATACTTAAAAATAAATAATCTCTCTAAAATTAATGTTAGATAACATTCTAATAATTTAATATAAGACTTATTCCACACTACACAAATAATGTAAAATTTATCATTTTAAGTAATACATTTATTATTTAATTTTTTTTTTAAATTTGAAATAAATGCATTTATTTTTGATCGGCAATTTGCATTACTTATTTATTCATATGTGAAAAAAATAATATTATTTTATCTTTTCTCAATGTTATTCTCAAATTTTAATTTTTATCTTTGCACCATTAAACTTATAGTCAATGCATATTTAAAAAAAAAACGTAAATTAATATTTTTTACATGATTACAAAAATTAAAAAAATAAATATAGTAGTAAAAAAAAAAGTTACCTCCTTTGAGGTTATCAACATTAATCTTAACCATATATGTACTAAATTTAATTTACCCTATTAAATATATATGAAATTATTATTTATTTTTCGTAATTGTTTCAAAATATAAATGTAATTTCTTGACTCTATATTTTTTCACAAGTTTTTGAACTTTTATAGAAAAAATAAAATAAAATTTAACCATTAATGAAGATGAGAAATTAATTCTAAGTTTTCGTGATCCTTCATTTCCTATCCACTAATTTTAATTTATTGTGAAATAATTATTTTTTTTTACATTTATATTTATTTTTAAAGTTTTTTATTCATGTAAAAATATTAACCTTTGTAAATATGCATCGACTAGAAGTTTAATGATCCAAAGATAAAAATTAAAATTTGAGAATAATATATGGTTGAGAAAATATAAAATAATAATGCTTGTACATATGAATAAATAAGTAATGCAAATTGTCCAAAAAAATAAATCCATTTACTTCAACTTTAAAAAAAAAATTCAACTAATAAATGCATTACTTAAAATGATAATTTTATGTTCTTTATGTAGTGCAGAATAAGTGTTACATTAAATTACTAAGATATTATCTAACATTAATTTTATAGAGATTGTTTATTTTTAAGTATTTTATCAATAAAAATTAAGTTTTTTTCCATTAAATAATTTAATAATAATTTAATAATTTAGGAGTTTTATTTAATATTGCATGGATTTTAAGAATTTTATTAAATAATGTTAAAATATATATGGTTCTTTAATAATATATATATAAACCTCAGGGTTGTGAGTGAAATTACTCATTTGAATAAATGAGGTATCTAAGGAGTAATTTCGTTATTATTGGTATGACATCAGCGTGACATCAACATGATATCAACAAATAATCTAACGAAGAGTAACAGTGGGAGAATCTTGATAATAATTTTAAAAGTAGATGAGATTTCTATAATTATTGGAACTATAAGGAAAATTTCTATATTTGTTAGAAACCTCAGGGGAAGTAAGTGTAATTTACCCTATTTTATTTCATAATTTCATATTAAAATAATAACTATTAAAAAACCCATTATACTCCATTACACGGGATTTGGATGCAAGGAAGTGACACAAACAAGACGGAATATCATAAAATAGATGGGGTAGATACATAAATAATAGATGGGGTAGATACATAAATATTGGAAAATGCAATCAGACGGAATAAATAAGTTTTATCAAACCAAGATCCGATAAATCATAAAATAAAATAAAAAAATAAGGAAAATGGAAAAGGAACGTGTGAAATGAATGGGTCCAATATCTATTTTTTATGGCTTTTATGTAATTATCTTGTTGTGTTCTTTATTAATAAAATATATAATTTAACAATTTAAATTAAAAATAAAATAAACTAATATTAAAATTACAACAAAAAAATTGTCAATTATAAATAATTACATTATAAAAAATGCTTATATTATCAAACACACAGTTACGTCATAATAATTAAAAAGTTAATATAGTCAACTCTAATAATTATACCATCAAAGAATAATGTTATATGCACTAATTAGTATACTGGCCTATTTTGAGAAGATGGTTATAATCAATTTTTTGATGAAAAACTGCTTATAAGCAGCTTTTTGTGAGAGAGAGGAAGTGTGTTATAATCTGGGAAGTAGATTATAACTCACTTCCCAAAATAGGCCTAACTAGTATATCAATTGATAATGTCATAATTAATATTTGTACACTAGTTATGTATCACCGTACCATACACAATAATCAGCACTAATTACATATGATTCAAAGGAGAAATCTGATACCTCACACCATAAAATGTGCTAAACAAACTAAGCAGGATGTCCTAATTATTACAATTTCATCTTAAAATAATGAAATTTTATTTTAATTGAAAAAATAAATCATTATTACGAAGATATCTATTGCAGAAAATATCATTCGAAAATGGATAGAGAGTGGCAGCAGCTAATGCGGGTAGACCTGTTCGCAATTGCGTAATTCAATAATGGAGCAGTCGGTTTGGCAGTTGCAACTGAAACTTTCACATATTGACAATAAATTAATAATAATACTAAAAGAAAAATAAAGAAAAAGGCAAATGGGTGGTTTGACTGTCCATTTAAAAATATCCAAACAGACAATTTTAAATGGTATTGGCTTTCGTTCCACACCATCAGAGTGTGGCCACTAGCCATGGAGAAATTGCACAAAAATCACAAATTAGTCAAAACTGGAACAATAGCGATTGCATGAAGAATGATATTATATGTATTAATTAATATATTAATATATAATGTGATATAATTTTAGAGATTTTAAATATTTATAATTTGTACAATAAGTAGGATAAGTAATAATGATATAATACTAATTGATATACTAGTGTGTACATTAATTAATGTATGTAACACTACCAATCCATGATAAAAAGATGAAAAAACTTGAGAATTTTAATTCAACATTCTTAATCCATCTTTAATGATGTAAAATGAATTTCACTAATTACTCTTTTAACTTTTTTATATCTATTTTCTCTCTCTTTCATTTCATTAAAAATCAAAATAAATGTGATATATTAGGAGAATGTGTTGGATAAACCTCCTTATTGGAGTGGAAGACCCAATTGATTTTGGAAAAAGAGTTTAATTTGGTTTAGTATTAATTATAATATATTTTTATATATTATATTTAATTTGTGGAGACCCAATCCAATTTGGAAACAACTAAGGTTTGATAATAAACTCTAAATTCACAATATTTTAGGGTTTGTTTTTGCTCATCCCGAGTGAAGAGAACGGCTGCCACACATACTCCACTTTGGTGAAATCAATTATTTGGGTGTGTGAACAGTAGAATTAATTTGGGTGGTTCTTTACTTCGTTTTCGGTGTTGATTTGGGTTGTTATTTTGGATCTTCTTCAACTCTGATTCTGAAGATTTTGGTTCATCTATTTGGTAAGGTCTTTCCTCTTGTTTATTTGTGATTATTTGGAATTCACCTAAGGGTGGTTTGTGAGACCATTTGTGTCTCGTTTGTAATCGTTTGGAAAATTATTTGGTTGATAGTGGAATCGAATTTCGATCTCGTGGACGTACCTCACATTGAGGGAACCACGTAAAATTCTTGTGTTGCTTTTGATTTAATTTTTCCGCATTAGTTTTTATTCCCATTGATTGATTTTTGTGGGAAATCTTATATTTTCCCTAACAACTGGTATCAGAGCTTACGGTTTATTTGGGTTTATTTATTTGTGTAAATCAATGGAGGGGAATGTGGGTCGTATGTCTAGCTTCAATGGAAGCATTGGGTAACTTGGAAAACTAAAATGGAGGACCTATTATTTTGTAAAGATTTGTATGAACCCATTGAGGGTGATAGTGGCAAATCCGAAGATATGAAAGATGATGAGTGGAAGAGGCTTAATCGAAAAGCCGTTGGTGTTATTCGTCAATGGATTGATGACAGTGTGTTTCATCATGTTGCTACTGAAACTTCGGCACATGATTTATGAAAAAATTAAGAGTCTTTATGATAGAAAATCAGCTACAAATAAAGCCTTTTTGTTTCGTAAGTTGGTTAATTTAAAATATAAAGAGGGTAGTCCTATTCCGGAACATCTGAATGAAATAAAGAGTACTGTTAACCAACTTGCTTCTATGAAAATTGTTTTTGATGATGAGTTGTAGGCTTTGATGCTACTTAGTTCCTTACCCGAAAGTTGGGAGACTTTGGTTGTGACAGTTAGTAATTCGGCACCTGATGGAGTTGTCACAATGGGCCAAGTCACTAGTAGCTTGTTGAATGAAGAAACTAGAAGAAAATCAGCGGGTTCCTCTCATTCGGAAGCATTTGTTGTGAGAGGCCGAAGCAAAACAAGGGGGAGGAGTAAGACTCCTCATGGTCGTGATCAAAGCTGTGACAAATCAAAAGATGGTTCTTTTTCAAAGAAAGACATTGAGTGTTATTATTGCCATGAGAAAGGGCACATGAAGTGGGAATGCCGAAAGCTCAAGAACAAAGAGAAAAGGCGTGACAAAAGTGTGGATAAGAAGTAAGAAAACACAACAGCAATTACTACCGATGATCTCATGGTCGTTTGTGAAGATGATTGTATCAATTTTGTGGGCCAAAAGAGCAATTGGGTGATTGATTCCGGTGCTTCTTTTCATGTGACTTCTCGAGTTGATTTTTTCACTACCTATACCGAAGGAGATTATGGTTCTATTCGAATGGGTAATGAAGGTTTGTCCAAGATTATTGGCATGAGTGATGTTTGCTTGGAAACAAATTTGGGCTGTAAGTTGTTGCTTAAAGATGTGAGGCATGTTCCCGACATTCGCCTCAATTTGATCTCTACTGGGAAGCTAGATGATGAAGGCTTCAACAACAAATTTGGTGATGGAATATGGAAGCTCACAAAGGGTTCTTTGGTGGTGGCTAAGTACAAGAAGACTCATACACTTTATTCGATGCAAGGAAAAATTTGTAAAGGTGTTGTCAATGCACTTCAAGATGATACTTCTACCGAATTATGGCACAAGCAGCTTGGCCATATGCGTGAAAAGGGGATGCAAGTATTGTTCAAGAAAGAGCTTCTACCCGATTTGAAAGGTACACATCTTAAAACTTGTGTTCATTGTTTGGCGGGTAAACAACATAGAGTTTCTTTTCATAAAAATGTTGATTCTAGAAAAGAAAATGTTTTGGAGTTGATTCATTCGAATATTTGTGGTCCTTTGAAAGTTAGAACACATAGTGGTGCACTTTATTTTGTTACTTTCATTGATGATTATTCAAGGAAAGTTTGGGCTTTTTCACTAAAAACTAAAGATCAAGTTTTAGAAGTATTTAAGCATCTTCAGGCCATGGTTGAAAGAGAAACAGGGCAGAAATTGAAGTGCATCCGATCAGACAATGGTGGTGAATACATTGGGCCATTTGATGAGTATTGTCGCAGCCAAGGTATTCGGCACCAAAAGACAGTTAAGAAGACTCCTCAACAAAATGGCGTTGCCGAGAGGATGAACCGCATCATTGTGGAAAGAACAAGGTGTTTGCTTTCACAAGCTAAATTGCCAAGATCTTTTTGGGGTGAGGCAATGAAGACAGCGGTTGACGTGATCAATTTGTCTCCTTCCTATCCTTTGAATGGTGATGTTTCTGAAAGAGTTTGGACCGGTAAAGATGTGTCTTATGAGCACTTGAGAGTGTTTGGTTGCCGAGCTTTTGTTTACATTCCAAAGGATGAGAGGTCCAAGCTTGATAGTAAGTCAAGACAATGCATTTTTCTTAGCTATGGGCGTGATGAATTCGGGTATAGATTGTGGGATCCTGTCGACAAGAAAGTCATTCGAAGCTGTGATATTGTGTTCCTTGAAGACCAAACAATTGAAGACTTTGGCAAAGGTGATCAACCGGAGCCAAAAACTAGTGATCTCATTGACATGGATCCATTTCCTTCATCTTCAGCTGATGATGAAAATGGCGGAGATGTGCAACCACCTATTGAAGATGTAGAGGATGATGCTAATCTTAATGAAGTTGAGTCAGAAATTGAGGAAGAGCATCCAACTCAAGAACCGCCACCACAACTTGAGTTGAGGAAATCTACAAGGGACCGACAACCTTCAAGAAAGTATCCTCCCAATGAATTTGTGTTGATTTCCGATCAAGGGGATCCTGAGAGCTACCAAGAAGCAATTGAGCATGCAAAGAAATGTGATTGGAAAAAGGCCATGGACGGAGAGATGAATTCCTTGCTTGAAAACCAGACTTATGATTTAGTGAAGTTGCCTAAAGAGAGGAAAATTCTGAAAAATAAGTAGGTTTTCAAATTGAAGAATGATGGCAAGAATCTGAGGTACAAGGCACGTCTTGTTGTGAAAGGCTTTGGGCAAAAGAAAGGTATTGACTTTGACGAGATTTTCTCACCGGTTGTAAAGATGTCTTCTATTCGGGTTGTACTTGGCATGGCTGCAAGTATGAACCTTGAAGTTGAGCAACTTGATGTGAATACCGCATTTCTTCATGGTGATCTTGAAGAAAAAATTTACATGGAGCAACCGGAAGGTTTTGTGGAAAAAGGGAAAGAGAAATTTGTTTGCAAATTGAAGAAAAGTTTGTATGGCCTCAAGCAAGCCCCGCGGCAATGGTACAAAAAATTTGACTCTTTCATGATGAATAATGGTTTTTCTAAAACCACTTCGGACCATTGTGTGTTTGTGAAAAATTTTCCGGATGGCAAATTTATTATTCTTTTGTTTTATGTTGATGACATGTTAATTGTAGGTCAAGATTCTACCATGATAAACAGGTTGAAATTGGAGTTGAGCAAGTCTTTTGCTATGAAAGATTTGGGACCGGCAAAGCAAATACTTGGTATGAAAATTGTTCGTGATCGCAAAGAGGGACTGATTTGGTTGTCTCAAGAAAGCTACATTGAGAAAGTTCTTGAGAGGTTCAACATGAATAAAGCAAAGCCGGTTGGTTGTCCACTTGCGGGTCACTTCAAGCTTAGTTCGAATCAATGTCCTACAAGTGAGAAAGACAAAGAAGAAATGTTGAAAGTTCCTTATGCTTCAGTAGTTGGTTCTTTGATGTATGCCATGGTTTGTACAAGGCCGGATATTGCTCACGCCGTTGGTGTGGTGAGTCGTTTTTTCTCTAATCCGGGTAAAGAACATTGGGCAGCGGTAAAATGGATTCTAAGATATCTTCGAGGGACTTCGAAGGTGTGTTTGTGTTTTGGGGATGGTAAGCCGATGCTTGATGGGTTCACAGATTCTGACATGGCTGGTGATATTGATTCTAGGAAATCTACTTCGGGGTATTTGATGACTTTTGCAGAGGAAGCTGTGGCATGGCAATCTAAATTACAAAAATGTGTTGCTCTCTCAACTACCGAAGTTGAATTTATTGCCATTACGGAAGCTTGCAAAGAAGAGTTATGGTTGAAGAAATTTTTGCAAGAGTTGGGTTTGAAGCAAGAAAAGTATGTGCTTTATTGTGATAGTCAAAGTGCTATTCATTTGAGTAAAAATTCTACTTTTCATTCGAGATCGAAAACGCATTGATGTGAGATACCATTGGATTCGTGATGTGTTAGATTCGAAATTGTTACAACTCGAAAAGGTTCACACAGATGATAATATTTCAAATATGTTGACAAAGACTTTGTCGAGGGACAAACATTTAAAGTGTCGAACTTTGGCGGGTATGGTTGATTTCTCCACCTAAGTCGGTAGGGAGAGAATTGTTGGGTATACCTCCTTATTGGAGTGTGAGACCCAATTGGTTTTGGAAAAAGAGTTTAATTTGGTTTAGTATTAATTATAATATATTTTTATATGTTATATTTAATTTGTGGAGACCCAATCCAATTTGGAAACAACTAAGGTTTGATAATAAACCCTAGATTCACAATATTTTAGGATTTGTTTTTGCTCATCCCGAGGTGAAGAGAATGGCTGCCACACATACTCCACTTTGGTGAAATCAATTATTTGGGTGTGTGAACAGTGGAATTAATTTGGGTGGTTCTTTGCTTCATTTTCGGTGTTGATTTGGGTTGTTATTTTGGATATTCTTCAACTCTGATTCTGAAGATTTTGGTTCATCTATTTAGTGAGGTCTTTCCTTTTGTTTATTTGTGATTATTTGGAATTCACCTAAGGGTGGTTTGTGAGACCATTCGTGTCTCGTTTGTAATCGTTTGGAAAATTATTTGGTTGATAGTGGAATCGGATTTCGATCCCGTGGACGTACCTCACATTGAGGGAACCACGTAAAATTCTTGTGTTGCTTTTGATTTAATTTTTTCGCATTAGTTTTTATTCCCATTGATTGATTTACTTGTGGGAAATCTTATATTTTCCCTAACAGAATGGTGATACTACATATACCAATTAGTATACCAATTAATATAGCAACATATGTCATGATATTACTATTAGTATATGATTTGTAAAATTTATTAATTGAGTAATGATAGAAATCCTAAAAATTCTGCCAAATGTTTTCCATGGGTATAGGACTCACACAATGTGGGTCTCATGTGGGTCCTACACCCATATAAGACATTTACTAGAATTTTTAATAGAATTTTTGAGATCTCTAACATTTTTATTATGAATTTATAAAAATGTTAGTATTAGTACATGTTGGAAACTCTTTATTATTATAAGTCTCACAAATGTTAATATTTATATATTTTAAAAACAATAATATAAATGAGATTTATTATATGATTAGTATACATGATTTTAAATAATATTTAAATAGGTTATGAGATTTTTTTTTGTAAAATTTATTAATTTAAAACCAAACCAAATCAAGCCTTAAGTCCCATCAAATGGGGTCTGTTACATGAATCCTTCTTCTCCACGTGGCTCTATCAAAGGCCATTTCGTTAGTCAAATTAAGTAGATCCATATTTCCATTTACAACGCTAACCAACATTAATCTAGGCCTACCCCGTCTCCTAACACTTCCATCTACCGTTACAGCATCGCATCTCTTCATCACTACCTCTATTGGTCTCCGTTGAATATAACCAAACTATCTCAATCAATTCTCTCTCAACTTATTTTCTATCGGTGCTACTCCTACCTATTCCCGAATACACACATTCCTAATTCTGTCTTGTCTAGTCTTGCTACACATCCACCTTAGCATTCTCGTCTCACCCACACTCATCTTATCTACATATTGTTTCTTGGTTGCCCAACACTTCGTCCCATACAACATCGCTGGTCTAATAGCCGTTCTATAGAACTTACCTTTAAGTCTAGTGGGTATTCGTCTATTACATAGTACCCCAGACGCACTTCTCCACTTACACTATCCCGCCTTAATCCTATGGGCCATATCCGCATTAATCTCTACCGCTGTTGTGATAATCGACCTTAAATAACGACAATGTTCACTCTTAGGCAGTTCTTGGTTCTCAATCTTCACTTTTCCTCTGCTTTCATTGTTACTGTTATTAAATTTACACTTCATGTACTCTGTCTTAGTTCTGTTTATCTGGAATCCTTTAGATTCAAGAGTTTTTCTCCAAATCTCCAACTCTGTATTAACTCATTCTCTAGTCTCATCTACTAGCACTATATCGTCCGCAAAAAGCATGCACCATGGCTTGTCATCTTGGATATTTCTCGTCAACTCATTCATAACTAAAGCAAAAAGATAAGGACTTAAGGTAGATCCTTGGTGTAACCTTATAGTGATAGGAAATTCATTTATTTTTCCAGCAAGCGATCTAATAGTGGTCACCACCTTTTCATATATGTCCCTAATCACATCAATGTAACCTTTTGTTACCCATTTTTTTTGCTAACACCCACCATATTATATCCCGGGACACTATATTATATGCTTTCTTAAGGTCGATAAATACTATATGAATGTCTTTTTTTCTTTTTTGTATATTTTTCTACAACTTTCCTCAGAAGATATATCGCTTCCATTGTTGACCTGCCAGGCATAAACCCAAATTGATTATCTGACATCTCTGTTATATCTCGCAATCGGCGTTCTATCACCCTCTCCCACACTTTCATTATATGACACATTAGCTTTATTCCTCTATAGTTGTTGCAATTATGGACATCTCCTTTATTCTTATAGATTGGCAATAAAACACTCTTCCTCCACTCAGCTGGCATGTTCTTAGTCAACAAAATTTTGTTAAACAACCTAGTCAACCAAGCAACCCCCTTTTTACCCAAACACTTCCAAGATTCAATAGGGATATCATCTGGTCCTAAAGCCTTATTTGATTTCATCTTCTTAAGTGCAATCTCCACTTCAAAGTTGCTAATCCTGCGATAGAACCTATAGTCTTGGTTTATCGTATTACTGGCTATTTCTTCCTCCATTGTCGTACCTCCATGTTCCTCATTTAATAGTTTCTCAAAATAGTTCTTCCATCTTTCCTTAATCTCTTCATCCCTCACCAATACCTTAGAATCCTCACTCTTGATGCACTTAATTTGATTAAAATATCTTATTTTCCTCTCCCGTACCTTAGCAAGTTTGTATACCCTATTCTTTTTCTCCTTACTATCTAGTCTAGTGTATAGGTCATCATAAGCTTTCAACTTAGCCTCTCTCACTACTTTCTTGACCTCCTTATTAGTCAATCTATACCTCTTAAGGTTTTCCTCAGTTCTATCATTTTACCACTTTTTAAAGCACTCTTTTTTTGCCTTAACTATCGCTTGAACCTCTTCCCTCCACCACCAAGTTTCCCTAGAGCTGGGTCTTGTTCCTTTCGGCTCTCCAAGCACTTCCCTTGAAATTCTCCTCATACAATTGGTCATCGAGTTCCACATAGTGTTAGCATCATCTTCCAAATCCCAAGTACCTTCCTTATCCACTATATTCTTAAATATTTCTAATTTATCCCCTTTTAGGTTCCACTATCTCATCCTACGACGCCCACCATCCTTCATAGCTTGGTATTAACATAAATCTAGTACCAAAATCCTATGTTGAGAGGTCAGGCTTTCTCCAGGAATCACTTTACAATTATTGCATTTTAGGCAGTCCACTTTTCTCATTAAGAAGTAATCTATTTGGCTCTTAATTGACCCACTCTTAAAGGTTATCAAATGCTCCTCTCTATTCTTATACATAGTATTGGCCACCACCAGGTCAGAAGCCAACGCAAAATCTAAGATACTCTCTCCAGCCTCATTTCCTGTCACCAAAACTGTATCCACTATGCACCCTTTCATAGCCTAGTTTATCTATGCCTACATGGCCATTAAAATCTCCACCTATAACCAAGTTCTCTCCTACGGGTATTGTGACACCCCGTATTTTTGAGATATTAATAATTTAGTGAGTTGTATTGGTGATTTATGATAATAGTTTAGTGGTGAGATTTTTAGATAAGAATTTAATTTAAAATTATTTATTTGTGTTTATCTCTTTTATATCTACCTTATTGCTATTCATCCCAGCTGAAAATAAATTTAACCCCATATTTCACCTTTCCAAGTATTCATTTGGTGAAAAAAAAAAGAAAAAAAAGTGGCTTGCTATGCCACCCGTCCCATACCCTTTTGTCTACCCTTTTTAATTCTTTTCATTAATTTTATTTGTTTTCTTTGACTTTATTAATGACCAACAGTCCATGCTGCCAGACCATACCCATTTGCTTTTCCAAACTTCCTTGATTTATTGGGAACATAATTGTCTTTTATTTTATTACCTCCTCTTGTTCTTATAAATTGAGCTTATCATTTCTCAGTTCCTCAACTTTTTCTTTGCTTTGGCTTATCTCTCTCTTCATATT
Source organism: Camellia japonica (assembly GCA_030407325.1). Classification (NCBI taxonomy): domain Eukaryota; kingdom Viridiplantae; phylum Streptophyta; class Magnoliopsida; order Ericales; family Theaceae; genus Camellia; species Camellia japonica. The sequence goes on from JAPPVO010000016.1 coordinate 182,475,487, forward strand.
ATTTTCTCTTTTAATTTGTTTGGAATCAAAATATTAAGTTTAGATGTGGGATTTAGAGTGAGAGTTAATGTTTTTAATATGAGAGTTGTATAATTTATCAAAGTGAGATCAGAGTTATTTTTGGAGACCCATGGAGTAATTTCAGATTTATGGTGGCTGAATTAATTTATTTGAGGTAAACTCGGGTTGTATACAATATGCTCTATTAAATCTCTTTGCAAAAAGAGTTATCTATTTTTAATTATCCTCAATTTGTAATCCACTTGATTATTGTGGTTATAATAGATTTTGTAAAATCATTTGTAGACTTCCCCGAACGTCTCGGGAGGGAAATCCTGTTTTGTTCATTGGGTTCACTACAGTTCAGGACTCAATGTTACGGTTCTGTATCTAATCTCGTAGAGTGCAATGCAAGACCGATGAATCATCAAAGAGTCCAAATCCGGCAAATCATTTTTGAAAACAGATTTTTTTGAAAGAAGTGCCAAACATGGACTGCTTTGCCAGATACAGAGTCGCCACCTAAATATTTATTTTGGGGGGAATTTAGGAAACCCTGACTCGTTGCCTAAGACCACGTGTCCGTCATCACCAAAGTTGCCTCGGCTCGGGAACTTGGGTACTTTGGGGAAGGTTACTTCGTGAGCACCCCCGCTCGCCCGATCAAAGATCGGCCTCTATTAACCATGATATCAGGTTTTGAAAACATTATGTGTTCTTATTCCGGTTATTAGCCTAGAATTACTATGTGATGCGCACAACATACACGTATAGACTGGATTGCCTAAGTTGGAACAAAGCATCGCATATCCGTTTGTTTTTGAAAATGGATTGAATTTTGTTACTCGCAAGTAGGCTAAAACACGGGTTTCGACGAATTATTCCAATTCAAACAACCCAACCTCACCCACAGGCATTCAGGCAGTTATATCACATAAGCACATAGCCTCATGGTAAGCATGCTATCATGGTAGTCACTCACACGCATGCAAGGATGCTAAAGCATAAGTACTTACTGAGTACTCCAAGCCAAAGAAAGAAACTAATTAGAAAACATGCATGAATTCTAACTATGCTGAAATGCCTAATGCAACACATGCAAAAATGCAATTAAGATAGCTCGGCTATTCTAAATATGGCATATGGAATGCAACAGATAAACATGTATTCAACTTGGAATTGAAATACAATGCAGTTAGTATGATGCGCCGAGCCCGGTGCATGCAAACAGAATGAATGCAAACATGCGAGCATAAGTATGCTAATTGAAACGTGCCCTAAACTAACCATCATAAGCTGGTAAATAAAGGGAGAAAGATGTGGGGTTGGAAGACATACATCACACGCATGCACGCTTATTACAAATTGCCCTCCTCGAGGGTCCGAATAAATAATACAGACCGAATAAATAATTAACTACTCTAGCTAATTAAATATTACAAAACCCTAATTAATTAACAAATTAATTAGGAAAGCGAATAAACTAGCATGCAAGCTATAAAATGGACTGCCTCAGCTCTTGTTCCGAATGATGAAAGATGCATGTGTGCTCCGGTCGCTTTGTCAGGAAATTCCTTGCGACCCCCGATTTGCCTCTGTTTTGCAATTGGTCCTAGAACACTGTACAAAACTTTCGAAGGTTGCTGACTAGTTCTTGCTGCTGGATTCCGATTTGCTGCAACAGAGAGCAAGAAAGGGGCATGGCAAAGTATGTTCAACACATGTGTGCATGACCACTCTCCCCGTCATTGCACAAGCTCTAGAGAGTGTAGTCCTCAATCCTCGTGCCACCAATCACGTATCTCGATGCATGATGGTTGAGGAGTCGAATTGCACAACTCAATGTGGAATGAATGCATATATAAACATAACAAGGCCTAAACTCCATCATGGGTAATCCGGAGTGTCGGCGACTGGGAATTGAGACACGTTTCGTCACTTTGAGTACGAAACGCCCCTCGTTTCCCGTGTCTGGACTAACCCTACTCCAAACACAATGCAATGAGATGGCATACACAATGCGACTAACATGCAACCCTAAATGCAATGCAACCTAATCATGCTGGCATGCGAGGGATGATATGCACACATGCAACTAGCATACGCAATGCTATGAATTGAGAATGGCATACTCAATGCACACGAACTATATGCATACACAATGCAACACATACGAAGACTATCTTGCGCACATGAACTAAATGGCATATACAAATGCAAGATGGACTTACACCAATATGAGTGGTGTCACGACCCAAACCCGCCCCTATGGGTTTAGCACCGTAACCGGCCAGTAATCCGAGATTACCGAAGGCCTGCTTAACAGTAAGACAGTATAACAGAATACAGGGGCATGACGGAAGCCAATACAGTAAATAAACAATGTCCAATGAGTTGTGACAGTCTGTATGCCAAAAAGATTTTTCATATACTTATATAGAACAGTACAAGACAGTATGCATATCATATACAACCAGTCAGAAACAGGGACTTAATCCCTGATAAACAGTACAGTGCAAAACGTTCAGTCTATACAGTAAACAAAACAGTACAGTATAGTCTTTACGGTATTACAAAAACGGTACAGAGACAGACGGGGAAATAAAAACACCCCTAAGCCTTGGCTTAGCAGGCTCGGAATCTCGCAGTGAGGCACATTGGTTGGCTTGACAAAATTGGGAATCTACCCCGACGCTTCTAGTTTTGATCCGGTGCCTGTACACCTACATATATATATGAGCAGTGAGCTAAAGCCCAGTGAATAACATAATGTGTAAAGAGGTTTAGAATGAATGTCCTTACAGTAATGAAAACAGTTCATTTCAATCAGTATAACAGTTGTTCAGTACGGTAAACAGTCATATGTGGTACAGCCATTAGCATAACAATAAACAGTAGGTCTTAAAAGACCGAACAGTAATGATGGCCATCAACAGTAAACAGTAGTGGTTCCACGAGGAACCGACAGAGATCTCTATAACAGTAACAGTAAACAGTAGTGCTAAGGATGCCACAGTACAGTTCAGAAATAAGGACATACATTCATTCAGTAATCAATATCAGTTCGGTAAACAGTTCAGTTCAGTTCAGTATTCAGAAGATAATCATTTGAACATATCTTTACACAATTGTTACTCACAGAGTTCTGGGCTACAGTGAACCGAGCATCTCCTCGGAAAGCCAACCCTATACAGTTAACAGATTGAACACACACTAAGCTATACAGTTAAGAAAGATAATAATTTAAATCCCAAATTTGCCTCGGTGGTGTTCACATCTATATCCTCTTTAAGATGCCTAAACTAGGCCTAGGAATGCCTAGGATGGAAAGAGGATGCAAAGTTGTACTTGAAAACACTTTAACAAATTTGCTGAAAACGGGGTCTCGCCTCGAGCGAGGCTTTCTTCGCTCGAGCGGACATGCAGACAAAGGAGCTCCGCTCGAGCGTGGATTCCGTCGCTCGAGCGGATTGCGTGCTACAGTAAAAATGCTGGATGCTCAGATTTACGCTCGATGCTCGCTCGAGCGTGAGACACAGCTCTTCGCTTGAGCGCAGGTCCCTTCGCTCGAGCGTACGCCTGCGCGCACCAAGATGCTGAGAGCTTGAAATTTACGCTCGGAGCCACCATTCCCTTGCTCGAGCAGAGCTTAGAGGAAACGATGGTCGCTTGAGCGTAGAATCCTTCGCTCGAGCGTAGAAGCCAAATTCTGGAATTTCCAGATTTGCCTTCCAAGCTCAAACCAAGCATTCCTAAGCTCAAAACTCGACCTCTTGGGCACAAATTTTGGAAAACACATCTAAACTCAATACACAACAAGTTTCAAAGCTCAATTTGTGAATTTAAAGCCCAAGGGTGAATCAAATAAACCCAAATTCCAACCCATTTTCATGAACATGAAGGACATGCAAACATGCATGAATTTAAATCATTTTAACATCTTCAAAACATGCTCTAATGAGCTCATTCTTTTCAAAACAAGTTGAAAACATGGACTTAAGCTTAATTATGAACATGCATGTGACAATTTGCCATGAAATCAACTCAAAACTCATCAATACACACATGCATACATGAAATGAGCTACAATACAACATTACAAGCCATAAATTGGCTCTAGACTTCAACTTAGCTCTAAATCATGCAAGAATCAACATAAATGCACAATCAAGGAGATGGATTTCTACCTTAAGTCTTGTATTCAAGGTTTAGGAGCTCAAATATGCAATTACTCTTCCAAAACTCCAAGTCTATGAGCAATTTCCTCAAGAACAAGTTGAATTCACTCCAAACCTCTCACTCTCTCTTCTCTAGTCGGTTGGTGTGCTCAAATGTGGCTGATGAAAAGCTTTGTTTAAGTGTATACAAGGCTCTACACTAATAATAAACAAAGGCCCCACTAGATGGTGTTATGGTAAATAAGTCAAACTCATGTAATTTAGCTTATTTTAATCCGATTTAATCGTACCAAATCACTTTTTAAATAAATATACCATAAATCACATAAATTCTACTAATCATGGAACATCAATCAATTTTGGATTCGGCCGCCGCTAAGGCCTTTAATTTGCAGTTTAAACATAAAAAATACAAACAGATAATTAAATAGTCAAACAGATAGAATGCAAAATAACACACATACACAGTCAATTCAGTTCCAGTTTCCAGTCAGTCAATTCAGTAATTCAATCAGTTCATTTACTCTCCATAATCGGTCTTAATTTAGCAGTAATCGGTATTAATCAGTGATCAGTAACGAGGGTTATTACAAGTGGACCTCAGCCACACTCACATCAGTGGCCATACATGAAAATGAGACAACCAAAATACATGCAAACATTCACGAATACAAAGGACCGATCCTAAGGGACAACATGCAACTCTAACTAAGCATGGAAAATGATGAAATATGGCATGGAAACACACATTCTCCAACTCTGAAACATGGTGCACAATGGTCCCGAATCATGCAAACACTTCACACAATGCATGCTAGATGGCACAATTATCGAAACTAGTGAAGCAGATTACACTAGAGGTACATAAAATGATGCACAAATGGCAAGACCAGCCCCAAACAGACCCTAGGCAGGTCCAAGACAATGGGAAAATGGCCTAAAATGATGGTTCAAAGTGCATGGAAATGAAGCTCATTTAATGGTCCGAAAAAAAGGCATTCATGCACAACTCTCAAGCACACTTAAAGAGGAGAAAACATGACGACATGACATTCACATAGGCTCTGAAATATGATGCAAAATGACCCCAAAGCATGAAAACACCTCAGTATATGCATGCAATAGACTTCAAATCTCAAAGCTAGGCGAGTGTATTGAACTACAAGCATGCAAAACAAGCATCATTCGACCATGAGACCCAAAAATAGAGCTAGGGCAGTCCAAAATATGCATAAAATCAGTTTAAGGTAAGGCCAAAAAGTGCTAAAATCAAGTGTCAACAAAGCATGCAAAATAAGCTAGGGAACCATGATTTGCACTATAACTATATGAAGCACATAAGAGCTCACCAAACCAGCCAAAAACAAAAACATGGCATGCCAAAATATGACCAAAAACCCACTGAAACTCGGTCAACACATGTTAGAATGAAGTGTTCCTTTGAAAGGCCAATGAGAGGGTTGTTCTACACATGTATGATGGACACACAAAATGGCAAAAATGCCTCTAGACAGAGGTTATGAGGGCCCTAAAACTCACTGAAAAGAGCCTGAAATGAGTCTAGGAAGCATGCAAGTAAAGGCCCATTTGGAAGGCCTTGAAGAGGATTACTCTACACATGCATAATAAACATTCAACATGGCAAAAAGGGCTCTGGATAGAGCCTATGCAGGTCACAAAACTCACAAAAAGTGGCCTGAAACATGGCTTTGAAACATACAAATAGGGGCTCCTTTGTAAGGCCAACAAAGCTAGTAAACAAAACAAGAGGTGAGAGGGTCACCCCTCTCTGATTTTGAGGCTCAAAAACACATGTTAGCCACTGAAAATCCGTTGGATTTCAGTGGCTAAAAGGCCAAACCAAGGCCAACACAAATGCTCTAATGCATAGCTCAAAACAAGAGGAAATGAAGCATGCAAGGGGGTAGATGACCCCCAACAGAAAAATGACCTTAATCAAACTTGAAGAGGAGCTCAAAATAAGACTTTTTTAGTTTATGACAAAGCCTAAATATGCTTTCAAATAGAGCTAAACTATGGAGCAAAATAATGCTACAAAGAGGGAAATGGTGTCTTACCCTTGTAGCACAGTAAGGCAGTAAGCTCTGGACCAAGAAATCAACTCCTCAAACTTTGAAAATGACCTCCAAGGTGCTTAGGTTGATGATGGAGGTGGTAGGCTATGAGTGGTAGTGCAATGGGGCAAGAACAATGGAGTTTTGGAGTTTGGAATAGAGAGATAGAGAGAGGTATATGTATATGCCCTAGCCAAAATGTTCAACCCTTGCAATGGAAGAAGACCACTTCCTTTATAGAGGAGAGGGGCTAAAACTTCTCTTGGAAGCTTCAAAACCAAGCTCAAAGATCCTGTATACACGTGTATGGAGGATCACTTCTGAGGTTTCCAGCTGGCACAGCTGGCTAACACTCAGTGAGACAAAAAGCAGGAAGCTGGCCGACCAGGTTCAGGTGGTCGGCCGACCACTCCCCCTGGTCGGCCGACCAGGTTCAAAAGGGCCAAGCAAAAAAGGTGGTCGGCCATCCCAGATTGGTGGTCTCCTAGGTGAATGCAGCTCAGTGGTGGTATGAGAGACCAGAAATTGTGGCCCAAAAGTGAGGGAGACCAACTCTCTAACAAGAAAACCGAGCGGCGAAGAGAAAGGTGGTCTCCAAGAAGAAAATGTGGTCTCCCACCATAGCACCACCTTCCTAACAAAGAAACTAGGGTCCATGCCAAAAATGAACCCACACCGATGCAAAATGAAGGTTCGGGGGCCAAACGCGCAGCCGGGTGCCCCGAAAACAGGCTGTTAGGCATCGGAGGTGGCGTGCGACCACAAAGGTGGTCTCCCGGGCCACAGTGTCCCTCTAATGAGAGAGAACAAGGTGTGCGCCAAAAACCGGAGCAAACGGAGAAAGTTAAGCGGTCCCGAACCGAGGCGCACGGCCGACGGCTCTGAAAATCGGAAACTAGTCTCCAAACGGGAATAGTGGCCTACGACCACGAAACGTAGCCTACGGCCACTGAGAGATGGTCTTCGAGACCTCTCTCTCCCTTCGGGAAGAGAAAACAGAGAAAACAGGACCTGGTTCGCAAACCGAGGCAAAGCACAAAAGAGTCCTGAAGTCCGGAGGCAAGGCTCTCAGTCGAGACTCTGTGACCTCAGAACGAGCACAATATGCATCATCACCGAGCGCTCAATCGGCGACGTCTGAGTCTTAAGGTCGGTCAAAAATGGGGTGTCTACACATTTGTTGTCGAATCGTTGATATTCTGATCATTTGGTAAAATTATCTACAAATATTTCTGTGTTAAAATTGTGATTTGTTTGACTGAATGACATGGAAATACTCCGTACATGGATCAAGTGAATCTTGTTAAATTGTTTACACCAATATGCCCGGATAAGCATAGAGCTTGGGTGAGGTGGGTGAATAAATGAATTTGTTCACTGGTCATGTACTGAGTAGGACTGGGTATTTGGTCCAGATAAATTATGGTTGATTTGTTGTGTAATTTGGTAAATTGCTTGATTATCGTATCGTTGATTTAATGTCATAAATTGTTGGATTCCTGTTAATTTGTTCTGTACCCGAGTCTTGTATTCCTGTCGTATTGTATACTTCCCGAATTAATTTATTTTTCAAGTGCGGAGCAAATTTTAGCGGAGATCGAAATTGAGATAAGAAAGATTTATTAATATAGAGATTTGGGACCCACCATTGTAATTATTAAATTTGGAGATAGTTGTAATATTGTTTATTTCGGAGATAAATGTACTATAGAATATTTTGGAGAATACGGTACAATTTGGAGATAATTTTGTAGTTATTATTTTTGGGAGCAAAACTTGTATATTTTTTTGAGGCTATTTTAGTGTATTTAACGACCCGAGAATAGGGCGTTACAGAATAGTATCAGAGTGTAGGGATTGGGTCTTACATGAGATCTGTTAGGTGGGTAGTAAAAAAAATGATATTTGAAGTGAAAAAGAAGTTGTGGATTTTTTGAGGTATTAGAGGGAAAAAAAAAAATCAAAACGTGTTATTTGAAGATTTAGTCGTTATCAAAGTTTTGGAGCATTAAGAATTGAAAATACCATATGAATGTCTCATAATCGGCGTTCTATCACCCTCTCCCACACTTTCATTAGATGACACATTAGTTTTATTCCTCTATAGTTGTTGCAATTTTGGACATCTCCTTTATTCTTATAGATTGGCACTAAAACACTCTTCCTCCACTCATCTGGCACGTTCCTAGTCAATAAAATTTTGTTAAACAACCTAGTCAACCAAGCAACCCCTTTTTTACCCAAACACTTCCAAGCTTCAATAGGGATATCATCTAGTCTTAAAGCCTTATTTGATTTCATCTTCTTAAGTGCAATTTCCACTTCAAAGTTCCTAATCCTGCGATAGAACCTATAGTCTTGGTTTATAGTATTACTGGCTATTTCTTTCTCTATTGTCGTACCTCCATGTTCCTCATTTAATAGTTTCTCAAAATAGTTCTTCAATTTTTCCTTAATCTTTTCATCCCTCACCAATACCTTAGAATCCTCACTCTTGATGCACTTAACTTGATTAAAATCTCTTGTTTTCTTCTCCCGTATCTTAGCAAGTTTGTATACCCTTTTCTTTCCCTCCTTACTATCTAGTCTAGTGTATAGGTCATCATAAGCTTTCAACTTAGCCTCTTTCGTTACTTTCTTGACCTCCTTATTAGCCAATCTATAGCTCTTAAGGTTTTCCTCAGTTCTATCATTTTGCCACTTTTTAAAGCACTATTTTTTTGCCTTAACTACTGCTTAAACATCTTCCCTCCACCACCAAGTTTCCCTAGAGCTGGGTCCTGTTCCTTTCGACTCTCCAAGCACTTCCCTTGAAATTCTCCTCATACAATTGGCCATCGAGTTCCATGTAGTGTTAGCATCATCTTCCAAGTCCCAAGTGCCTTCCTTATCCATTATATTCTTAAATATTTCTAATTTGTCCCCTTTTAGGTTCCACCATCTCGTCCTACGACGCCCACTATCTTTCCTAGCTTGGTATTGCCCTCTAAAACATAAATCTAGTACTAAAATCCTATGTTGAGAGGTTAGGCTTTCTCCAGGAATCACCTTACAATCATTGCATTTTAGGTAGTCCACTTTTCTCATTAAGAAGTACTCTATTTGGCTCTTAATTGACCCACTCTTAAAGGTTATCAAATGCTCCTCTCTCTTCTTATACATAGTATTGGCCACCACCAGGTCAGAAGCCAATGCAAAATCTAAGATACTTTCTCCAGCCTCATTTCTGTCACCAAAACCGTATCCACCATACACCTTTTCATAGCCTAGTTTATCTATGTCTACATAGCCATTAAAATCTCCACCTATAACCAGGTTCTCTTCTACGGGTATCTCCTGTAAGATCTCATCCATTTACTCCCAAAAATCCCTCTTAGTCTGATCATCTAATCCTACTTGAGGGGCGTATGCACTAATAACGTTCACTATATTCCCTCCAATAACTAGTTTAACTAACATAATCTTATCCCCTTTCCTAATGACCGCCATTACATTCTCCATAAGACCCATGGCAATTAAGATTCATATCACATTCCTGCGTCTATCCTTACCACCATAATACAGTTTAAAACCGGTATCCTCAATTTCCCTAGCTTTTTCACCCGTCTACTTAGTTTCTTGTATGCAAGCTATACTAACTCTCCTCCTAATTATAATATCTATCAACTCCATTGTCTTACTAGTTATGGTTTCTATATTCCAAGTGGCTACCCTAAACCTATAGTCTTTGACTAGCTTCTTTATCCGCGTCCGTCCAGGAAAACGCGGGAACCTTTGCCCATTTTTCACCTCACCCAGGCATCGATGCAGCACCTCTTGCTCACTTTTCGAAACACCCGGAGGCAGGCACAACGCATCACTTGAGGGTAACAACCTAGCATTTAAACGATTCAAAGTAGGATTCGTTGTCATAAGGGATCCGAGCGAATTTTTTTACGTGTTGGCTGTCGGCTACCTAACACACAACCCTCCGCCTTAACTCGAACTTGGGACCGACGGAGTTGTTAACAACCCCGGCGGAGTTTGTAAAATTTATTAATTTATAAAAATAAAATTATACATTTATCTAACAGTTTAAATCTCACTAGTGCCTAATAATTATAACACTTACATATATTTAACGAGTAAATTTATGTGCATAGAAACCAAACACATAATGGGAGGCAACTCTCTTACAATAGATGGATCCCATATGTATCTCATTATATATTTAATTTATCTATTTTTAACATTATTGATATTTAACTCGTTTAAGAAATTATATATATATTTTTATTTGGAAAATTTACTCATAAGTCATAGTTTTTGAAACGTTGAACCATTTAGTCCTAAAAGTTTTCTTATGCTCCATTTAGTCCCATTTTTACATCAGCATGATGTAAATGATGTAAATAATCTGATGTTTCATTTTATAATTTCAAAATTTATTGAAATCTGATGAACATTAGATGTTTTTCATCCTATATTTTCAAACATTATTGAAATTTGATGAACATTAGATATTTGAAATCTAATGTTTGTAACATGACTCTGATGTTATTAACATTGTATCTGATGTTATTAACATTGTAATGGGACCTTTCAGTCTATAAGAAAACTTTTAGAACTAAACAGTGCATAAATTATTAATTTGAAATTTATTGGTGCATCCCCCTTTTTATTTTTCTATTATTAGTTTGTGATGACAACCGCGACCACACTCCTAGGAATATATGAAGTCACCTCATCTCAAGTTACAAAATATAAGATATATATATATATATATATCAACCCAAAAAATAAAAATGAAAAAATAACTTATGTGCTAGCCTTCTATTGGATATGAGTGGTGTTTCACAAATGATACATGAGGCTCCTTTTGATTAAAAAGAAAATTTGATAAAAAGTGAAAGCAAAATAAAAGAAATGGAAATAGAAAATAAAACATATTTTCTTGTAAGTATTTGATTAAAATGAAAATTTTGTAAAAAAAAGATAAAAAAATTTAAAAGTTTAATTATAAATAATTCATACATTAAAATTTTATTGTGTTTTCTTATATATATATTTTTTGTAAGAAATTAAAAATTAGTTATAATGCTAATATACACTGTACAATAAAATTAATTTTCTTCTAATTTTTACTATTTTTAAACTAAACAAACTTATGAAAGTTAAAACTTTTTTTGTTTTTATTTTTGTTTTTGTTTTTGTTTCCCCTCTCTATTTATTTCATTCTAAACGGACTAAGCTTATGGAAAACGATAAGGAAAGGTAGATTTCGTATGGTTGATATTCCTAGTGATGTGTCTGGCCCATGAGTGGTTGAGCATCTTTTAATATTTTCATTAGTTTTAAAATATCTTCACCTCAAAGCGTGGGGCATTGGTTAACATTTAGAATAATGTTATATATATCAATTAGAGCACTAATTAATATATTAATAGGTAATGTAGTATTATTTTAGAAGTTTTGAATATTTGTAATATGTATAATAAATGTGGTCAGTAATAATATCATAATATTAATTGGTACACTAATTAATACACTAATTGATGTATGTAACACTACCGTAACATTTAACATAACCAAATAAAATAAAATAAAATAAAAAATAAAAAGTTGAGTTAAACATCCTTGCCTAAGTTCATTATTCCCTCAAGGAAGTCATGTAAGAAATTAAATCAGGAAGGGTACTTATTAATTACATCTTTTTTTTTTCATAACCAATACTAAGAAGATAATAATAATTTTTGAATTAATATTAAGTACAAAAAATTAAATAAATTGTTACAAATGTATTTCACATAAAATTTTACAATTAATTTCGAGTAAAATTGAAATGAAAGTATTGCGTGTAACTAGTGTATCATGGACAATGTAAAAAGTTTATATATTTAAGTCGCAAAATAAATTATATAATGGTAAGATAAATCAATTTTTTACAAAATTTGAATAAAAATTTCATATAATAGTGATATTACGTCATTATTGACATATGATATCACCAACCAATAGTAAAACAATATATGAAGGGTGAATTCCACATGCAAATATAACTAATACTCTAGTAATTTTTACATATATATAGTGAGATTAATTATATTTGCATATCAATAATGATGGAGATTACCTTTATATTGAGATTTTTTCACAAAATTTTCATACATAAAAATATAATTTGTTATAGTCACTTCATTTTCAATAAAACAATCACTATTGCTTTTATAAATTTAAAAATGCCCTTAATATTTTATTCTAAATATTATTTTTATTTTAAATTTTATTTATATATATATGTAAAAATAAATAAAAAATCTAAGAGGGCAAGTGACTCCCCTATTCCCCACGTGACTCCGCCACTGTGTAAGACCCAATTTAAATCTTTAAAAATTTGTTTGTTAGGTCATCAATCAATTCTCAGTAGTTAAAAAATAAATAAAAATAAAAAATCAATCAATTATTAGCTTTATTCCACTAATTTTTAAGAAATAACTTGTTTCTACTCCATTTAAGTGTATTAAACTATTCTCATTTTAAAAATTTAAATTGTTTATCTTGTAAAATTTTATATTTTAATAAATTTGTGTCCGAAAAAAAATAAATGATAAATATGTTTTAAAAATAAACCGTCTAAAATATGATAAAAACATATAATTAATTATTAAATTAATCTAATCTATTTTTTTTTTATTTTTTATGAAAACACCAAAATGAAACATGTGATGTGCCCTTAAACTTAACTGCACCACTCAGTTCACTCCAAAGACAAATTACATTTATTTTTTCAAACATTTTGTATTATATTATGGTATCTCTTTTTGTCTTAATCCATTATTACCTTCTGTCTCATTGTATTAGATCACACAGCTCTGCGAGTACACAAACAATTTGGTACTGTCAAGACATAAGAATTGTATCCACAAATTTAAATTATTGAATGATAAATTTGATACCCCTCCTCTCGAGTAAAAACAAGGAAAAGGTAGCTTCCTTTGTCGGAGGACACGGCATCCATCCATCCATTCATCCCCTTGCAATTCCTTTGGTCCTTTTTTTATTCGGATAAATTACACCTTGCGTCTTAAAATTTCACTCATTTTTTATTTTGATCTTATAAATTTGATTTTTTTCACTTTAATTCTTTATGTTTATAATTTTTTTCACTTTAACCCTTAATGTTTACAATTTTTCCCACTTTACTCCTAAACTAATTTCAATTTTTCCCACTTTACTCCTAAACTAATTTCTATCTAAAAAATTAACCGAATTTGCCACATCACCAACACACCAGCTATGTATAATGTAAAAAATTCACTAAAGATGAAAAAATGAAAAATTGAAATCAAAAAAATTGAAATTTTTTTTAGTCTTTAGTGAATTTTTTTTCAAATTTATTCATAAATATTATTACATTATAGAGCCATCTAGCTTAGATGCATCTAAAAAGATAAAAACAAATTTAATTAAAAAAAAAAAGTTAACAAAATACAAAAAAAAAAAAAAAATGATAATAAACTTTTCATTTTAGAATTGACAGTATATGTGTTTTAGTTAGTATATTTTCATTTTTGTTTTCATCTTTGGTAATTTTTTTATATTTTTTTAGTTAAATTTGTTTTTATTTTTTTAGGTGCATCTAATGTAGATCCATCTATAATGTAATAATATTTATGAATAAATTTTAAAAAAAAACGTTCACTAAAGACTAAAAAAAAATTTCAATTTTTTTGTTTTCTATTTTTCATTCTTTGTATCTTTAGTGAATTTTTTACATCACATATGGAGTTGATGTGTTGGTGATGTGATAAATTCTGTTAGTTTTTTGAATGAAAGTTAATCTAGGAATAAAGTGAGAATGATTACAAATATGAAGCGTCAAAGTAAAAACAATCAAATTTAAAGAGTTAAAGTAAAAATGATTACAAACATAAAAGATTAAAATGAAAAAAATCAAACTTAAAAAGTCAAAACAAAAAATTAATAAAATTTTAAAGGAACAAAATATAATTTACCCATTTTTTTTTTTTTAAGAAAAATGTTTGGGAACACTAATTAGTACTCCCACTAATTAGGTGGCAGTGGGTCCTGCCAGTAATGATGTGATGTTTTGGCCTTGAAATTGTATTTTTTTTTTTTTATTTTTTTAATACATTAGTGCTATTAATAGTGATATTTTTAATAAGATGAATCATTGTTGTTTTTTTAAAGTGGGACGGCAAGTATAGTGTCTCCATCTTCCCACATAGGCGATGTTCATATCATCATAGAGGGTGGGGTTGATGCTAATCCACACTCCTTCCTAGATGGCAGATAAGATTAGTGTAGCTTTCTGTAGCAGCCTCTCAAGATGGCAGATTACTATGTTTGGTTATCATTTTTTAAAAATACTGTTAAGAAAATTTTATTTTTTTATTTTTCGTATTTTTTTATTTTTACTGAATTTTTTAAATATTTTGAGTAATTTTTTTAATTTTTAAACATATCTAACATACATACACCTAAAAGGTAAAAAAAATTTGAAAAAAACCTTTTAAAAATTCACTAAATACTAAAAATACAAAAAAATACGAGAATTCAGTACATTTTTTGTATTTTTATGTATTTATTAATTTATAAAAATATTTTTTCACAATTTTTTTTACTTTTTAGATACATTTAAGTAAGATGCATCTAAAAAAATAAAAAAAATATTTAAAATTTTAAAAATATTCACTAAAAACAAAAAAAATACGAAAACCAAAAAATTCAATTTTCAAAAAATTTAATTCAAAAAACTCAAACCAAACACACACCCTGATTAGTATAGCTTTCTGTAGCAGCCTCTCTTTATTTTCCCACCACTCTTTTTCCCCATTTTCCCTTTTCCAAAAGCAACTCAAAATTTTCAGATCCATACATGATACATTTTCGCTCTCCACGCACACTTGAGAGACTTGTGCTCTGAAATAATTTTCATAATTTCTAACATTTTATAAATATCACCATACTATCACCTCTACCACCTTCTAACACAACCACCACTCCACCATTACTATCACGATCACTACCATCACACTAACACACTATTACTACAATTACTAAATAAGTCATAACCAAATATAAGAAAATATTTTTATGAAAAATATTTTATACTGAAATAAACAGCGCATTATACACAGTATTGACATGGTGTGTATAAAGGAAAATGTGGACCAGAAGATAAGAAAGAAGAAGCAATCAAATTCAACATTTCAAGCAATGTTTTAAAATCAAACCGGTGAGTGAACCGGAAAAAAGATCGAGGGGACGGATCACCGGTTCAACTGTTGAGTTGAACCAGAATCGAATCGTGACGTCATAAATATATTAAAATTATATTTAAATAAAAATATAAGTAATAAAATTATAAATTAAATAATTAAATAATTTTAAATATTTCTCCTAATACTTTTTTTACTCAAAAATATAAAAATATGTTTTAAAATATTATTAATTTTAATTTTTAAGAAGAAATCAAATATTCAATATTCCCTCTATATGATTTTAATTCAAATAATTTAATTGAAAGAACAAAAATTTTGGAGGGATATCAAAATTTTAAGTTTCTCTCCAATAAATTTGATTGAATCCCACATAAATTTTTAAAAATTTTTTTTTTCTTGTAAATAGATAAAGACTTTCACAATAATTTCAAACTCTCAATGAGATTTTTCATAAGATGAAACCCTTGAAAGAGAGTTTCCAATTAAAATTTTCTTATATATATATATAATAAAAAAGAAAGAAAAGAAAGAAAGACAAAAAAAAAAAAAATGATTTTATTGACCTGGTCACCAGTTCGCCTGTTCAATCACCAATTTTTTTGGTTCTCTCAAAATAAGCAAATTTTTTATTTTGAACAGTTTAATGAGTGTATCCGGACCAAAATCCCGACCGGTCGACAGTTCAACGGGTAGCACCGACCGGTCCGGTCCAATTTTTAAAACCTTAATTTCAAGTATGAAAAGTGATTAGTGCTATACAAATATTTTTTTCTCTTTTATTTACTAACTTTTCATACAAACTAGCGTGCCCCCTATCACGTTAGCATAGTGGGTCCTATTGCAAAAATTCAAAATTCATTTACTGCATGGCATATTAATTTGTAAAGAAAGTAAGAAAAGGTTGTTTATATTACATTTTCCTTCATAACCTAGCATACTGGGTCCTATTGAAATAACATGGGTTGAAGATGGGAATTCACAGCCTAGCACCTTCCAAAACATATCCTGTTTTGGGAAACCTGGCTAAAAGACAGTTTTTTTTGGCTTTTTAGCTTTTTTGAATTATATCACCTCTTGACTTTTTTATACCAAAAAAAAATAAATTAAAAAGTCAACTTTTAACCTACTTTTCAAAACAATACTATGAAATCTAACAAGGAGGAAAAAAAAAAATTTATAACAGGGCAGAAACTTCTCTGGTCTAGTTGGCATTTTAACAAAATTTTGAGCTAAAGATATATAGTCAATTAGCTTTTGACGAGTTAAATCTATTGAAAGAGATGCCAAAAATCGGAGGCGCCTTATACGTCCAATGTATACATTCAAACAAAAGCTCCTATATCTGTATATGAATGTACAATTTCCCCAAAACTCTAGAAAAGACGCAAGAGAAGAAGGAAAAAGATTGCGTTCAAAAAAACAGATGGAAAAAGACAACCCAAAAAATGCCAAGGCCGTTGTAGCAAGTTTGTTGGAAATGACTAACTACAATTAAAAGGAGATACGAAAGGATAAGGAACACATCATGTATTGGCCCTCAGTATAACAGAATGGGATTTTCTTTAATTAAAAAATAAAAATAAAATTCAAACAGTCACCTACACAGTACATACCTTGTGTTGTATATCTCTCATGTTAGACATTACTAATCAAGGCCAGTCAACGCAGCAACAATTAAAGGATAAGTAAATTTGACGTTGAAATAACCGAACATTAGCACAAGGAAAGGTCAAACTAGCGCTCAGTTATTGCAATATGCTCAGTTGGCATGCTTGCACAAAGAGTACTATATAGGCATTCAGAAATTAAAGGAAACAGAGCTACAAAATGGGGACCAAAGGTAGCAATTGTCAATTTGCTGAATTCAATAGTGTGTCGATGGTCCTATTAGAAATGCTTAGAATTTAATTTTGGAATTATTTCTCTCTCACATAACTAAAGTTACAAAGTTTATGACTATGGCAAGCAGAAATAGCCCACCAGTGCAAATAGAACAGTGTAAGTATAAATTTCAAAAGAACATTGACGCAACGTGGTAAAAGTTCATGCAGTTGATCTTACAAGTCAACTGCTATCATCCACAACTTGACTGTTTACAAACAAATTCTCTCTTCTTTTTTGAAAACCTGTAGATTCTAGATTCAACCCCCTAAATTTTAGTTCAGAGGGCATCCTAAAATTGGGATCAACAGAAGCAGTTCTTGTGTTGGTATCTGCAGGACTAGGGCTAACGGAAGTGGTTGATCCACCAGGATATTGGGATGGAGGGACGTACCTTCTCGATGGAC
This sequence comes from Camellia japonica, assembly GCA_030407325.1. NCBI lineage: Eukaryota > Viridiplantae > Streptophyta > Magnoliopsida > Ericales > Theaceae > Camellia > Camellia japonica. The sequence continues at coordinate 182,493,252 of JAPPVO010000016.1, forward strand.
CTCTTAGACCACCACCTCTCAAATCCATAATATCACTACTTCTTGAAGAAGATTCTGTGAAAGACCTGTCACCAGAGCCAGAATGTAATGGAGCTCCATTAGTGATAGACGTGGAGCTAAAAGGGTCGACTGGACCACAGGAGGTAAGTGCTTCCTTCTTCTTGGCAAAAAATTGCCATGCCACAAAGAGGAAAAGAATGAAGAAAAATACCGGACTTGTCCATAGCATCGTATTGAATTCCCCATTGAAAACTGGAAGGTTGGCACGATACACGCCCACATAGCCACCCCCAAGACCAAGAATAACAAGCTTTTCATGGTCACTGGCTAGTAATGGTATCGCTATTCTCTTTTGAGCATCTACATCTCTTGATTGATAATTAAGAAATGATGATATGATCTCATCAAGACCAACGGAGAAAACAAGTCGAGCCCCCCCACCCCTAACATAATGCTGAGATGAGACATTAAACACAAACACCTTTTCCTTGTTAACAATAATCAAATAACCCTTAATTGCCTGGAAGGCAAGAGGCTTGTCTTCGTCAAACTTCCTCTTGGACCTAACCCGGCACTTGAAGTTCATTATGTCCCCCAGTAAGAACGCATGGATTAGATAACCCTCTGAAGTAAACCCAAACGCTTTTGACCTCTCCGTGGCATCAAAAACATAACTCTCAGCAGAAGAATGGTTCAACCCCTCACATTCAGACTCCTTAATTTTCATGGTCCTCAAATCCAGTGATCCTGCACCAGTTGACGTCAGAAATAAAAGCCTTTGCTTCAAAAATGCAAGAGGCCTGCTCGATGGGATGGCCAAACCATAAAGTGTTCCATTCTCCCTGGAAACCCTTATTTTCCCACTAATATCTGTAGACAAAATATACCTCATCCTCCCAACATGATGCACTTCCAGTATAGTTATTGATGACTGACCTTCCCCAATTTCTGGTGAATCAAATTTGCCAACATTTTCCATAGAAAGTGAAGGCCATTCCTCTCCATTTGATGCCTCCCAAACCCTATGCACCAATATCGAACCACTCATATGCCCGGTAACTAAAACACTCTCATTCTTATAAACAGACATGTAAGACAACAAGGCCGTAATAGGCGAATCCGATAACGTGTAAAACTCAACTGCAACATCCCATTCCGCAAGAATACATAAACTCTCCCTCGATCATCCCCGACTGCAACATACTTACTCAACCCTTCGTAATCCCTAAACGGCAATACATTAATGCAAGTAGCATCAGAACCTAGTTTAACGGCCGACACGAACCGAAAATTCTCCGACCAAAACGGACTGTACTTGGTGACTGACACTGCCTCCCCTATTTCCACATCTTGAACCTTACTCTCACTTTCAATTCTCTCAATGGACTTATCGTTATCGTCCTTTCTTCTCGTATCGATTTTAACCTTTTTTTGAAGAGCCGACGGCCATGGTTTCTCAATATTGTGCCTTTTTTCATATAAAGTCCCAGACTTTGGGGGCTCCAAAAGCCCTGACTCTAACCTAGAAACCAGCTCACTAAGGTTTTTCACCAGCTCTTCGAGTTTTTCTAGCTGAATTTGGTGACGATTCAATACACTGACCACATCAGTTTCGATTGAAACCGAGTCCGAGTTTGCAAAAACCCCAGAAACGTGTGGTGAAGCGGACAGAAAAAGGAAATAGAGTAGGAAAAACTTGCCTTTGACTTTGAGAGGACTCGCCATTGAAGATGTGAGGGTCTGAGTTCAGAGCTGTTGGACCATTATAGCTCGCAAATCTTGTTGGATTGGAGTGGATTTGTGAGCTGGAATTGCAGAGATTTGGAGGTTTGTGTAAGGATTTTTGTGACTAGTAAGAATGGATTACTTATTAAAAAAAAAATGAAATGATTGTTGTTTTTGTTTGTTTGTTTGTTTGTTTTTTTTTTTGAATAAGGAAGAAATAAAAAATAAAAAAATATTATGATTTCTATTATTCTTGTTTAGTTAGGTTTTATTAAGAGAAAAGAAAAGAAAAGAAAAGAAATTATTTTATGTTATATTATCAAAATAATTTTTTGAGCATTGATTGGGACCTCGAAAACGGAGGCCCCGAATGCCCCGAATGAAGAAGAAGAAGAAGAAGAAGAAGAAGAGAAGGTGGGGCTGGAGGAGGCTATATCAACCGGGCGGAGGCAAAGGCGGAGGCGGGCCGGAGGTGACGATCGCGGTGTTGTAACGATCGCGTGCTCGACGATCGACGGCGGCGAGGCACAGGAGCTCTCCTCCCCTCCTCTCTCTTTCTCCCTCTCTCCTCCTCTCTTCTCTTTCTCTCCCTTTCCCTCTCTAGTTCAGTCCGAAAATGGAGGAAGAAGAAGGAGAAAAAAAAAAAAAAAAAAACTAATGCCCAAAACGACGTTGTTTTGGGCATTAGGGGCATTCGGGGCGGAGGAATTCGGGGAAAAAAATATTTCTCTAATTTTTTTTATATTTTCAATCATTTTATTTTTTTATTTTTATAGAGACAAAATTAGTATTATGAAAATAGTGGTTTCTTTTCTCTTACAATTTCTCTACTTTTAGAAAGATTGAAAATGAGACTTATAAGATAAATGAGTTTCTCTTTATTTCTCTCCACTTAGATTATCTAAACAAGTAAAAAAAATATAAATCTCTCTAGTTCTTCTCTTTCCACTCCAAATCACTCAATCCAAACATAGGGTAGATCCATATTTCAGGCGAAAATGATTGGGAAAGGAGACAGTGATCTAGCGTGGTAATAAGGGGAGGGAATTTACTGCGAACCAGCTTTGGCAGTTGTTAGACCATCTCCAACGCTTTAGCAAATTTGATATCAAATTCAAATTTTGATAAAAACGGTACTATTCATGGTTCCAACCGTTCACCAAACCTGATACCAAAATGAGATTTCATCAAAACTTTCATCAGATCGACGACGAAGTAATGAATTCATCAAAACACTGTTTCTGACCGTTGGAAAGAGGAGCCGGTTGACCAACCGGTTGCCCGGTCGGTTGACCAACCGGTCACCAGTGAAAGGTTCAAACAATTCAAGGAAAAGAAGTTCAAACCGTAAAAAAAAAAAAAAAAAAAAAAATTTGCCTAACCGGTCGACCGGCCGGTCGTCCCGGAAAAAGTTCAAAAAAAAGTTCAAAAATTCAAAAATTCAAAAAAAAAAAATTTTTTTTGGCCTAACCGGTCAACCGGCCAGTCGACCGGCCGGTCGACCACCCGGTTGTCCCGGGACACATTTGGTGAAAGGTGAACCGTTGGAGCATCTGTTAAAAAATTTGGTGAAATGGGTAATTTTTGACTCAAATTTGGTGAAAAATTTGAGTCACCGTTGGAGATGCTTTTATCTGTGGAAGCGACAAGTTTCGAATATCTAGTGGTTTGGGTAATACTAACTATTTTGGGGTTTTTTTGATTAAAATATTTAAAAATGATTTTTTTTTTTTTGTGACTTTTTTTATATAATAGAGATGATGAGGAGAATGAGTTTTTGAGTTTATATATATTAAGCAATTGTCAACCCTCATTTGTTTTTTAAACTTTAGGAAAGTCATTTTTTTAGAATATAATTTGAATTTAATTAATAGTACTTTGCCCAACCTTTCTTCTTAGACCTCACCTTTTCAATTTTTTAATTTTCATAAAATTTCATTTTTGTTCCATCCTTGACTTTTTTCACACTTTCTCCAAACACTAACCTAATCCCACCACCAATCACCACCTCCTTTTCACCTCCAGCCCATTTCCGACTTCTTCCCACTATCCCCCAACCCCTTCCTATCCCCCCGTTGTACCTCCGCCATGCCTTCCTCATCAGCCCCTACATTGGCCGATACCCTCCCCTGCAGCCCGCTCACCGTCTGTGCACTCCAGCCTCCCCATGCTTTGGCTTCTAGAACAGAGAGAAAGATACAACCTCACCCAAATATTCCATGCTGTTCTTTTTATCTTCTAATCACTTAATCCTGACCACAATACCATGGCATTATATCCCCCAAGAATAATTCAAACATCAAACAGGCCATTATAATATAACTAATTACATGGTCAAACAATCTCTTTCATCATCGCTCATGATATTACTAATTGCCTCTTATCACGACATTGTATTTAATGCCCAAAAAATAATCTAGGAATCAAACTATTCTCACATGTTTTCTGTTATACAAGAAACAATAAATCAGACCAGGTCATGACATGGATAAAATAAAAGTACCAGCAAGAAAGTAACAACCCAAACCAGGCTCCACAAAAACAGAAGAGGTTTCCGAACATAAGAATTGTATTAATAGAAAATGTAGAGGATACTGAGCCAATGTATATAAAATCATCTGCGACATTTCGCAACAATAGAGACCAAAAGTTCAAGTAAGAATGAGAAGAACATTTTGATATTAAAAAAAAAAAAATGCTTAACGGAGATGGCTGTAGCAAGGTAATCAGCTCACCATAAATACAAAAGATACAAGTGCAAAAGTTGATGTTCAGGAGTATAGGTCTTTTCTGCCTCGGGGGTTATAGAGCCAGATAGTTTGTCCAAATTGGAATGATCACAACAGGCAAATGAAACTAGGGGATGAAAAGAAAGATCACATTTCAAAATCCCACGTTGTCTCGGCACTTAACTTTGGCATTTTTATTAGCTCCTCTCCTAAATTGACAGCAGCTGAAATCTGGGAGAAATGGAAAACCAAAGTTAGGAACTTCATCCAGTAAACATTGGAAATAACACACGCTCGGTGTGGACTCTTCAGACTAGCATCACCGTATTCCATACATGAATTGAGCACGCACAACAATGAGTCATGCAATATTAAAATATAGTAGCAGCCAAATAATAAACATGTCTAACTTTCATTACAGTTCAAAGCGTTATGTGGTCAGCTACCAATGGCTAAAAAAAGCTCATAGGGTGAAGACCAGAAATTACACACATATTAATGCAACACAACGATTAAACAATAACATGATCATAGATTTCAAAAATTAAAGATACTAATCTTCCCCAAAGGGGAATCTATAATTAAACAAGAATTGTGCTCACCCTCATGAGAAAAGTCTGCTTCAAAATACCAAAAAAATCCGAGTAAAAGAGCGAAAGATAGAAAGTGTAGGATATGATCCATAAATCAAGAAGCAGAACTAAACTCGAGAAACAACCATCAAATGAGAACTTTTTCCTCGGGGAAAAAAAGATCTTTGACTTATTATAAATAATATTCTAAAAGATCCTATGAATGCCCCCTTCTTGCATACCAAATGTATGGAGCATTACCTACCTATATATTTTATTTGTTTTATTGTATTTCCTATTTTAGGACTACTAAAGCATTAACCAAGATATTCTACACATCTTTACACATCAATGCTATTAACCCGCTCGCTACTTGGTTTATCAATGTAGCTGCATCACTAATCTTTGTGACTGGTGAATAAACAAAATTTTCTAATTTCTTACTCCTTAAAAACCGTTTGAACTATGGCAATTCTGATCAGGTGACCAATTTATCATCACAAATCTCTACACAAGAGCTCTTGCAATCTGGTACAAGAAAGTTATCTGAATGATTTCGTAAAAGTACCTACAATCAAATCAAACCAAACCAAGCCTAGTCTTGAGTCTCATCAAATGGGGTCGGCTATACGAATCCTTCTTCTCTTCTCCACTCGACTCTATCAACGGCCATTTGGTTAGTCAAATTAAGGAGATTCATATCTCTATTTAAAATACTAAGCCACGTCAATTTAGGTTTGTTCTTTCCCCTAACACTTCCATCTACCATCACTGTATCATATTTCTTCACTACTGCCTCTGTTGGTTTCTGTTATATATGACCAAGCCATCTCAATCGATTCTCTCTCAACTTATCTTTTATCGGTGTTACTCTGACCCATTTGCAAATATACTCATTCCTAATTTCGTCTATTCTAGTCTTGCCACATATCCACTTTAACATCCTCATTTCAGCAACACGCATCTTATCTACATGTTATTTTTTAATTGCCCAACATTCTGTCCCATATAACATCGCTGGTCAAACAGTTAAACGAAAAATAAATTGCACACCATTAAAGTCACAGATCTGCTTTTGACCTCTCATATTATTTTAGCCAACTAATAAGCCTAAAGTTGAGTCATGCTTGTTCATAAAGATTAAAAAAATGAAGGGGAAAAAAAAAAGTTACAGGCATTTCTGAATCAACAGGCAGAAGATCTAGTCAAACGATAATGATATCTTGTACAAGTTAACGATATCTAGGGAACAAATGAAACAAATCCATAAGCCAAACAAGTTGCAATCTAATGCCAGACAGAATAATTAACTTTGCCATTCATATTGTAACTGATTAGCCTTGAAAACATTAAGTCACATCAACTTCGTCTCATCTATAATTCTGGCCAATGATGAAAGACTAGCCCAACAAATGCATAAGATATCCATATAGCTCCTTCATAGTTTGAATCCTTCAAGTAAAGACCCTATCACGACACTGCATCATGACTTGGGACCTACAAACAAATTTAATATCTTCCCACTCTGCTTATTCTCTATAAGAGGATCCTACTCTTTGTAAGAAAAGAAATCCCAACAATGCAAAAGCAATCTTCCCCTAAAAAGAAGTAAACAAATGAACTTCGAGGATACGAATAATCTATACTAAAAGTTCTATCACCTAGTCTCATCAAACCTCTAGGATATGAATAAAGGCATCGACTTGCGGTTTGAATAAACAATCCATGAGCATTGTTTACAAAAGATTACAAGGCGTGATTTAAGTTGACAACATTCCTTTAACACAAAGTTGTCACATCATTCAAAAAACAATTAAAGTAATTTAACAGCAAGGGATTTACTAATAAAAAATCCATCTAATAGAGAGTTTTTGCAAAAGTAATGCACAAAGTCTATCATAAAAGATCAAATGCATGCTAGCAAAGAATAGTGCTATACATTCACACCAATATATATATATATATATATAGAAACTAACTTTGCAAACTGATGTGCCCTGTCATGAAAATAGAAGTTTCTAATTTTTTTTCCCAATAATTTAAGCCCTTATTAGAAATCCTAAATCTAATCACCAATAGACAATTACACAAAAGAACTCAATTTTCAATGCAACCAATCAAGAAACACATACACCAAGAATTATATATATATATATACCTTGAAGCACCCATTTAACTTTGAATTCCTCGACCATTCGAGCCCCAACGCCTTGCTCGAAGTCTGATACGAAGCCCTAAACACATCATCACCATAAACCCTCCTTGACACAGCGAAATCCCACGAATTCTTGTTCAAATCGTAGCTGGGCTCGAACGTGGTCACCCCTTGATGCACATAGCTATACTTCAACTTGCAATTCCCCGAACCAAGCACGTGATTCGCCGAAACCTTGTTCGCCGAATCGAACACCAACGTCCCGTCCAGTATGGTCCGGTTATCGCCTCTGCCGTGAATGTAAGTCAAATTCAATGGTTTCTCTGCAACCCTAACGGTGTTCATAAACTGAAACCTAAAATCCTAATTCACAAAAAAAAAAAAAAAAAAAAAAAAATAAAAAAATTGTAAGAATGGCGATATATATATATACATATAGATACTGTGTTAATTGATGAAGAGTTGTGCCCTAATTTTGGGGGCACCTTTTTGGGGACGTTGTAGTCGATGAGGAAGAAGCCGGGTTTTTCAACGGCGAGGGCTAAGCCGTTTAAGCTGGGACCTTTGACGACAGTGGCGTCAGTCATGGAAGCTCGGAGCTTGAGGTCGCCGGCTTTGACGGCCACTGTTGCGGCGGCGGCGCGTTTGTCGGTGTCATACCTAGTCTTCAACGAAGCCTTCATTGCGTCACAAACCGGCTTGTCTGTGAGTGGAATATGAAATTCTTGGGGGGCTTCTAAGAAGTTTTCATTACAACTACACGCGGCAAACAAATTAGACGTTGGCCCTGTTTGGTACAGTTTAATTTCAGCTTATTTCAACTTTTAGTTTAATTTAAGTTATTTTGATGTGTTTGGTTTAGCTTAATAATACAGCTTATAACTTTTTGTAAGTCAGAAATCAAATTATTCTTTGAGTGGGGCAAGAGAAACTTAATTTATAAGTCAGAAATCAACTTATGTTCATAGTTATAAGTTATAAGCTGTTAAGGTATAAGTTATAAGCACTTTCCCACAGCTCTACCAAACAGGGCCCTTATATGAGAGTGTGTGATAAAATATATATATATATATATATTTTTAAATTTAAAAATTATATTTATTTTTTAAATTTGGTGTGAATAAGATGGTTGATTGATAATCCTCTCAAACTATTAATTAATTATTTTCTTAATGCATTACTAAATTTAAAAAATGAAACTAAGAAATAAATTTATTAGTTGACTAGCTTCGAATGCCAGTTGACTGGCTTCGAACGCTAGTTGTTAGTAGGGGTGGGCGTGAATTAGTTGTGGCCACGGAACCTTTAATCCTTTATTCGTCTGTCAGATTGGTGGATTGGAGAAAATCAATCTGCATTCGTCCGTCAATCCGGCGGATGCGAATTGAACGGATTGGTAGATTGGCGGATGGATACTAATCGGTTTGGCGGTTTAAAATTTTATAAATTTCCAGCATAATTTAATTGTGCACTTCCTAAAAAAAACAACTTGGGCATAATTCAATTTTCAACGTAATTCAATTGTGCTCTAACAAATATATTACAACAAACATTATGCATCCAAACAATAATATTACAAGTTATAGTCATCCAAAATATTTAAAAGTCATCCAAGTTACACATAAAACATAAAAAAAATAGTATATCTAAATTACAATCATCCAAAGTTCAAAAAAAAGAAAAAGAAAAAGAAGTTAAGTCAATGACTGTATGATATATCTCATACACAATGTGATGGTATAATGTGACCAGCTAATATCTCAATGACTATATTATCATACACAATGTGATGTTGTAATGTGATATGGTACATTGTGCATCCAAAAAACGTTACAGTCATTGATTGTATGGTATATCTCATACACATTGTGCATCCAAGTTATAGTCAGTCATCCAAAACATTATGTATTTAATAAATATTGTGCATCCAAATGCAATAGTATTACAGTCATACAAAAAGAAGTAAAAAAAGGCATTCATTTTCTTGAGCCAAACCATGAGCCATCTAAACCTGTATAACAAAAAAATAAAATTATTTAATAAAGAAAACATTAAAAAATCTTAAATTTAAAACAAGTAAACATATGTTAACAACATTTAACAAAGGGGAAATATTTTACCAATGAGATTAAACTTCAACAAAACTACTCTCTGGATTCGGGTTTGAACATGAACTTAATTTCGAAACAATTACACATAAAACATAAACACAATAAAAACATGTGAAGTGAAGATAATGAATTTTGAATAATACAAAATAAATAAAATTTAAAACAAAATAAATCATTGTATATATTACCCGATTGAAAAATCTAGAAATCCCCTAGATGTTGATTTGTGATTATGTATCAATTTTAAGCAGTATATAATAATTCTAATCAAACAATCAAGACAAATCGACACAACGATTTTATGTCACTACAAAAAAATTGACTTTTTGCGACGGTAAAATACCGTCGCTAATACTCCTAATGTCGTCGCAAAAACTTTTTGCGACGGCAAAATGACTTTTTGCGACGGCAAGAGGGGGTCGCAAATGGAGGGGTCGCAAAAGAATTTTTGCGCTAATGTTTTTGCGACGGCATTTTTGCCTTTTGCGACGGCACTGTGCAGTCGCTAATAATGTTTGAAATTTCTTGACTTTTTGTGACGGCACTATTTTACCGTCGCTAAAAATATTATTTGAGACGGCAAAATATACCGTCGCTAATAGTCTTTTTTTTGCAATGGCAAAAACACTGTTTTTGCGACGGTGTGGTGCTGTCGCAAAAAGTATTAAAAAAATATGAAAATTTCTATTTTTTGCGACAGTTTAGTATCGTCGCAAAAAGTAAAACCTGTAACAAAATCAATAAAAATAATAAAATTTCCTGTTTTTTGCGACAGTGTAGTGCCGTCACAAAAAAGAAAAAAAAATCATCCGATAAAATTATTAAAAATATTAAAATTTCTCCATAATAATATAAAAATTCCTATATAAAATAACAATTTCTTCATAATAAAATATTCTTCCATTCATAATTACACATCAACAAAATTATCCCACTACATAATGTTCCATAATTATCCTCCGATAAAATTTAAAAATATAAAAGAAATGAAAAAAATAAACACAATATAAATAAATATAAATTACTTTTTGGAAAGCCTAAAAAATTCCATAATTTCATAATGATAGTTTGTACACATCCTCATTCATCAAAACTCACGAAGAAATTGTCCATCTCTTGTATGGTTTTGCCAAGCGTGTCTTCAAGGCTGCCAAAAATGGCAACTGATGATCCTTTGTTATCTAAAACCAAAATGCATGTAGCATTCATCAGCCTTTTCTCTCTCATAGAACCAAGATTTGTGATCATCAAGAAGTAGAAGATCAACATATTTCTTCAGCAAACACGATGTCAAATATGGATTGCACTGCAACGAAAACATAGCAATTAGATGAGAAATATTGTGAATTTGCAGAAAATCAATTAACAGTAAGATGGTGCTAAAGACTGCAGTTAAATAAAAAAAAAAACATAATAATAATAAAAAAAAAAGATATTTGTCACCAGATAAATTTCACCATTTTTTTCACCTACGTGGATCCACACAACAAACACCATATGAACACGTATGACACACCCCAGAATAAAATGGTACCCACCATATACACATGGCGTTTGTTGTATGGATCCAAATAGGAGGTTAAAAAAAAGTTTATTTTGGTGGGTGGGGGGGGTTGTGGGGGGAAGAAGAAGAAAATAACTACACAGTTCCTCAGCTTTAATGACAAATTTCAACAAAGGCCAGCATAGGTGGTATGCAAATTATAACTGGAACCAGCTGTTTTATATGTATAGAAACCCGTAGGCCAAGAAAATTCTCTAGGAATCAACATAGTGGGACAAATCAATTTCTAGTCATTAAATCAAGTTGCTATAAAGTTTCCCAACTCAAATGAATTGCTGAAAACAATCCAAGGAAATTATGAATACAAAAAGGTAATTGAAGCAAAAACTCAATCCAACATATCGAGATTTTCTAGGTTTGATAATTTTCAAAATCACGAACTTTGACTTCACCTGATTTTATTATCATAATACTAGATGAACTGATGTAATCTTAACAGACTCAATGTCAAGCCTAGAGTTCCACTAGTGGACCATGAAAAGTAGTACATCAGTTTATTCTTTTGTTTCATCCCCATTTCTTCTGATTATCTTACTTCCCATATCTTTTAGTTTATTTCTCAATTTAATCAATTTCATGATGGCTTTAAATTTGAATTGTTTCTTGCAAACAGAGTTACATAATCTTTTGCTATTGATATTCCAACTCGTGGACATTCTTGACACTGAAGTTCAGTTCAGTTATGGTTTTATATAATTTTCATTGCTTCGTTATTAAATAGTCTGCATACCTTCCTCTTTGGGGATGTTTGGTTGATCAACCAAGAGTTGCTGGAGAGCACCTAGATCACTGCCACTGCAGTGATAAAAATTCAAGATATATTCATAAATTCAAGAGAATATAACATAAAAAATACATCAAGGATGTGAATTAGAAACAAGAAGAAGCAAATTATTTATATGAACTGAAGAGAAAGAATTTCAATTTCAACCATTTAATGTGGTAATAAACAAATTTGTCCACACAAACTCATCAACATTTCATGCTCTTTAAAGAAGAGAGTGATTGACCATAAACAAGGTTTACGAATTCTGAGATATAAGGAAGAACTGCAACGCATAGTAGTAGTGCATGTGATGAACAATGAGATAGTAGTAGTGCATGTGATGAATGTTATAAAAAAATCAATTAAATTTCTCAATTTAAGTGATGTGCAACCCATACTAGCATCAATCCAGGAATGGAGAAAAGAATATGAAATGACTTTTTAAGTATAAATGTGCATTGAATCCAAATCAATTTAACTAAAACAAAAGAATACAAAAGTCTTTGTTTCAACTCAATGTTCTGCCTACCCAAAAACTACCCATAGCCATCCTAAATTCCTACTTGCAGTGGGGAGGGGGAAAATGTAAGACATTGAGTAGTGAGTAGTTTCCATACTCTGATTGGTGCATCTCGTAAATAAGGCTTAGCCCATCCAGACAATCTGCTAGAGATGGTTTTATACCAATTCGTTGTTGTAGCTGTTTTGGGGCCGCCTGAATAGATCCTGCTTTAACCAGCTGTCTACCATCACGAAGAATTTTATTGAGAAAGAAAACGACACCATGAAACTCTTTCCTGGAATAGTTCACAATAAACTAAAAAATTCATACATTTGTCGATGAACCCAATAACTTGAGTACTTCAGAAGTCAATGAGCAAAATCGCTCTTGGTTGCAAAACAATATGATCAACATTATCACGATCAAGAATACATAAAATATTTGAAATGTATCACATATTGTGAAATACGTCTACTCTCTAAAAACAATGACGATTTTATTCAAGAGTTGATTTGAGAGCATTAAATCATTTCTCCATTTACAAAGCCTTCAAGGAGAGTATGCAACCATTAAAAATTTTGTTCCTATCATTTCAAAAAAAATGCTAAAACTAAAAGCCCCAATCCCAACTTGCTATGCTTACTTTCACAAAATATAAACAAAATCATCACCATAAGTTCAAAAGTTGCGATTTTTTTTCTTATCCAAAATTTTTTCAATAAATTGCACAGAGCAAAAGATAGAAACCCAATAACTTACAGAGTCTTATTCATCAAAAAAGGAAAATATAAAAAACAACATTTTGAAAAGAAAATGGAAAGAGAAATTACATGGAGAACAAGCTGTCTGGAAAGAGAAATTAATGCCTCTCTTCGTCCCTCATTCTGAGAATAGAAGTTCCAGAGCGAGAAATAGAGATAAAGATATTCGCGGAAGTTAAACTGGAAACAAAGCATGAGGGGAGAGAGGGGTTGGCGAAAGATTAGGGCTTGGTCAACGAAGTTGGTGAAGAGACGACGGGTGTCGGAGGGAGGAAAGAGAGGGTAGTTGAAGTTGAGAGAGGAGAGAGAGAACCAGAGGTTTCGCCATTTGTGAGAGAGACAGGTGGTTCGAATGGCATCAAGAGTGGGGAGAAATGAGAGGATGAGGAGGAGGATGAGGTCCGGGAAGTCATTCAGGCTAGGAACGGTGGTGGAGTCACCGGTTGTCTCCGCCGCTCGCCGTCTATCTCGAGAGAGAGAAGGGGGGGGTAAGAACAAATTAGGGATTTTTGGGTTTGAGATTGGGGATTTTTTTGCTTTTGGGGGCGGGGGAGCGGGGAATGCTAAAAAAAAAGGGCGGGAACAAAAAAAAATAAAAAATATATATATATATTTTTTAAGGGTCAAAAATGAAATTTAAATAACAAAATAACGCCGTCTAATTTTTTATTTTTTTTTTTTTGAGACTGGGGTTGCTATCATCAAAAAATTTTATTTTTTCTTAAAATATATATTTTTTCTAGTTAATGAATTTTTTGAAAAAAATTTCTTTTTTTTTTAAGTTACGAAGATTGAAAATTTATTTGTTTCATTTTTATTTTAATGAAAAAAAAATTATTATTTTTTATTTGGTAGAAGTAGGGGTAATATTTTAATGAAAAATATTTTCCACTAAAATAAAAGTTAATTTTCTGTGGTCAATGAAAAATATTTTTCTGCTGCCCATTTTTTTTGGTTATTAAAAATTATGAACTAATTTTTTGTGGTAGAGGAGAGGGAGCGGCAGTAGTGGTGTAGGTGGTGGATAAGAGATGATGGTGGTGGTGATGGTGATGGCGAATGAGATTAGTGGTGAAGTTGTGGTAGTGGTAGAGTAGATGGAGTGACAGGGGTGAAGGAGAGGTAATGGTAGTAGTAATGGCAGTAGTGGTAGTGGAGTGGTGGCAATGGTAGTAGTAATAATGGTAGTTGTAGAGGTGAAGTGGCGACAGTGGTAGTAAGGTGGTAGTGGAATGATGTTTGCAGTAGTGGTGAATGTGGTAAAGGAGATGGGTGGTGAGAGAGAGAGGTGAGTGAGAGACAGATAGAGGAGAGAGAGAGATGAGTGAGAGAGACATAGATAGAAGAGAAATGAACAAGAGAGATAGAGAGAAGAGAGACAGAGAGAGATGAGAGAGATGAGAGAGATAGAGAGAAGAGAGATGAGCGAAAGAGACAGAGAGAGAAAAGAGATAGATGAGTGAGAGACACAGAGAGAGAGAGACAGACAGATAGACAAACAGACAGAGAGAGAAGAGTGATGAGTGAGAGAGAGAAAGAGAAGAGAGAAAAGAAGATGAAAAAATAGATGAAAAGATATAGACAAAGAGAGAGAGAGAGGAGAGAGAGAAAGAGCGAAAAGAGATAAATGAGAGAGAGACAAAAAGGGAAAGAAATGGAGCGAAAAGAGATGAACGAGAGAGAGACACAGAAAAAGAGAGAGACAGAGAAAGAAGAGAAATGGGCGAGAGAGATAGAAAGATAAGAGAGAGAGATAGAGAGAGAGATAAAAGAAATGAGAGAGATAGAGAGAAGAGAGATGAGCGAGAGAGACAGAAAGAGAAAACAGATGAGAGAGATAGAGAGAAAAGAGATATGCGAGAGACACCGAGAGAAAATGAGAGAGAGAAACAGACAGACAGAGAAAGAAGAGTGATGAGTGAAAGAGATAAAGATAAGAGAGAGATAGAGACAGAGAGACAGGAAGATGAAAAAATGAATGAAAAGAGAAATGTTATATCAAAAGAGTAAGACGACATTGTTTTTTTTAATTTTTTTTGCGACAGAAAAATACCCTTGAATTTATTCAAACCATTTTGTGACTGTATATATATGAAGCTGTCTCAAAACCACAATCACTATGCTAGGTTAGAGCTTTCCAAAAACTCTTTTGAGAAAATTATACTTTCTTATTTTTCGTGTTATATTGTTTTTACTGAATTTTTTTAATATTTTAAGTTTTTTTTTTTAAATTTTTAGACACACCTAACATAAATACACCTAAAAATTAAAAAAATTGTAAAAAAAATCTTTTAAAAATTCATTATATACAAAAAATACAATAATTTAATACATTTTTTTTGTATTTTTATGTATTTATTAATTTTTTTAAAAAAAATTTCATAATTTTTTTTTAGATACATCTAAGTAAGGTGCATCTAAAAAAATATTTAAAATATTAAAAATATTCACTAAAATAAAAAAAAACACGAAAGTCACTTTTTGCGATGGCAGAAAATGACGTCTAAAAAAAGCAGAGTATTTGTGACGGCACCATTTGCCGTCTCAAAAAAGCAGAGCATTTGCGACGGCACAATTTGCCATCTCAAAAAATGAGAGTATTTGCGACGGTATTTTTTTGCCGTCGCAAAAAGTGACTTTTTGAGACGGCAAGTGTGCCGTCGCAAATAGTTCCGTCTCATAAACCCACTTTTCTTGTAGTGTGTGAAAAAACCACAATTGGACACCTCCAATTGTGATAAAAAACCACGGGCAAAAGCCACAAAACAATCCACTAAGAAGATATAAATGAATTACACAGGTATACTTCAATTACCTAGCGAATCCATGCCCGAATTGAACCAACCCCTATATGTCTCTTCCAGCCCTGTCTTCATCTCGGAATTGTCTTGACGGTGAGTCACTCCAGAATCCACCAAAGCTTCAGGCTCGAATTCTTCAGAATCCACCGAAGAACACCTCTCTCTTTTGTATAGAATGAACAAACAATGCTTTGATGTATCCTCCTTAAACCATGAGTTGAATACTCAATGAAACATCAAAGAAACCTAGCAAAATAGCCTCAGATATAAACCCTAGAACCCAAGAAGAAGATCTGGAGATCAAACCCTAGATTTGGAGCAACATGCGAATTTATAGAATATGAAATCGCGAGGTCCGCTCGAGCGTGGGAATGGACGCTCGAGCGGGGACACTATATGACGTGTTCCAAACCAAGATGTATGCTCGAGCGTGAAAACACAGATCACAGTATATTTGCAGACTCACCAAACTTCTGGAACTTAGCATTCTCCGCTCGAGCGGGGGAATGTCCGCTCGAGCGGACAGGCAACTTTGAATGCATTTTTGCATTTTGCTTCGGGGGCGCTGTGTGACGACCCCGCCTCGTGTAATATTTTATATTTGATTAATTACGGAGATTTGGATTTTAATTAGTCATTACCTTGATTTAATTTGAGATTTATGAGAATTGTGGAATCTGATTCGTATATGATTCTATTAAAGATTTATTTTTTTTGGAATTAGAAATTAAGGGTCCAAATGGCTTAAGGAAGTGAAGTTAAGAAGTTGAATCAATTTAATTTTAATTATGGACCCATTTGGGAGTTTAATTAAATATCCATTTCAGTTTAGTAAAATTAAGATTCGATTAATTAGGTTAGAATTGGAGTTAATTAAGTTAATTAAATTATGAGGATTGCGAATTGTAATTATTACGAATTAAATTTATTGATAGGGCGTCCATTTAAATATGTAATTTGTTAACGGAAATTTGAAGTCTGATTAGAAATTGAAGGCCTAAATAGTTTGAGAAATCAAAATTGATAATGGAAATAAGTCTAATTTAATATTTGGAGCTTTTTGGAAGTTGATTAAAAATCTGATTCAGAATGATAAAGATTAAATATAATTAATTGGACCTTAATTAAAGTCAATTAGACTAATTAAATTACGTGAGACTTGTGATTAGTTATGATTAATTAAGATTACTTAAAAATCAAGAGGTGATTAATTAAGCTAATGAATGACCAATGGCTAATTTGACTATGCTCAACTGCTTAACATTGTTGGTGTATATTAAATATATATATATATATAATAAATTGTTAAACCTTCAAGTTTTATATGTGTACATGAGGAGAGAGAGTAGGCAAATCTACTTATTAATTGTTGAGTGCATTCTGTGCTTTATATTTGTCTTGGCAAAACCGTGAGAAAGAGAGAGAGAACCGTGGGTGAGAGAGAGTTCAATTCCTTAGATTTTTGCTGGAAATTTTGAAGGAAAACCAAGAGAAAAGTGAAGAAAAAGAAGAAGAAACTCAAGTTTGGCTTGGATTTGTCAAGATTATGCAAGATTAAGTGTCTATGAAGACTCTAGGTAAGGATTTGTCTCTCAAACCTTGAAGATCCTATGGTATAGAGTTGGAGTTATGGGCCATTACATGTATTTTGCTTGAGCATGTTAAGAAGAAGGTGATTCCTTACATACATACATGAATATGTTGGATTTTGAAGTTATATGTTACATGCATTCTAGGATTGAGTTATATTGAAGTTCAATCTTATAATTTGAAAGCTATGGAAAGGAATTTAGACTAGATTGTTATATGCATGAAGCATTTATACATAAACATTGAAGAAAAATGATGAAAGTTATGAGTTCATGGAAGCTAAGAACTTGATTTGGAAAATTAAAAAGGAGTTTGATTTATTTGAGTTGAGAATTGAATTATACTTCATGAATATTTCCATGTTTTGAAAGTGTATTGCAGGAGTTATCTAACTTGAGAAGGAAACCTCCATGAATTTCAACGATTGAAGCTCAAGATTATGATTTGATATTTTAATTCAAGATTAGAGCTTAACTTGTATGTTTAATGAACATAAATTGTAAATTTAAGAACATGAGTTTTTACATGGACATTTGGATTTTGTTGTGAAGTTATGATTTTTATTTGAAGTTAGAAATGAGAAATTCAAGTTGTTTTCAAGTGTTTTGAGCCTTGAAATGTATGACTTGAAGTTGATTTTGTAAAAGAAAAGTTCTCTTTCAAGCAGATTTTCGAACACCATTTCAGCGTAGACCGCTCGAGCGGATTGGGCCCCCACACGAGCGGCCCACCTTCAGTAGCCCAAGGTTACACACTTCCTTACCACCGCACGTGCGGCCATGACCACAGCACGTGCGGCCAAACATGACAGATTTTCCAATTTTGTTCCCTTTTCATTTTTTGATTTATGGGCCTTCATTTACATGATTTTCAAGTGTCATACACATCCATATGCATATTATAAGCATGAAAAAAATTAAAGAAAGAATAGAAACAACTGAAACGAATAAGTAACGGATAAACCGAAGAAGGTTAGGAATCGACTGATTGACTCGAATGCATATTGAGAAATTGTGCTATGAATATTTGTGTTTGTAGGTCAAGACTCGAAGACCGAACAACGGGTATTGGAAGGCCACTGTGAGTAACATTTCTGTAAAGATATGTTGATATGCACTGCACTTGAATTGTTATACGAAATGCTATATGATATGATATGTTTCTGAAATGTGATTTTGATTCTGTGAACGAATATCCGGTTTGCAAATCTAGTGTGGTATCCAAGGATAGTCCCAAGTCATGGGGGACGGCACATTAGTGCGGGTCCAGGACATACATGTGATTACGAGATCTCGTTAGCCACGTCATTGTGGCGTTATGTGTTTAATTGGTATCCGGAACCGATTACTCTAGTCGGAAGACGATATGTGATATGTTCCCTTGGATGTACCATTATTATGTGCTGTTATGAGACTGATATGATAGATAAGTATGATCTGTTTTCTATATATGATATGATTTGGAATTCGTTTACTAACCCCTTTACGTTAATGTTATTCACTGGGCTTTAGCTCACTGTTTTTATATATATGTATAGGTGAGCATTTTGGATGGCAAGCCTAGAAGGGGTCTATAGCTAAGTCATCGTTTTGAAGCCTACCGAGTTGTTTTGTGTGCCTCTGAGTTGGGGCTAGGCCTGGAAGGCTGTTGTCAAGCTTTTGATTGTGAAGTAAACTTCCGTTATGTGCATACGTTATGTATTAATGTTAAGTTACAAGTTATGTACTGAACGTGGGTAAACTAACGTTTTTGCATGATAAATGTTTGTTTATATAGATGCACAGCTCATTGGACTATTGGTGTATTTTTGTATATTGCTTCCGCAAGCCCCGAATATTTTTATTGTACAGGAAGGCCTTTGGTAATCCAAGGATTACTGGCCGGTTACGATGCCAAACTTTTAGGGGCGGGTTTGGGTCGTGACACGTTGCCTCTCGACCCCGCCTGGGCGCTGCCCCGGACTCGCCAAGGGGCGCTGCCCCCTAGACCCCCGCGAGCTGACCAGGCAGCTCGATCCCCGTTATAATTAACGAAGTGGCAATCTTGAAAGAATTAACATCACAAAACTTCTCTACAAGGCACAATTCGGGTTGGATTCGCATCTAAAAACTCATAGCCTCACTGAAATAAAAAGTGCGAAAACAAATACAACTTAAAGGAGTTTTGTCAAACGGGGTTGCCAAGAATAAAAACCTAACAATCTCTCGATTTGGCAATGGCGTGACAAAACACACCTAACAAATAAAATCCTAAACACCCAACCCATTATAGCCAACAAACGCAAACTTCTTTCTCAAGGTCATGATCTGCAAAACAGCTATTAGTGCCACAATCTCCAAAACAACTATTAGTCCCACAAGAGTAAATGAAAAAGCAATAAACATATGGCTAGATTATCTTGAAGCATTTGAAGCATGAGATGAAAAACATGAATATATGCGACTTGGAGATTTTAAGAACATGTAGCATGAAAACTTGAAAACTAAGACACATGCACCTGACACATGGCATGAATACATGAAATCCTAAGACACATGCACCGGACAACATTACTCCCCATTTTTGTCACGAATTGACAAAGGAAGCTCAATCAACTAAAGCAAGATCAGAAACTACACAAGCAATGATAAGATTATGTAAATATCAGGAGCATGCAAGAAGGAAATAATAAAGAAGCAGTGCATAGCATCATGCAAACCAACTAAAGCCAATCTCCCTTACCAAACAAATCAAAGTGTTCATGCTAACAAACTCGTGCAATGATAAACCAAACTCCCTCTCATTCAAAGCAACCACAAACACTATACTGAAAACAATGAACAAGAAGAAACCGACAAAAATAATATGGTGGAGCAAGCAAGAAATCTCAGATTTGTACCTTAGAACACACAAGATTATCCAAGAAGCATAATTACTTGAAAACACAATGTGCACAGCCTCTAGAAGATTCCTCATAAAAAAAAGTGATGCATTATGTGAAAAGCATAGACCCCATGATAAAAGTGTGTGTGTGACTCTTGGAGTTCGACAAACACAAGATTCAAATCCTAGTAGTGATCTGATAACTGGACCTCCAGCAAGAGAATCTAAGCACAACAAAGGAAAGTCAAACCACTAGGAATCAAGGGGTATTTGGTGAGTAAAAGCGGAGGCTCCCCCTCAATCAATGAATCCTTTTTTTTTTTCTTTCTTTTGCACATTTTTTTTTTCTTTTTCTTATTCTTTTGCACACTCATTGGCGGCTGACATGCTCAAGAGTATGGAAACCGAACCAGAGAAGTATGGATATAATAAGGATGGCCTGGTTGGTGACTCTGAGGTAGCCTTTTCCTCATGGCTGGACTACAAAGAACATAGGGGAAAGCCGTGGAGATGCAAAAAGATGGAAGGTGGTTAAGAGACTCAACATCACTCATGATGTGCTAGTATAGGTCAATTCCTCTAGAAAAGCAAAAGATATAATGCCAGAAGTCCATAGAGAAAAATGATCACTAAGGCGGAAGACTCCAAAATTTGCTAATCCAAGAGTGTGTACAGAATGAGACATACTAATCAAAGAACACATACTCCGAAATGAGTAATGACCATAGAAAGCACAAATATATTAACATGTAATGGATATTCTTATCAATTCCAATATGTACCAAGGACTACGCAAAAATTCAAGCTTGCAAAACCACACTAAGAAAATCTTTTTGGGATTTTTTTTTTCATTTTTTTTTTCTAAACAAAGCAAGACATAAAATGAACATGCACACACTAAATGACTCAAAAAAAAAAAAAAAAAAAAAAAAATACAGAAACCCAAAAACTAAAACTAATAAACAAATTAACACAAGTCAAGTTTTCTCACCCAAACCGTTTTAGTATGAACAAAGTTGTGAGAATGACAGTTCTTGGGTGGTGTCTTAACATTGTGGTTCCCTTCCTTTTCAATGGGAACTTGTCTTGACATGGTTTTCAACTTCCTATTTCTAGGTCTAGGCAAATACAAACTCTAACGAGGTCTAATATGACCCTTAACCTCATTACCACCAATGAAGTGTCTCCTACCCCACGAGATGTTGGAATTTCTTCCATCTCTATGAGACATTCTCCCATGCAACTCACAACAATAAGGCCGAATATAACCAGCCAAACCACAATGATGACAAATAAAAACAGGGTGTATAGGATGTACCTTCTTATGTTTGACCTTACCAACTCTAGGAAGATTGAGAAGTCCATCTTCATGTTGAATTTTTTGTTCTCCCTTTCCTTGAGTTCTTGTATCATGAGATGTGGAAACACTCTGTTTTTGCTCTTTCTTACCACCAAAGCCAATGCCACTCTTGTCAGAACAAATTTGTTGAGACCTAATGATATTGTCCAAAGTCTTTGATCCTTTGTTCCAAAGACCAATGGCAGCCATAGCACACTTGAGTTCTTCCTTTTTCTTGATCATTAGTTCTTCCAAAGCAACTTGAGACATCTCGAGAGTTTCAATTTTTTCTTCATATGTTGCATAGATTTGTTGTAGCTCATTCCTCTCTGTCTTACAAGTCAAGAGTTTTGCACAAAGAGCTTGTCGATCATTAGAAATCTTAAGGGCATCATTCCTAGCCTCGGAAATCTCTTTCTTTAATTTGACATTCTCACTTTCACATGCTTTGAGTTTCGTAGTGAGTTTGTCATTCAATTTGGATAAGTTGAGAGATTCCTTATACAACTTTTGATATGCTTGCTGAAGTTCTTCATTTTCACTCCTCGAGGATTCATCATCAGTGGCATTCTCAATTGGGCTCTTTGGATACTCTATTCGTCCATCAGTTTCAGAAGCTGCCATGAAGGCAAGGAATTGTTTGTGTACCTCTTCGCCTTGATCTTCGTTGTCACTTTCATCTTCATCAGATTCTGATTCATCATCCCAAGTGATAGCGAGGGCTTTCTTCTTCCTCAAACGAGTGGGGCATTCTTGAGCAAAGTGACCAAATCCTTGGCATTCATAGCATTGGACTCTTTCAGAGTTCCCTTGTATCTTTCCTTTCTCTTTCTTGGCTATAGAATTAATTTTGAGTTTATCTTTGCCTTTGGATTTATGAGTATGAGTAGATTCCAAAAGATTAGGATTCTTTTTCAAAAAAGATTTTTTAAATTTTTGTACAAAAGCATTTGTAATCTTGGAATCTATCTCACAGTCCTCATTCGAATCTACTCCAACTCTATGAGCACTACTACAAGCAATAACATCTTTTTGTTTCTTATTGAAATTCCTATGTGCCTCATAAGTTTGGAGATTTCCAACCAAACGATCTAGCTTGAGGTTATCAACATCTTGAGCCTCCTTAATAGCCGTAGCTTTTGGTTGGAACCGATCGGGCAAGGACCTCAAAATTTTTTCTACAATCTTGGATTCCAGTATTTTTTCACCTAAATTGAAGCTGGAATTTACAATGTCACTCAACTTCGCAGAAAATTCATCAAAGGTCTCACTATCTTTCATTGAAAGGTTTTCGAAACTAGACGTGAGCCTTTGAAGTTTTGAGCATTTAACAGAAGGAGTGCTCTCATGAATAGTTTGTAAGATATCCCAAGCCTCTTTTGCGACTTCACAATTGCAAATGCGACTAAACTCTTCAGGTGTGATAGCGCAAAAAAGAGAATTGATAGCTTTACTATTTTAGCTACTATTTTGGCAATCAATTGTGTCCCACTTATCAATTGGTTTGGAGAAAGTTACTCCATCAACGGTAATCGTTGGTTCGGTCCACCTATACATGATAGATTGCCAAAGTTTTTCATCAATAGATTTCAAAAACGATCTCATCCGAGCTTTCCAAAAAGAATAATTGGATCCGTCAAGTAGGGGTGGTTGAACCATAGAATTTCCCTCACGTATTGAATCCATTATCACAAATCAAACAAGATCTCACTCAAAAGTTTTTAAAAAAACAAAAGAGTGACCCGCTCTGATACCAATTGAAAAATCTAGAAATCCCCTAAATGTTGATTTGTGATTATGTATCAATTTTAAGCAGTATATAACAATCCCAATCAAACAATCAAGACAAATCGACACAACGATTTTACGTGAAAAACCACAATTGGACACTGTAGACACCCCATTTTTGACCGACCTTAAGATTTGGGCACTACTGATGGTTTACTTGGTGGTGAAAGGTGCGTAGGCAGAGGTTCGATTTCTTCGGCAAGAGGAGAGTCAAACCCTAACCTCACACCCCATTTCTTGATCAAAAGATTTTAGATCTTAAAACCCTCTCTTTCAAAATATTTTTGAAATAAAGTTCCTACAATGTTCCGAGGCTCACATTTTGTTAAATGTCGCGCTTTTCGGTAAACCGAGCCAGGACAAAGTGGAAATGAATGAAAGAGAGATGAAATCTTTGAAAAATCTTTCAAAACACCTTGCTTATGGGTTTGAAGTTGAAGAAAATAGGAGAAGAGGGAAGAAATCCAGTTGGGGGAGAAAATGGGCATGAACCGTTAAGAGAGAGTCGAGCAGCCCTCGCTGAATCGGGCCTATTCATTTGAATACTTGGATTTCAGCTATGAGGCCACCACCATTGGAAAGCTTACTTCCGGGGCTTCATTTTTCACTCAAGAATCTCCTAAAGCCAAGTCCGGACAGGGGAGATATGGTTGGTTGAAGTAGGGCATCAATCCGGTTGGATCGAAACTGCGCGGCTTCACCAAAACAGGCATAACTTTTTGCACAGTTGGAATTTTAATGCAAGGCTGGTGCCATTGGAAAGATAACTTCTGGGGCTTCATTTTGAACACTAGCCGACCACTTTTTAGCCTTGACAGCCACTGGCCGACTAGTTTTCTTTCCGGGAGACCACTTTTTGTCCTGAAAAACCAGAAAAAGTAGCAGGTTGACCAGAAAAAGTGGTCGGCCGACCACTTTTTTTGGTCGGCGGCCTTCCTGCATATTTTACAGAGTCTATGGATGCCAGCTGTGCCAGCTGGAGGGCGCAGACTGTATCCTCCATACACGTGTATGAAGGGATTGCTTGGGGCTCTTGGCTTCCTCAAGAAGCTTGAGAGTTGTTTCTCTATAAGAGAGAGGCTTCCTCTCCCTTCTCCAGGTTCTGAAGTTGGCTTAGGGCATATACATATATCTCCTTCTCTATATTCCCCTCTATCTCTATATTTGGTGCCTAAATAGTGTGTTGTTCTTCACTTTTGCACCACAACTCTTAACCATACACCCCCGCCATTGAACTGAGGTTCTTGGAGGACATTTTTGGAGGTTTAAAAGCTGGTTTTTGGCTGAGAAACTTGCGGGTATTGCAGTGCTTCAAGGGTAACCTGTTCTCTCCCTTTTAAGCTTTGTCTTGGTTGCTATCTTAGCCATATTTGCATGCTTCTCTTGGCTTAACATTAAACTACAAAAAGCTCTATTTTTTAGTCCTTAGCATGATTGTTTAAGGCCTCTTGGGTGTTGAGGGTCTTCTACCCTCTTGCATGTTTTATTTAGCCTTGTTTTGTGCCATGCCTTAAGGCCTTTGTGTTGATCTTTGTTTGCCCTTTTAGCCACTGAAATCCAGTGGATTTTTAGTGGTAGGCATGTGGTTTTGAGGCCCCAAATCAGAGAGGGGTGATCCCCTCTCTTCTTGTTTTGTTTACTTGCATTTTTGGCCTATCAAAGGAACATACATCTTCATACTTTCAAGGCTTAGTTCAGACACTTTTTTGTAACTTTTAGGGTCTGCCTTAGCTCTGTCCATGGCTGGTTTGGCCACCTTTTGCATGCTTCTTGTATGTGTAGTGCAATCCCATTTGTAGCTCATCAAAGTAACATGTCATTCTAGCATGTATTGGCTCCATTTCAGTGGGTTTTTGGTCATTATTTGACATGTCATGACTCTGTTTTTGGCTGGTTTGGTAGCCTCTCGCATGCTCCATATGCTTGTAGTGTAAATCTTGTTTACTAGCTTTGTTCGCATGATGTTTTGGCTCTTTATTCTAGCACATTTAGGCTGTGCTCCAACCTGATTTTGTTCATATTTTGGGCTGCCTTAGCTCTTTTTTGAGGCCTCTTGGTCGAATGACGCTTGCCATGCATGCTTGTAGTGTAATAGCATTGACTAGCTTTGAGTTTTGAGGTCTCTTACATGCTTAACTTGAGGTATTTGCATGTTTCGGCATCATTGAGAATGTTATTTCAGAGCATGTAGGGCTGCTACACTTCCATATTTTCCACTCTTTAAGTGCTCTTTAGAGTGGTGCTTCCATGCCCTATTTGTGAGCCATTGCATGAGCTCCATTTTTGTGCCTTTCAAAGCCATCATCCCAACTCATTTTGCTACTGTTTTAGCCTGCATAGGGTCTATTTGGGGTTGGTTTGGTCATTTGAGCATCGCCTTGCATGCCTCTAGTGTAATACGCTTCACTAGCTTTTGATACTTGAGCCTTTCAACATGCATTGCGTGAGTTGTTTGCATGATTCGAAGTCATTTTGTATGCTATTTCAGTGCTGGAACACATGCCATTGTACTCTATGTTTCATCTTTTCAATGCTCTTGGAGAGTTGTATTTTGTGCCTTAGGCTTGGGCCATTGCATCATGCATGCTTGTGTGTGTTTTGGTGCCTTAATTTCATCATCATTGGCCACTGATTTGGACACGGCTGAGGCCTATCCATTTTGGTTTAAGTCCATTGTGCATTGAGTATGCCATTTAGTTCATAGCATTGAGCATGCCATGTTGTTATAGGATCAACCATTGCATTTGTGCATGCCACGATTCATTGCATTGCGTATGCTATTTACCGTGTGCATTGTGTGTGCTAGTGTCATGGGCATTGTGTGTGCCATATACCTCATAGCATTGTGTATCTTAGTTGCATGTTTGCATGTTTATTTCTTGCATGTTTGCATGTCCAAGTTGTGTTGCATTAAGTCGCGTGTTTGAAGCGCATTGTGTATGCCATGTTACTTGCTTGCATTGTGTTTGGGATAGGTGTTAGTCCAAACACGGGAAACGAGGGACGTTTCATACTTGAAGTGATGAAACGTGCCTCGATTCCCGGTCGCCGACACTCTTGACTACACATGATGGAGTTGTTGGCTTAGGTGTTTGTATGTGCATTTATTTCACATTGAGTCGTGCAATTCGACTCGTCGGCCATCATGCATCGAGATGCGTGATTGGTGGCCCGAGGGTCAAAGAATACACTCCCTTGAGCTTATGCAATGATGGGGAGAGTGGTCCTGCACACATGTGTTGCGAATACTTTGCCATCTCTCTCTCTTGCCTTCTATTGCAGAAAACCAGAAACCAGGGGCAGAAACTGGTCGGCCGACCAGATTTAGTGGCTGGCCGACCACTTTTTTCTGGTTTTTCACCACAAAAGTGGTCGGCAGGTGGTCTCGAAGGCCAATAGCTGGTCGGCAGCCTTTCCACAGATTCCTAAGGTGGAGTTTCAGCCTTCTGGAGTTTTGTGCAGTGTTCTGAGGTCAATTGCAAACAGAGGCAAGTCGGGGCCTTGCGAGGGATTTTCGAACAAGGCAATTCAAGCATGCACGCATCCTTTGTCATTCAAAGCAGAGCTGGGGCAGCCCACATTCATTTAGTTTGCATGCTCATTTAGATTGTTTACTTAGTTAATGTTGTGTAATAAGTAGTTGTAACTTGTTATTCCTTTCGTCGTGTAATAACTAGTTTAATTAGATTAGCTTAGATTAGCTAGCTGGTTCTGTATTATTTATTCGGACCCTCCTCCGAGAGGGCAATGTTGTAAATAAGTGTGCGTATGTGTGATGCATGTCTTCCAACCCCCATTTCTTTCTCCTTTTTATTTACTAGCTTACGATGGTTAGTTTTAGGGCATGTTTCAATTAGCATCCTTATGCTCGCATGTTTGCATCCATTCATCTGTCTTGCATGCACCGGGCTCGGCACATCATACTAACTGCATTGTATTTCAATTCCTGTTTGAATACAGGAATCAAATTGCATTTCACATGACATTTTAGAATAGCCGAGCCTATCTTAGTCGCATTTTGTATCTGTTGCATTAGGCATTTGTGACATAGCTAGGATCATGCATTGATTTCTAACATAGCTTTTGTTTTGGCTCGGAGTACTCGGTAAGTGTTTATGCTTTAGCATCGTTGCATGTGTGTGAGTGATTGCCATGATAGCATGCTTACCATGAGGCTATTTGCTTATGTGATATAACTGCCTGATTGCCTGTGGGTGAAGGTTGGATTACTTGAATGGGACAATTCATTGATTGCGAGTTTTAAGCCCACTTGAGAGTGGCAAATCACCATGTTTTCTAAGCTCACTTAAGGGTGGCAAAATCCGTATTTTAGCCTACTTGCGAGTAGCAAACCGTTTTCAAAACGAATATGCAATGCTTTGTTCCAACTTAGGTAATCCAGTCTATACTTGTATGCTGTGCGCATCACATAGTAATTATAGGTTAAATAACTGGAATAAGAGCACATGTGTTTTCAAAAACAAGATATCATGTTTAGTACAGGCCGATCTTTGATCGGGCGAGCGGGGGTGCTCATTGCATGACCTTCCCTTCTTGTACCCAAGTTCCGAGCCTAGGCAACTTTGGTGATGACGGACACGTGGCCTTAGGCACGAGTCAGGGTTTCCTAAATTCCCCCAAAATAAAATATTTAGGTGGCGACTCTGTATCTGGCAAAGCAGTCCATGTTTGGCACTTCTTTCTAAAAATCAGTTTTTCAAAACGATTGCCGAATTTGGACTCTTTGGTGATTTATCGATCTTGCATTGCACTTTGTGAGATTAGATTCTGAGCCGTGACATTGAGTCCGAACTGTAGTAAGCCCAATGAACAAAACGGGATTTTCCCGGGACGTTCGGGCGCGTCTACAGACACCTCCAATTGTGATAAAAAACCACGGGCAAAAGCCACAAAACAATCCACTAAGAAGATATAAATGAATTACACAGGTATACTCTCAATTACCTAGCGAATCCACGCCCGAATTGAACCAACCCCTATGTGTCTCTTCCAGCCCTGTCTTCATCTCGGAATTGTCTTGACGATGAGTCACTCCAAAATCCACCAAAGCTTCATGCTCAAATTCTTCAGAATCCACCAAAAAACACCTCTCTCTTTTGTATAGAATGAACAAACAATGCTTTGATGTATCCTCCTTAAACCATGAGTTGAACACTCAATGAAATATCAAAGAAAACTAGCAAAATAACCCCAGATATAAACCCTAGAACCCAAGAAGAAGATCTGGAGATCAAACCCTAGATTTGGAGCAACATGCGAATTTATAGAATCTGAAATCGCGACGTTTGCTCGAGCGTGGGAATGGACGCTCGAGCGGGGACACTATATGACGTGTTCCAAACCAAGATGTACGGTCGAGCTAGGAAATGGACGCTCGAGTGTGAAAACATGGATCACAGTATATTTGCAGACTCACCAAACTTCTGGAACTTAGCATTCTTCGCTCAAGCAGGGAATGTTCGCTCGAGCGGACAGGCAACTTTGAATGCATTTTTGCATTTTGCATACAGCTCGATCCCCGTCATAATCAGCGAAGTGGCAATCTTGAAAGAATTAACATCACAAAACTTCTCTGCAAGGCACAATTCGTGTTGGATTCGCATCTAAAAACTCATAGCCTCACTGAAATAAAAAGTGCGAAAACAAATACAACTTAAAGAAGTTTTGTCAAACGGGGTTGCCAAGAATAAAAACCTAACAACCCAAATCATATTGTTGTTCAAATTCTTCAACATCATCCATTGCTTGTCGAAAGCATATTGGAATGTTACTTTGAAACCAAATTTGTCTACAAACAAGAACTTCCACCATCTTGGAAGTAAGTGAACTATGAAATAAATCAAGTATACTACCTCCTATACTAAAAGTTGACTTAGAAGCAACAGTGGAAACATGCATTGCCAACACATCTTGTGCTATAAGTGATAATACTTTATACTTTGTTGCATTAACCTTCCACCACTCTAAGATGTTAAATTGAGCATTCTTCCCACCTTTCTCAATATTACCCAAGTACTTGTCCAATTCCGACGTACTCCCACTACTAGAAAATTGTCCCTCAAAAAATGAGTTAAATTGAGAGTTCACAATAGAGTGTGGGTCATTTTCATCTATTACCATATTTACTGTTTCATTTACATTGGAGGCATGCACATTTGTTGAATCAAGTGTGGCATAATGATCATACAATTGACTCAAATAATTTTTCACCTTGTCTAACATTTCTTTCACTTTCACCACATCTCCACCAAAAATTGTTGAAAAATAAAATTGCAAGTATGTCATTTTTCTTCAATATCAAGCACAACCGCAACATACAAAAGGAGATTGATTTTATCCCCATTTCCCCAATACTTGTCAAACTTTTCTTCCATTTTCTTTGTCATTGAAGACAAAATAAGATTATTGTCTTTAATTAATTGTCCAATCATATTTTCAATGACAAAAATTTCAGTGTAGAATGAATTTAAAGTAACAAATAAAGACCCAGAAAATCTCTTGTTGCATTCTAGAATATTTTAAGAAATTTCAAAAACATCATACAATTATCCTAATCCTCGGTGTAGGCATTTCTCTCCTCTCACCCCCTTCATTATCTAAAAAGTAATGTTTATAATTGTAGTCCTCCTCACCCATTCTTTGAAAAGCACTCTCAGATTTTTCCGCCGCCTCCAACATAAGATATGTGGAATTCCATCGTGTTGGCACATCTAGGCACAAGAAACTCTTACTCTAAATTTTCAAACTTTTCACATACTTTTAAAAGTGTCAAGGAGATTTGGAGAAGACCTCACACACCTCACTGCATGCATTATATTCACTATACAAGACTCAAGATCCTTCAATCCATCACTAATAATGAGATTTAGAATATGCGCACAATAACGCATATGTAAAAATTCATGGCCCAAGACAGTTCCCTTCCACAGTTTTGTAGTTCGTTTCAAGAATCTAATGGTTAATTTATTGGAATTGGCATTATCAACAGTTAAGGTAAAAAGGCCATCAATGTCCCACTCTTTTAAGAGTTTTACCAAGAGTTTTTCCTTTGCGGTCTTCAACTTGACAAAAATTTATGATCTTCTTTTGTAACTTCCAATCATCATTAATGAAATGTGCAATTAGACACATATAACACAAATTTTGTATGAAAGTCCATGTGTCTGTGGTAAAGCAAATTCTACGTCCCTTCACAATTTTCTTCAACCTCTCATTTTCATTGGTGTATATGTCTACAATGCCTCTAGTAACGGTATATCCAGATGGGATCCTGAACTTGGGTTGCATGACATTACAAAACCTCTTAAAACCAACCCTGTCCACAAATCTAAAGGGCAATTCATTAATTACTATCATCTCGGCAAGATACCTCCTAGCAACTTCTATAGAAAATGACGTAGCCATAACACCAACAACACCGTCCCCACCAACTTCTCTAGGTTGAAATCCCAATGTTTGTACAAAGTATCCATATAATTGAGAATCTTAGAAAGAAAAGGGCTAAGGCGTAAAAAAAATTTAAAAAGAAAAAGAAAAAGTAGAGAGTCATGGTCGGGTTGGGTTTGCTTGGTATAATGGCGGATGGCGAAAACATGAAATTTGGGCCTGCATTCGCCCGCCACGTGTCACGTATCCACCCCAAAGTGGTTGGGTTGGGTCAGGTCGGGAGGATTTGGTGGGTTTGTGGGTCCGTTGCATAGCCCTAGTTGCTAATGGGGTTGGGTTGGCAGCTTCATTTATAAGTTCCCAGTTGACTGGCTTTGAATGCCAAGGGACTCACATCGGAGGGAGTTCCCATAGACGGCACCAAATGAAGCTGCCAATCCAACCTCACTAGTAAAATATTATCCGCTTTGGCTGGAGCCTCACGGTTTTGTTCTTCTTTAGAAAAGGCCTCATGCTAGTTAAGAGGAGTTAGTCAACTTATTAAGTGGGTTGTGGATGCCTCTCAGACCGATGTAGGACAAATCCATTTTGGGCTCCCATAGAATTTGTGGGGAAAAAATATTGCTCTTAGTTGTTTTGGGTATTGATTTCAACTGGGTATTGAAATAAAGTGTTTTTGGTTGTGTGGTGTTGTTGTACTCAGATGGGTTTATAAGCAAGGGGTGAGTGAGTTCATATTAGAGTTTACTGGAGAGGGAGAAACGCTAGAGAGGGCAAGAGGATCGATCGGCTGTGGTCAGCGTTCGCGAGAGGAGAGGAGAGAAAAAGTTGTTGGTTCGTCGGTGGTGGTCGGTGGTTTGTTTGAAAAGAACAGAGAGAGAGAGAGAGAGAGAGAGAGAGAGATTGCTAGGAAAAAGTGTTCGTTGAGAGTGTTTGTGGAGCGTGAAACAAATGCATCACAAAGGGCAACTAGGATTTCGTTTTTGCCAGGCCAAGCCACATCGGGCGGAGGAAGGGAGGGGAGTGTAGATCCTCTACCATGGTTTTCTGGCATGGTTCCTATGGTGCTTGCCAAAACGATGTCGTTTTGGCCAAAACGACGTCGTTTTGTTTAGTTTAGTTTATTTTGTTTTTCAAATATTTTCACTTCCCCTTCTTTTCTCTTTTATCGTTTCACTTGTTTCACAACTACTTAACCACACACACACACACACACACACAGAGGGGGAGAGAGAGAGAGAGAGAGAGAGAAGAGACAAACTGAGAGACAAGGAAAAGCAGAGTGACACGACGGCAAATGCAGGGGATGGTGGGTGACGGTGACTCCGGTGGTGATGCGACAACGGCAAGGCGAGATTGAGGTGGATACGAAGTCCCTTCGTCTGAACTCATTTGTTCCTGTTATATATATATATATGATTTCTTGGGTAAAATTTGTTGTTGATTTTGGAAATGGGTTTGATAAATGGAAAAGAAGAATGAAATGGATTTGATGATATTTATTCTATCAAAGATCTAATTTTGTGCATAGCCTAGTTTAATAAATTGATTGGTCATAACTAAAAAAAAATCACGAACAAAGGACAGATTTTTTATTATTTGATTTCTTGGGTTTGGTGATGCCTATTCTTTGTTGTATTAAGTTGTTGAGAAATCAAAGTAAAACCTATATTTTGATTTTAAAAGACAAAGATCAGAAGGGGTTGTTGCTCATGAATTAGGACAATTTGTTGTAGATTTGTAAAATGTGTTTGATAAGGACAATTTGTTATAGATTTGTTGTTGATTTCTGAAATGGGTTTGATAACTGGCTATGGGTTTCATGATTTAGGATTTGTTGTGGAATTTTTTTTTCCCTGATTTTAAGTAGAAAATGTAGCAAAAAAAAATATACAGATGGGGGCATATAGGTGTGGTTCTCATGATTGTTTATTTGAAGGAATATCATATGATTTTCCATATTGTATTGATGCGTTTTTGTTTTAAAGATTATTGGAGTAAGAATGAAGATTATCAAAACAAAATGGGCTTATCATGCCAACAGATTTTTCCCCAAGCTTGTTGATTGTCTAATACATATTTTTTACACTCTGCTTTCATTGTTTCCAATAGAACAGGTTTTTTCAGGAGGGTTTATTCTTCTTTTTTCTGAAATATAAAAAGAAGAATAAAGGAGGCTTTTGTTGTGGATTTATTTGGTTATATTTATTGTTGATTTAAAGCTAGGGATCATATATTTAAAGCTAAAATCTGTAATTCTATTAAGAACAAGCTGTGAATCTGTGATCATATATTGTCTTTTGAACTTGTCTTGAATGATAGGGATCATATATCTAAAGCTAAAATCTGTGATTCTATTAAGAACAAGCTGTTAATCTGTGATCATATATTTAATTGTTTTGAACCAATAGTGATCATATATTTAATTTAATTAATAGATGCCTTTTATAAAAATCTGTAGGGTGTTGCTGGAAAAAAAATGGAATTTTTGTTTATGTTTTTTATTTTATTTTTTAGTATTTGTATGCTACTAAATTGCAGGTAATGAAACAAAATAATGTTGTTGATGAATTGGACAATTGCGGTAATATTTTGTTTATATTGGTTGTATTTAGGGTGATGGTGTCTATATTTTTCAACTCAACCTCCACTTCAACTTCACTAATGTGGAGGAGTGGTCTCATTTATACATACTGCTCTTTTTGTAACCTTTTCAAATATGCCTAGAAATCACACTAAGGCCTCGTTTGTCAACTATATATTTTAGTCAAAAAGCAAAAAAATCACTATAAGTTGTCATATCACTCTCTATTTTTTTACACATTTTTTTGTAAAAAGTTAAAAAGTTACTAAAATAACATGTTCCCAAATGAGGCCTAAGATTTGATGGGCTACAATTTTCCACCAGTTTTGGGTAAAATTCTCTATTTAATCATTCATAACGGCTCACCTATGGACCATTAATCTTACCACCATTTTCAATAACTCTAGTGATCTTCATCACTTCATCAAACTAATGACAATTAAAATTACCCAAAATAGGGAAAAAAAAAAGAATAAAAAACAAACATTTAAAAAAAAAATACAAATCATATGTAATTTCATTAATTAAGCATAGTACAAAATTATATGTACATTTCAAGACCATAGTTGAAGCTTTACTAAATTCATAAACCAAATACAAATAGCTTTACTTCTCATTTGGATATTTGATGCATTTCCTATAGTAGGAGGCGCTCCCCACGCAAAGTACTCACACATTTGATCTGCACACTTGAAATAAGCCTCCCTGGATTTTTCTCTGATTCTGATATCTTAGTTGGTATTTTTTTTTCCACATTTGCATCTTCTATTTTGAAAAAATCTAGCATCATTACTTTTTTTTTTATCAGCAAAAAAGATACCTTTATTGATGAACAAACCATACAAAGATGAGATTACATCAAATAAAGGAGAGGAAGAGCAGCATGCATCATAGCAAACTATCCCAATCCCAACTAGGTTGGCATCGGAAATAGAGCCCAATCATCTACAAGCTCAACCCCAGGGGTTTGGAGAGGAACCAAACCCAACAAGAAAAAAAACCAAACAAGAGAACAAACACAAAACAGAACAAAGTAGTGTAGGCAAAGTTGAACCTTAGCCAAGACCACTTCATAATGCAAACTAGGACCTTAACTCAGATCACACACAACCAGAATACTTCCAAGGGAAAAAACCCCAAAGCTATCAGCAACAGCAACTTATAACAGCAGAGCATATCAGTGCAGAGCAGCCCAACAGCAGTAGATAGCCCAAACAAACTCAGATTACCCATAAAATATCAGAACAGATCAACAACTCAGCAGCCCATATCAGTTCATAGCAGAACAGATCACAGGTAGATACATCAGTGCATAGCAGTCCAATTTACCGACAGCAGATCACAGGTAGATACAACAGTGGATATCCCTAACATATCCGATTTACCCACAGCAGCAGGGCATTCCACTGCTGAGAATAGCAGTCCAAACAAATTCATTAGATCAAAGCAGAACAAATTAACAATTCAGCAGACCAGTAGCAGACCACAATCAAAACAGGTCATCCAGCCATAGCATAGCACAACCTCCCAGATTGATCAATCAAGTCCTGACCAAAATTCTGCACTTTAAACCTTATTTGACTTGACTTGTTGCAATTGCAGATGAACTCCTGGACTGAAGAAGAACCCCCTTACCCAAAATGCCACACACACCATAATCAACTAACCGAAGTCAGCAAGGCAAAATTGCATCCCAAAACTAGATCCGCAGAGCACCCACACCCCTAACATATTGATGCAATTTCAGCAACCAATAGCTCTGATTTGCTGCAGATTATTAATGATATCCTGCACTGAATACGGAGGCTCCTTTGATTGAGCTTTGACCCAAAAAGTGATTCTCACCTTGATTAATTCGCAAAGTTCATTCAAATGGAATAGTTTCCCATTAAAGACCACATCATTTTTGGTTTTCCATAATGACCACAAAATGGCCATTGGGATTGCCTTCCAAATTTTATCTCCAAATTTGCTCCAATTATAACCCCTCCACCATTGTAACAGCCCATTAACATTATCAGGTATCACCCAGTTATCCCCCACTAATCCATTAAGCATGACCACACCTGCCAAACAACAGGGCACCAGAGAAGTACATGATTGACTGTTTCAATGTATATCTACAAAACACATAGTTGACAGAAGTATTGTGGTGCAGCACACCAATTCTTTGCAGAAACCCAGCTGTCTTCAATCTCCCATTCCAAGCCAACCAACTAAGAAATTGGACTTTTGGTGGAGCAACATTGTTCCACAGCAACTTAGTGACTACCACAGAATTACTAGGCACATACAAATTATAGAGGGAAGAGACAGAAAACTGACCTAATGGACATGCCAACCACTTAGAATCCTCCCTGACTGAAGTCAACACCACTACTTGATTCAGAACATTACATAGTCTTACCAACTCCTCAGACTCCTATGCAAACAAGGATCGTCTAAAATTGAAATTCCATCCACCAGAGTTCCTCTTCCTTTCAAACATCATTTGCAAAGAAAACTCCTTATCAGTTGAAAGACTATAAAGCCTAGGAAAGTCACTCTTGATACAGTGATTCCCCAGCCAATGATCATCTCAAAACTGAATTCTACACCCATTCCCCATAACTAGTTGTGAATTTTCCAGAAAAATGCTCAACAAGAGAGGGTTTGATTGGCCAATTTGTAAAATCCCACCCCATAATCTTGAGTAACAACCACTGGAACTTGGAAAAGGAAGCCAACGCCCACCATTAAGCTGATATCTATTACACAAAATTCTTTTCCACAAAGTATTGTCTTCAAACCCAAACCTCCACCATCATTTAGCTAACAAACAATCATTCACTACTCTAATTCTTCTAATACCCAGTCCACCTTGATCTTTACTTCTAGTAACCTCTTCCCATTTGACAAGATGTACCTTCTTTTTTAAATCAGACCCTTCCCAAAGAAAGCCTGCTTGAAGACTCTCAATTTCCTTGGCCACAGATTGAGGCAACTTAAATATAGATAAATAATATACAGGAAGGCTGGATAAGACAGATTTGATGAGAGTAAGCCTACCTCCAAAAGACAGCAGCTTCCTTTTCCAAGATGCTAATCTAGCCTTCACCTTTTCAACGACAGGTTTCCATGTTTTCTTTAATCTGGGGTTGGCACCCAATGGCAGCCCAAGGTAGAAAATAGGGAGCTTTTGTTTTCTGCAATTCAGTCGAGATGCACACTCTGCCACCACTGGCTCAGGCACTCCCACCCCACATACATAACTCTTATGGAAATTTATCTTAAGGCCTGAAACTAGTTGAAAGCATCTCAAGATCCTTTTGATTACCAGCACCTCCTCCCCATCTGCTTCACAAAAAATTATCGTATCATCAGCGAATTGAAGGTGTGTTACAATTGTTATTAATTCACCATGACCTATCACAGCCCCTATTATTAAGCCTATTGACTTTGCCCTTTGCAGCAACATATTCAATCCTTCAGCTACAATATTAAAAAGAAATGGAGACAGTGGATCCCCTTGCCTGAGACCTTTTTCTAGAATGAACTCAGGGGTTGGAGACCCATTACCAAGGACTGAAATTCTGGATGAGGTCAGGCACTCCTTAATCCATTTCCTCCATTTATCCCCAAAACCGAACCCATGCATCATGGAAAGCAGACACTCCCAATTGACCGAATCGTAGGCCTTTTCAAAATCTAGTTTTAGGATCAATCCCTTTTTTCCACATCGCTTCCACCAGTCAACCACTTCATTTGCTATTAGTACCCCATCCAAAATATTCCTCCCACCAAGAAAAGCTGATTGTGGCTCACCAATCACTCTAGGAACTACTTGCTTCAATCTATTGGTAAGAACTTTAGCAAGAATTTTATACAATGACCCAATTAGGCTAATTGGTCTATAATCAGAGATGTTGGCTGGACCATCAATCTTAGGAATAAGAGTGATAAAAGAGCTATTTACACCACCACTAATCTTTCCATTTTCATGAAACTCATTAAAGAATTGAAGGACATCAGCCTTGAGAACCTTCCAACACTTTTGAAAGCACATCAAATTAAACCCATCAGGTCCTGGAGCTTTATTACCATCACAGCTCTTGACAGCAGACCAAACTTCCTCTTCAGTAAATCTGTCTTCAAGCTTTTCAGCAACGCAATCACTGCCAATAGAATTGAAATGGCCTATCAGTTTTGGCCTATACCTCCAAGCTTCTGAGAACACTTGTTTGAAATGTTTGAAAACCTCATGCTTCAGCCCCTGTGGTTCTTCAAACAGCACCCTACCCACTGATAACGAGTTTAACAGATTTCTATTCTGCCTACTAGAAGCCATGACGTGAAAAAACCTCGTATTTTTATCCCCCTTCAAGCTCCAATCCATTATGGATTTTTGGAGCCACATCCACTCATGTTTCTTATTCAGTGACCAAACTTCTTTTTTGATCTCCCTTCTTCTGGCTACTTCCACTTCAGACAACTCCCGACATTCAGCCAACAAGTCAAGTTTGTGTAATTCCTCTTTTGCAACTTTAATAGAATGAGTTATATTCCCAAATACCTCATTGTTCCATTGCTTTAAATTCAATCTGAGCTTTCCAAGCTTCGATTGAAAGACATACCCAGCCCAACCTGTAACACTTGATTCCAACCAAGATTTCTCCATAACTGACATGAACTGAGGATGCATAATCCATGCATTAATAAACCGAAATGGCTTTGGGCCCCAATCCCTAACATCCTCCATCAATAAAAGAGGACTATGATTAGATACCCCTCTTGGAAGGCCCCAAAGCTTAAAATTAAATCTTTCCAACCACTCTGTTGAGAGTAAAATTCTATCAATTCTACTCCACCTTCCTCCATCACTTGAATTACTCCATGTAAATTGCCTGCCTTGCATTAGTAAATCAGATAATTCTAATCCTTCAATGAAATCATTAAAATCCCTCATTCCTCTGCCCCCCCTCATACAACCCTTTCTTTCACCCAACTTCCTTATCTCATTGAAATTCCCCTCTATGCACCACGGTTCCTTAAACTGAGACTTTAAATTTACCAGTACATTTTAGACATGATTGCTTCTTCCAACTTCGTTAGGGGCATAAATATTAATCAAAACACAGTTAAAATCAGGTTGAAGCGTACCTGATAAGAGGATAAAATTCCTTGTGCTGCAACATTGTGAAAGTGAAAATACACTAGATTTCCATATGCACAAAAGACCCCCAAACAGTCCTTCAGCATCAAAAGACATGTATTCCATATCATTACCTGGCCATATTGATTTCACTATTTCAAGTGACATTCCTAATCTCTTTGTTTCTTGCAAAAACACAAAGTCAATTCTTCTTTCTTTGAGCATAGATTTTATCCTCCTCCTTTTTTCAGGTCTCCCAAGACCCCTGACATTCCACGACAAGAGCTTCATTAAAACATTAGAAAACACCAAGGCCACCTGATAATGCTGTTCAGTGCCGAACACCATCATTCCCTTGTGCAACCTTCATCGCATCCTCATTTTCGAGTTCAACAATTCTTCTCACGGTTTCTTCCTTATCTCCATTAAAATCAATTCCCAAATCTTTGCCCACTTTTACAGTTTTTTCTGGGTTCCTTTACTATACTCATAACTCTGGATGAACTCTGCCCAATCTGTAGACGTCCCCGAACGCCCCGGGAGCGTTAAGTCCCGTTCTGTTCATATTGGGTTCACTACAGTTCGGACTCAAATTGTCACGGTTCTTAATCTGAACCAAAGAGTCCAACTCTGGCAAATCGTTTTGAAGAAAAACAGATTTTTGAAAAGTAGTGCCAAACATGGACTGCTTTGCCAGATTACAGAGTCGCCACCTAAATATTTTTTTAATGGGAGAATTTAGGAAACCCTGACTCGGTGCCGAAGGCCACGTGTCCGTCATCACCAAATGTCTTGGCTCGGGAGCTTGGGTACGATCGGGGAAGGTCAGCTATGAGCACCCCCTTTCGCCCGGTCCGAAGACCGGCCTCTACTAACCGTGATATCTGATTTTGAAAACATTACATGCTCTTATACCGGTTATTAGCCTAGATTTACTACGTTATGCGCATAGCAAACAAGTATAGACTAGATTGCCTAATTTGGAAATAAACATTGCATATCCGTTTGTTTTGAAAGCGTTTTGGAATTTGCTACTCGCAAGTAGGCTAAAATACGGATTTCAATGAGTTATTCCAACTCAAGCAATCCAACCTCCACCCACAGGCATTCAAACAGTTTATCTCATATAAGCATTTAGCCACATGGTAATCATGCTGTCATGTTAACATTCACACGCATGCGAGATGCTAAAGCGTAAATACTTACATCGTACTCCGTGCCAAAACAGAAGCTTATCAGAAATCCATGCATGGACCTAAGCATATTGAAATGTCTAATGCAACACATGCAAAGTTGTA
Organism: Camellia japonica; assembly: GCA_030407325.1. NCBI lineage: Eukaryota > Viridiplantae > Streptophyta > Magnoliopsida > Ericales > Theaceae > Camellia > Camellia japonica. Next base: position 182,532,937 of record JAPPVO010000016.1, read on the forward strand.
ATCTAGGCAGGCTCGGTTATCCTAGACATGGCACGTGAAATGCTACAACTATCACGTATTCAATTTGGAAATTGAAATACAATGCAGTTTGTATGATGTACCGAGCCCGGTGCATGTTAACAAATGCATGGATGCACGCATGCATTGCATAAGGTATGCTAAAATAGACGTGCCCTAATCTACCATCATAAGCAGGTAAATAAAAGGGAAGAAAGAAATGGGGGTTGGAAGACATACACACACTCACCCACACTTATTACAAATTTGCCCTCACTCGGAGGGACCGAATAATAATACAGTCCAAAAGAATAAATGAATAAATTATTACAAAATTCTAATTATTAAAATTAAATCAAATAAATAAAAGAAATGGGGCCTCAGCCCTGCCTCGGGATGCGCGAATGATGCATGCTCGATCCAACTTGCCCGGAAAACCCGCACCATGCCACTGCTGCTTCTGTTTCTACTGCCCTGCCTCTCCAAAAATTACCAAAGTCCCAGAACATCTTCCTTGCATACTGCTGAGTGCCACCGGCTGAAGGAAGTGACCACCGGCTGCTTAAATTGGCCACCGGCTTCTTGTAGGGTTTATCGGCACAAAAAGTGTGCCGGTCGGCACATTGTTCTGCCGGTCGGCAGAAAGTTCCTGCAGAGGACAGTTTGACAGCAGCAGCAAACCAGCAATGCATGGCATGGATTTTGAGCATATGTAAGCATGGCAAATGCCTCCTATCATGCTTGGGGACTCAATGAGGCATGACTCTTGGTTCTTGGGCCATCAATTATGCATCTTGATGTATGATGGCCTAAGGAACCAAGGTTGCATTTTAATGGTAATGCATGCAAACAAACAAATGAAATCCAAGGCCTTATCATGAGCTAGTCAAAGGTCTTGGTGACCAAGAATTGAGACGAGTTGCACCACTCGAAGTGTGAACTCCTCTCAATCCTATGCTTGGCTTGACAATCCCCAAGCCAAGCCATGGAATGCATGTATGCAACATGGCTCAAATGATGCAACAATGGGACTAAGATGCAAGGCATATCAAGTGTCATGCAACTATCACAATAGGCATGCAAAATGCTAGAGCATGCAAGGTATAAGTGGCATGCAAACAAGAGCCAATCAAGCAATGGGACCAACCTACTACAACATTCGATGAACCGAGCATACATCAAGCATATAATGAACATACAATGGTGGCCTTAACTCCAATGGGGCAGCCCTCAAACCACCCCAAAACAGTGGCAAAACATGCCCAAAATGGTGACCAAAATGCTATACAAATCATGCGAAGTAATGAGCCTAAACCTAAGGCACTAAAGAGAGTAACTTACCACCATTATCAAGGCCATTCATGACATGTATCTAACAACGAAAACAGACTTTTATCATGCAAAATGACACCCAAATCCCCTTGATGACAACCCCAAAAAGCACTAAACAAACAAGCATGCATGAAGCCTATTCCTAGGCATAAAAGGGACACACCCTTGGAGCATGAAAATGGTCACATATGTAAACATACACACATGATTTATGGACTGAAATAAGGTCACAAATGATGCCAAATCATGAGGATGATCAATGTTGAACATGCTAGGGGCCAAAACACACAAGGCTTACAAGCCTAAAATGCAAAGCAACTATGTCAAGCACACTATACATGGCAAAATCAGTGGCTCACAGCCCTTATACATGGTAATATGATGCTAATACCCTCATGGAACCAAGCTAAATCATGCAAAGAACATGGCCTAGATGCATGGCATGCTTTTAAGCATAAGAGAGCATTTCAAAGTAAGTATGAGAGGCAAGTTAAAGGCCATAAATCTAACCTAAAACAGAGGCATAACATGTCATATTAACTACAAATATGCTCTGAAATGAAGCCAAAACTCACCATGCACACATGCTATTCTTTAGGCCCAAAACAAGGGCAAGCAAAGGACAAAGGGGAGAGGGGTGTCCCTCCCTTACATGTGGCCTAAAATCATCTTCCTCACCACTGAAAACCCACTGGTTTTCAATGGTGAGAAGGCCAAAAACATCAAGTAAAGAAGGCCTTAGGAAAAGGCACAAAAAATGGCCAAATAGGGCCTAATAGGATGAGCCTCTACCCAAACCACAAAATGACCTTAATGAAGGTTCAAGATCAAGTAAAAACAAGAGTTTTTTATGTTATAGAAAAAGCTCAAAACACAAAGCAAAAGGGGTAGAAACTTGTTGCAAGAATGGGGAATATAAAGTAATAAGCTCACCCTTGAAGATCCTTTGAAGAACAGGTGGAGCAGCCTTCCTTTAGTGATCAAAACCAGTCCAAGATCACACAAAAAAAACCTCCAAGCCTCCTAATCTCGGATTAAGGTGTAGTAGTGTGTGTAATGGTGCAAAAGTAAGGTAAAACCACACTTTTTGGGCCTAAAACACACACACAAGGATGATAGATATAGAAGTATAGATATATATGGATGTATATCAGAGATATATGTATAAGCTCTGGTTTTTTAGGTCTAAAGTAGCTAACCCTTGTAAAGGGAGATGAATGGATGTATATATAGGCAAGAATACTTAGTGGCTAAGCAAGAGAGGGGGTTCAAGGGATTCAAGGAGTTCAAGTGAGTCAAGGCTTCTTGGAGAAGCTAAGACAGCTGGCCAAGCTTCTCCAAGAAGCTTGGCCAAGGGTTCAAGCTCCTAGAGGAGAGAGGGGGTCAAAGGGACCAAAGGATGCAAACCCGGGTATGGGGAGTGGTGATAGTGCATTCCAGCTGTCACAGCTGGCATGCACCATCCCTGGGGGTGCAAAGGGGTCACACCGACCGGCCAAAACAGTCACCGGCACAAAAGAGTGCCGGTCGGCATCATACAATGCCGACCGGCCAAAGGTTTTGAGAAATAAGTGCCGGTGGCCACTAGGGGGGGCCGGTGGAGGTGTGGGGCAGCCGGTGGGCTTCAGGGATGGCTAACAAGCCTCCCCCTACCCTCAGAGGCAAAAACACACAAGTCTTGGTACAAAACCAAGCACAGAATAAACCGGTTGAGAGGTCCTGAGGCACGACGCGCAGCCGGGACCTCCGGGAACTCAAAACAAACACCACATGGATAATCACCGAGTGTTCCAATGGTGACGTCCAAGTCTTGAGGACGGTCAAAAATGAGGTGTCTACACAATCGAACTTGAACGAGACAGAACTGATGCTGCCACTCGGAACACAGGCCCTTTCTGCCAATTATTTTTCATTGACGATCCTCCACCCTTTACACCCTTACCTCCTTTTCGGACATATCTTCCACCCCTATTTCCTTTTCCTGGAACACCAATTTTCTTAGACCTAATAAGCATACTCTTTTGTGGTTGAGCCTTGCTTGACTCCCCCATAGTTATCCCTAAAGTAGCTGTGGGCTGAGACTTAGAATATAATAGAGAAGTCCCCACTTAGGCTTGAATACCCTTACTAGGTGTATGAGTATGGTCCAAGACTGGTAAAAGTAGAATTGGGCTTAGATTTTCCTACAGCTAAATGGGCCTTATCCAATACAATCTGGATGTTTATTCTAGGCTTGTCACATCTGTTCCCACTCAGGCTTTTCATAAACCCAGACGTGGTGTCTCTCTCTACCCTTTCACTTTCTTCAGCTTCCTTTTGCCTTTGGGAAGGAGATGGTGTCTCATCGACTATCTGAATTTTGCAGGCCTCTGACGCCTTTATGATTCCCACGCATTTACTTACTGATTCCCCCACTATAGAGGGAGAAGAACCGTCCTTCTCCTTCTCCCTAGCATTAGTCGGATTCATCGCCACCTCAGTCCTTGGTAAGCTTGCCACATCATCCACAGCTGCCACATCATTTAACTCCACACCTGCCACGTCAATTAACTCCACACCATCCACTTCCACAAAACCAGCTTTGAAGCCGTTACCATGTCTACCAGGCAACTCTTCCATCTTGTTTGAACTGGAACATTCATGCAAGGTACACTTGCAGGCCACATTTACCACTTTAGAGACCATAACTTGCTCCTCGCAAACTCGTACAGAATAATTTCTATCCCTACAACATAACTGTATGACTGTATTGATGGAAGCTATGAATTTTTTAGCAACTTTGATTCTTCCACACCTAAAGGAGATTTGATTAGTGGTTTCATCATCAATCTTAAGTATCTCCCCCCAAATTTTACCAATTTTTGTAAACGTATCAGTACTCCAGAGATTAAGGGGCACTCAATAACAACAAAGCCATACTCCCCTTTCTTGTTCCACATGGCCAGCCTTACTCCATTTTGATACAGATTCACACCACTCATGCAGGCATTCTTTGAGTAACATTTGAGACTCCTTTAAGTGCGTCGGTGAGCTAAAGGAAACTACAGCCATCCTTCCCCTCCCCTTTCCTTACTATGGCTTCTTTCGACCCTTTCTCAAGAACTGCTCTCTGAAATTCTGAGAACGCATAATAACTCTTCAACCTCACAATGAGGCTGTCGTAAAGCCACCTATTCCCCCCTTCCTGAACAACAATTGTGTGGTCCGAATATTCCTTGTGTGATCCATTATGCACAACTTCAACATAAGACTTGTACCCTACATTCCTTGGTCTTGGCTTCCCCGAATGCGTCATGATGCTTCTGACTTCTTTTCTTCTCCTGCCTCCATTAGTATCTGCTTGGACTGCACCTCTGATTCTTCCCATTGGATCTTTCCCGAACTCTGCTTCCTTGACCTTCAAAGCCTTATCATCACACCACAATCCATTCGCCTTTTGGATTGCCATAGCCGCTGCAACATGGCATTCATATCTGACAAAACCAAATCTTGTCCTTGTGGTCTTCCTAATCTTATTTGGGATGAACACATCACTGACAACTCCAAACTTTCCAAACAAGGAATGGAGTTCCTTTAGACTCATGGTCCATGGAATGTTATCAACGAAAATTGTGTAGATAGCAATGTTCCTTCTGGCACTCTCGTCGCTCCTCCGTTTCTACTTTCCTCGCCCATACAACACCGGTTGCCATCCACCTTTCACCATCGCTCTGGTTTTATAATATAAACAATTCAAATCACAATGAACTCATGAAAGCTCAATCCAACATCATTACTTGAACCAATGGACATGTTAATCCTAATAAGAGCATTTTATGAAACAATCAGTTTATTACAACTAAACACAAAATTCAAACAGAGATCTAATTTTGTTTATTCTATCATACTTGTATAAGAAACTAAAAGAAAAGTCACTTTTCATACAAATGGTTTTGTTATCAATTATCCTACTACAAAGTCACCAAACATGCATCCCTAACAAAATTTCATTCTTCTTTTCCATTTTTGCTTCAAAGTTTCAATGTTATATAAACCATTAAAACTCACTATTATTAAATAACTTAAACTGATGAAATGGCTACTTCACATTTTTGTGGCAAAAAGCACAGCTTCTTCTACTTCTTTTGCAATGGAAAAAAACAAAGAGCTTCTCCTCTTAGGTTGGCGAAGGCCTTCTCACAAATGACTTGTCTAAGAGTTTGAAATAATTCGAACTTAAACAATTAATTCTATCTTCCTGCAGATGCAATTAAACAAGATGCAACCTTTAAATAGATGCCTTGTATTCATTTGCAACCCATTTCAAAAAATTAATTCTATCTTCCTGCAAACAAGTTTGTGTGTGAATGATAAATATCCTTGTGGGAATTTCGTCAAGCGTTTCATGTTCTTACAAAATGGATGACACCAAATTAATCTATTATTAACATTTCAAGTCTTTTGAACTTTGTGTTTTAAAATCAAAATATAGGTTTTATTTTGATTTCTCAGCAACTTAATACAACAAAGAATAGGCACCAACAACTTAATAACAAAAAATCAAAGAATAGGCACCAACAAATCAAATAACAAAAAATCTGTCATTTATCATCTGTTTGTGATTTTTTATTTTATTTTTATTTATTTATTTTTTGTCTATGGGCAATCAGTTTATTAAATTAGGCTATAAACAAAATTAGATCGTTGATATAATAAACATCATCGAATCCAGAAATCAAATAACAAAAAATGTGTCCTTTGTTTGTGATTTTTTTTTTTGCTATGAGCAATCAGTTTATTAAACTAGGCAATGAACAAAATTAGATCTTTGATAGAATAAACATCATCAAATCATTTCATTCTTCTTTTCCACTTATCAAATCCATTTCCGAAATCAACAACAAATATAAGAAATCAACAACAATTTTTACCCATGAAATCATATATATATATATATATATAAGAACAAATGAGAATGATGATGAAAAAAAATCCACAACAAACCCTAAATCATTAAACCCATAAAACTCAATAAATCAAAGCACTTATCAAACCCATTTAACAAATCAACAACAAATCAAACCATGGCAAGAAATCATATATATATATATATATTAGTAACAAATCAGAATGAAGACGAAAGGACGAAAGGGGCCTTGTCGGTTGCCGCCTTCCCTTGCCTTGCCTCCGCCTTCGCCTCACTGTCGGAGTCATCTGCCAGAGTCACATCACCTTCGTCTCTGCGTCTCTCTCAAAGATAGGGTTGGGCATAGGGTTATCCGAACCGCATAACTTGCCCAACCTGAACCGATTTGCATACAAATGGGCGGTTTTGCAGACACAATGCGGGCGGATGCGTTTTGAAATATGGTATAATTGCGGGTTGCGGGTTTAACCCGCACTCGCAAGAACCCTCCCGAACTTAGATTTTTTTTTTTTAAAATAAAAAAACTTGGATCGTTGATTTTATTCATCCTATCCTAGATATTTTTGGCCAACACATCAAACTCTAATTTCATGATACAAAAAGAAATGTTGTAGAGAACATTGTTCTAGAACATTGTTTCTGAATGTTTTTGTTTTTGTTTGCTTTGTGAACATTGTAGGAAATTGAATCTACTTCTTCATGGAGGAGAAATTGAATTTGTTAATTACTTTTGAAATTGAAATCAATCTTATATTATATTGAATATAAAAATTGAAAAAAGTCCAATCCGCAAACCGCCCCCAACTGCCTGCACATCCGCGAACCTTATTTGTACAAACAGCAACCCGCACCACGGGCAATTGCATGTTGAATTTTCTCCAAACCCTATACATGAGGGCAGGTCCAAACCGATCCACTAACTGTCTAAAATCGAACCGCGGACACCCTTACTCAAAGACATGTTGGGTTAGGGTTATGCAACAAATCAGAGAGAGGAAAAGATGCTGAAAAGCAAAAGATGGGAAAAAAATTGCAATACGACGTTGTTTTGTATCGTCACAGGAGCCGCGACAAAAAACCATGGCAGAGGATCTGAACTTGGGGAAGGGGGTGGGTTAGGGGATTGTTTTTGTGTGGATGTGGTTTTTTTTGAGAAATAGGTTAAAAGTTAGCTTTTTAATTTTTTTAAATACTTTTTTTGAAAAAATGTGCAAAAAAAAAAAAAAAATAGAGAGTTGATATGATTTAAAAAAATAAAAAAATCAAAAAGCTGACTTTTAATCTAATTGCCAAAATAGGTCGTAGTGACACTAGTGTGATAAACATGTCACACAATTAAACTTTTATTTGGCAAAATTAAAATGTTAATTTGTTTTTGTATTTACTTTTTTCGTTTTTTGGAATATGTTTTCAAATTTAAGTTAATTTTTTATTTTTAAAATTTTTCTTTTCGTTTGGGAAGTGGGTTGGCTTTTTGACTTTTTTGGCTATTTTAGCCTGGGGGCTAAAAAGCCTGGTTTGGGAAGAGTTTTTGGTTTTTTTGAATTTTTTGTGAGAGAAAGAATGTAATGATTATGAGTTGGATGTGATATTTTGTCTTATTGGACTAAAAAGCTTATTTTGTTTTTTGTGACTATTTTAGCTAAAAAAGCCCAACCTTTGACTTCCCAAACGAAGCCTAAGTGATTTTAAAAATTAAAAATAAGCGAGTTAAGTTGAATGAGCAAGATGATAAAAATTGACGAGTTAATTAACTGATGAGATAAAATTTGACATATTATCCTTGTCCGCACACAATTTCTTCCTAAAATCATCACCATAACACCAACCCCTCATTTTCATTGCATAATTTTTTTATAACTGAGTTGTTTTGAGAATAGTTAATAACAAGTTAAAATTTTCTCAAGCTATCAAAAGTGATTTAATTGATAATTTTTTTCACTCCAGACAGTCTTTCTTTTACAGACTTTCATGGAAACTGGTATTGCTTTCATGGAAACTGATATTGAGAGATCGAAAGTAAGGGTGAGAATTTTGTTGTGCTGGTCTATTCATATCATCTCATATCATATCAATTCTATTTATTTATCTTAAGGGCCACTTTCTTTATTCTGTACCCTAGTAAAAGACTTTCCTTCGAAAAATTATTCAATAGTTTTGAAGCAATGCTGTAACATGGGTACGTACTCTTTTTGATTCACAACACTCATCCTCAACCTTCGCTTTGCAAGTCAAAGAAAGAGCATAAATGATTTTAAAATTAAATTATGATTTCTAAGTTATTTAATATATTGACATTTAATTCTGATTTATACATTTACTTTTGGTATTACATGTTAATTATAGGTTGAATTTTAACAAATTAAACCATTTAATTAATTTTTACATTATTCAAAATTAAAATTAAATATTTTTTTACAAGCGTACCAATCCGTATCCGTACTTTATTTTTTTTAAATTTTACCGTATCGACGTATCCGTATCATACCAGTACTTATATCCGTATCCGTGTTTCATAGGTTGTTGGAGATAATAAGAATATAACAATCTATATTATTTAACCTGTGGAGAGAGAGACAGTCAAAGGAGCCGAAGTTGATGGAGAAAGTAAGGCGCATTAGCAGCAACCGAATTCACAAAATACTACTGTGTCTTAAATTGTTGATCTATTTTTATTATTTTAGACATAACAGTTTTTTTTTTTTATAAAGAAAATACATTATTTATTGATCCGATTAAAGGATGCAAATGCCAAAAAAAAAAAAAAAACTAAAAAATTGGAACCGAGGGAGTAAATTATTCTTGTCAAAGGAACAGAGCTTAACATGTTTCAAACTGCACATCACTATTTTATTATTTATTTAATTTTTCTTTTTCATTTGGCTCTGAGGGGGGTGGGGTTATTAGTTGATTCACCTTAATGTTGTGTTTGGTTGGCGAATTTGGGGAGGGATTTGGAAATGGAAAGGGCAAAAATGTGTGAAATTAAGTGAAATATAGGTATATTTTATTCTCATTTCATCTACATTTTCTCTTTTCCTTTTCAAATCCCTTCCTAAATCCCCCAACCAAACACAGCGTAAGTGAGTTTATATGATATGCATTATTGACATTGTATTTCAGACAACAGTTTGAACAAGCTTTCTCTGCAGACAAACATGTATAGAAGCCCCTAACGCTGCAGATGCTGCCTATTTACAAAAACATTAACCATGATATGAAAAAATTCATTATAAAATCACAAGAAATTTATCTATAAAAGGATATTATTCCATGAAAATTCATTTATTCATAATATTAAGAAGACATAAGTACAAAACTAAACACATTTCATACATAGCAACACTAGTTTAGTCCACACATTATCTAGAAATTGGAAATAAGCATATCTCCATGACTTAATAAACAATATAGGAGCAGTGATGGCCCAAAAACCTACAATGAATCCCAAAGCTGTAAACAAATAAAACCAATCCACTTCAGAATTAGTACCTTCACTGTCTCCTTCATTCCCTACATGAGGTGTTTTTCCATCTACACTACAAGTCTTTGTGAGTGGAAGTCCACAAAGATTGTTGCCGACAAAGCTAGAAGCATTAAAGCTCTGGAGTTGAGTGCTCAATGGAATTTTCCCTGTCAAGTTATTATAAGACAAATTCAAGTAACTCAAAAATGCCAAACCTGACATGCTTGAAGGAATTTCACCAGATAGTTGGTTTCCAGATAAATCAAGAGATTCCAGCAAGACCATGTTATTTATTTTCTTTGGAATGACACCAGTCAAATGATTTCCAGAAAAATTCAACAGTCGCAATCCCACAAGACTTGTTAATTCCTCAGGGATGTTTCCAGATATATTGTTGTTCGAAAGGTCCATGCTAACCACAAGAGGAAGAATCTTGTCATATTGATACGTACTTCCTTTTGTCACCAAAAGTGCATTATCTATGAAACCATCGCCAAATTGATGAAAACGGTTATCAGTGGTGACTGGAAATACATATCTAATAGGATCGCTAGAGTATTTCTTCAATGCCATGGTAGTAAAATTGTTGATGCACCATGGTATTGCTCCAGACAAATTGTTGTTTGCAAGATCCAAGACTTGAAGATTGGTGAGGTGACAAAGTTCTGGAGGTATTGCGCCACCTAACTTATTCGAACGAAGGGCGAGAACAAGTAAATATGGAAACCATTCTGCCATCCTCGTAGGTATGCTTCCAGTAATCTCGTTCTCACTAAGGTCAAGCACTACTATACTTGTGAAGCTTTGTAGAGGCAAAGAAATTTCGCCAGAGAGATGGTTGTTACGCAAGTGTAACGAATTCAAATCTAGAAGCCACATGGACCTTGGAATATTCCCTGTCAGATTGTTGTTTCCCATTTCCACGACGTTCAAAGATTGCCAACTCATCCAACAGTCAGGAATTTCTCCTGATAAAAGGTTATCTTGTAGATTAAGATATCCTAGGGATTGCCTGTCATTCCGATCACATAAGAAGTGGGAGATACTCCCTGAGAATGAATTGTTAGAAAGATCAAGCTCAATCAAGTTGGGCGAAAGACGGGGTATTGGACCACTAAAATGGTTAGAACTCAAGTAGATACTTTGGTCCCTGTGAGGAGGATGAAGAATATATGGGATCTCATCATATATTTGGTTGTGGGAAAGATCTAGAAAGTAGAGCGATGAAGATGAATTCCAAAACCAAATCGGAATCCTATCTGATATTCCAGTGTTGGAGAGATCAAGATACCCAAGGTTTTTTCTGTGATTGGACCCATATGGGAAACTTTGGACCCAAATTCCATGATGCAAGTTCTACCTCTTCAAGTTGAAAGGGAGGGATCCAATTAGGACTCACTTTTAAAGTCAATCGGTTTCGAGAGGCATAAAATTCCCTTAGATTTATGATATTGGTGAAGTGAGCTTCAAACACAATTCCTTCCAACAAATTATCAGACACATCAAAATGTTTTAACTTTGAAAGGTGTCCAAGACTTTGAGGAAGAGTTCCATTTAATTGATTTCCATCTAAAACCAATCTTTCTAAGGACGTTAGTCTTCCTAGATTGACTGGTATGGGACCAGAAAACAAGTTACCCCCAAGAATAAGGTCTCGCGCATTTTTGAATTGTATGAGTTCATCAGTTAACAGACCAGAGAGTTTATTCCCATACAAGAACAATGACTCCAAAGCATACTCTGCGCATTTAGATGAACTTCTAAATAATTCCCCACTAAAGTTGTTATATGATAGATCAATAAAACTCAAGCTGCAGAGATTTCCCAATGATCTTGGTAGCTTTCCCTCAAGTTTATTAAGTGATAGATCAAGATACCTAAGACTCGTCATGTTCGGCAAAACCATAGGAAATGTACCCTCAAGTTCATTATTTGATAGATCAAGATGCTCAAGATTGGTCATGTTCAAGAAAGCCATAGGAACTGGACCTTCAAATCCATTTTCTTTGGACCCTTTAGGTCTGCCTACAAGATTACTTGAGCTTAGATCAAGAGAAACAAGGCTATTCATACTAAACAGAGAATTACGTAAAGAAGACTTGAGATTATCATTATTAGAGATATTAAGGGTCGTGAGAGAAGTTAGGTTCCAAGAACCCTCAGGTATTGGGCCTGTGAAATTACTTGAGCTTAGATCAAGAGAAACGAGGCTACTAAGACTGAAGATCCATCTAGGTATCAAAGAGCCAAATTGGTTAAAGGAAAGATCTAGGATGGCAAGAGATGTAGAATTAACATCGAATAGAGAAGGAATGTAATCAAGTACACAACCAGACAAGTGTAACTCGACCAAGGAAGGGAGCATGTTAATTACTTGTACCCAGTTGGGTGTCTTCCTAAGATACACTCCACTTAGGTCAAGGTGTTCCAAATGGGAAAGACCATAAAGCCATTCAAGGTCAGGAACACTAATCCAATTATAATTATCTTCAATACTTAGAAAACGTAAACTTGACAGATTTCCAAGTTGATGGGGAATTGTATCCACAAATCCTGCTTTGGATAAGTTAAGAAATTGCAGACTTACCAGAGATCCAATGAAGGATGGGATTGGTACCGATCCGAAATCATTTAGACTTAGATCCAGGTACTTGAGGTGCTTCAAATTTAGCAAAGAAGGATTTAATTGACCTCTCAACGCTGACCTCTTGTACCAATAATCATGAAACTCGAAATCATAATCCATAGAACTATTGGGATTTCGAAGTTGGAGCCCAAGGACATGGCCGGTTATGTTGTCGCAAGCAACTCCTGCCCACTTACAGCAATCATCTTCTATGTCCCAAGAAGAGAGTCGGCTGGAAGGGTCTTTTAGGTCTTGCTTGAATCTGGATAGGGCTAGTTTTTCACTCTCCATGCATATCACATCATGGTTTTCAAAAATGGCTGCTGTGGTGAGATTGACAAGAAAAAGAAATGCGACAATTCGCATTGATGTATTCATGGTGATGCAAACTTAACTAGTGGCAGATATGAATGTATACAGCAGATATGGGCAATATATAGTTTGGGATCCTTCAAAAAAAAAAAAAAAAAAAAAAAAAAAAAAAAAAAAAAAAGAAAAAAAAGAAAAAAGAAGAAGACGAAGAAGAAAAAGAAGATAAAAAGTTATTAAAAAAAAATTTTTAAAAAGTTATCACTATTTATAAAAAAAAAAAAAAATTATAAAAAAATTATTTTTATACAAAAAAGTACAACTCACTCTGTCGTGAGTTGCTTTTGTTGACTTTGGTGAGAATAAATTACCTAGGCGGAGGTAAGTTTAAGGACGGTGCTGTTTGGCTTGTAGTGGTCATTACGGGTCCCGTTTTAATAATCTGAACCGTTGAATATGTAGAACTCGTCGATTACTATATGCCTATAAAAAATCACGTTGATCGGATATCTCTAACTATATGATCAAATCAGTTTTGTATAAAAAAAACGATGGTGTTATAGTAAACGATTGAAAAAAAATTAATTCGATCAGATAGCTATTGATATCCGATCAATGTGATTTTTCACAAGTACATAGTACTCGACGAGTTCTACATATTGAACGGTTCCGATTAGCAAAAAGGGACCCATGGTGGGCCCTCAGGAGCTGAACAACACCATCTATTCAATGCCCGAAAAGGAGCGAATCATCTTTTTAGGTTACACATTGCACACCGTCTCTTACCTCATCCCACCGTACAATTTATTTTATTCCAATCTTCCCTTATACACTAATTTATATAATTTTTTAATACATATTTTTCATAAAAATTTAAAAAATTATCCCAAATAATTATATTTTTCCCCTCAACTTTTTAATTCAAAAAGTCAAAAAATACACTTATTTAAGACACTCTAAACAACCCCCGAGTCCAATTATCTACAGTGCACAGATTACCTTCATTTTTGTTTCTACTCTTGCAATGTTTTGTAATAAATTTCTTTGGTGATTAGTCAAGCGAGGACCCACTGCATTATTATTTCGACTACTTTTTAAATCTTTCTGGCTGCTATCATCTCTGTGGAACGTTATAAACTCTTTAAAGGATCTATTTGGTAAAAAATAACTATCCCAATATTATACCCTTGAGATAGCATTATCCGGTAATTCTATTTTTATACATCATTTGTTCCATATACATCATCTCTTAAGACAAACACTTAGGTCCCGTTTGGGAACTTATCTTTTTAGTCAAAAAGCCAAAAAGTTACCTTTTTAGTCAAAAAGCCAATAACTCATACCAAAAAGTCAAAATTCTCTTTTCTCTCTACTTTTTGCACATCTTTTCGTAATTAGCCAAAAAATCATTCCAAACATATAAGTTTTTTTTACCTACCTTTTTAGCTAAATAGCCAAAAAATTACTAAATTAGCCTATTCTCAAATGAGGCCTTAATGAATTTGAAATATTTTGTTTCTTTCAATCCACGCACAATTGTTTCAGTTATACCTCACTCAAGATAATATAATACACACACGAAATTGCACACAGGAATTTTATTGAAGATGTTAAATGCTTCAACCTTATTGTCCCTTGAAGGCATTCAAGACTCCAATACACACAAAACAAATCAATTTGTGGTTGTTTCAAGTTTTAGTTGAACAAATGCTTTTGCGAGACCCCAATTATTGTGGTTGTTTCAATTTTTAGGTGAACAAATGCTTTTGCCAGACCCCAATTATCATTGGCTTAATAACCCCAAATGCGAAGGCATACACATAATATACAACTACATACATATATACAAAACTTGATAAAAAGATTAATCAGAAAAGCAAAAAAGGAGTTGACTTTCTATCACAGATACTTTCTCAGAAACTTATGAACAATAATAATAGATAAAAGTGGGTTGTGTACTGAGCAAAGCCAGGTTATTTGAGATGATTTAAATAAGTGTATTTTTTAAATTTTTATAAAAAGTTGTGTAGAAAAGTAAAAAATTGATGTGATTCAAAAAAGATAAAAAGTGTACTTGGTATGTTTGATTGGGTGGATTAGAGTATAGGATTGAGATTATTAATCTATGGGCCCAATTATCCTATGTTTGTTTTAATATTTTGGTTTAGGATTATTAATCCAATGGATAATTAATCCAACAAATTTGTAGGATTATTAGTAATGGAGTAGGGGTGGGATTATTAATCCAATAAATATTAATCCAATTGGATAGTGAATACTACACTAATTTAATAGGATTATTAATACTTCACTATTAATCTTGTGAATCAAACATGACCATATAATACATCCTAAGTGTGTGCAGGAAAAAGAAAGAGTGCTACTATTAGCACCCCATCAATTATTTTTGAACCCCTTATTTTTTAGTTTTTTTTTAATTATAATAATAACCTCAAGTGAAATTACTAAAATGGACATCACTAATTTTGGGACACACCATCTCACAATTAAGCAAACATACCCACTATATCAAGAGTTAGGGTTTGTGAGAGCACCCACCTCCATTCTCTCCAAATCTCACTTTCAAAACCTTGAAAACCCTTTGGCGGCAATATTTTGGCGACAATAGTGGCAACTATTTGATTACATACAGTTTTGCTCACACAGAGAGCATACAAGTACAGTGAGGCTATGGATGAATGATAGAAAATCAACTAGAGAATTATGAAAGTGAATTATGTTGTGTGTGTGAAAAGATGTAATAGAAAAAAAAAAAGAAAA
Source organism: Camellia japonica (assembly GCA_030407325.1). Taxonomy (NCBI): domain Eukaryota; kingdom Viridiplantae; phylum Streptophyta; class Magnoliopsida; order Ericales; family Theaceae; genus Camellia; species Camellia japonica. The sequence continues at coordinate 182,548,354 of JAPPVO010000016.1, forward strand.
AAAAAAGAAGATTGACAAATCTCATAATGAAGTAGAGAAGAAATTTCTTAATTATACAAATTTTTTCCACTGATTTTTGGAGGTTCCATCGTCGTGGGTTTTGTTAGGGTCTTGGGAGAAAGGCTTTTTGGGGTGTGGGGGTATGAATTTGAATGGGTGGAATGTTTTTACAAGATAATTTTGGTATTACTTGGGGAGAAAAAATAAATTTTAAGGATTTTATAATTTATAAGTGGGGGTTCAAAGAAATGAGGAGTTAAAAATAATTGATGAAGTGCTAATAGCAGCACTCAAAGGAAGTAGCATGGAAGCTCCTAGCATTATCTACGTAGTGCTCTTGACAAAAGATTAGCCATGTTTAATGCGGATGCATTTTCATCAAAATTTTACTTTAGTCATTTTACGTTTAATTGTGTCAATCAACCATCTACATTTTAAGTAAAATTGCAATGCCACTCTTTTATGTATCTAGGGTGAAAAAAATTTACAAAATTGCCATGTGAATTATACCTGACATTTTTCTCACCTCATTAACATCCTACACTTTTATTAAAATATCACTTTTGTTACTGCACTTGCACCAAAATTTCACTTTAATTTCTTCACATTTAATTTCCATCGATCTTATTAACATCAAATGGACGAAAATGAAATATTACAACATAATTTAAAGTATAAATGATTGACTATCACAATTAAAAATAAAAAATTAATGAATTTTGACAAAAATATTAAAGTGCTAATTGTAATTAACTTCAATAAATACAAAATCACAGAGCACACTAGGTTTGCAAATTAAGCTCTAAAAAATTCGTGGCAGTCCATTGGTGCAAAAACATGAAAAATCATCGGCACAACTGGGTACCCTCAACTGCACATAAAAAATTAGAAATGGCAATGGGACAAAGTGGGGCGGGTTTGTAGTGTCTTGCACTTACCTCATATCCTATTAGGAGCGGCAGGACAAATTAAGAAGAGAGTAAGGTAATAATGGATTAATTTTGTAATTTTAAGAATCGCGATATTTACAAAAATAAAAGGTGATATAAAATATTATGAATAATATTTTAGAGAAAATTATTCTAAGGTCCCTTTCTCATTTTTAGTAATGGAAGATATCCACAATATTATTTTGTGATGTGTAAGGTCCCTCACTTCTAACACTCATATATCACAGAGAAATTTGGTTATCTCAAATCAAACTGGCCTCTACCTCTCTTCCTCTCTCTCTGCTCTTCTTTATCCAACAAACTCCACCTCTATTGCCGCCGTCGATAGCTCTTCCCTACCGCTGCCGCCATCTTCTCCTGCATTTCCTGTCACGAGGATGAGAGGCGTCAGAACGCTCTGGTAGCGCTAAAGACAGCAACGAGACTGATGGAGGCCATGCGTGGTGTCTCGTTCAGTGGATTGGCACCTGGTTAAACAGATCAAGTCCTGAAGATCAATGGATCAATTAGCTCAGAAGTTTAAGACCACCTACAACCACAAATCACGATTAACAGAGACAAAGATGTTAGTTTTACATTTTATTTTTGTTTTCTATTGTTATCAATCTTGTGTTACTTGGAGAAGTTGAACAATTATAAATTTGCCTTATATCTCAAAAAAAAAAAAAAAAAAAAAAAAAAATACACAGACACACACACAAACATATAGATATGTATAGTGTATGTAATTCTCCGATTCGCACCTTGCACTAGAATTTCTCTCTCTCTCTCTCTCTCTATATATATATATATATATATATATATTTTCATTAGACTATGAAATAATTGAACACCAACCTGATACTTATCAATAGATCATCTATCTTTTTCAATTAGCTTTGATTCCTGTTCAAGTTTTCTGGCTATATAATCTTTGATGACAAAGAGAGTGAGGCATGGATTTCCGAACATGGTCTGAAGAACATAGGGGGCAAGATGTTATTCCTCTCAATATAAGTCAAAATTTCCTTGACTTCTTTTGAGCAATCTTCTCCAAGTTCACCAAAATACTTCAATACATCTACCCAAAGGGTTGAATCACCTCCCTTACCTGAATATGTGTTTTTGTTTTCTGTGATCTTGAAAGTGAATTTCTCTGGACTTTTATTTGGGTCCAGAGAAAATTAATCTAGAGAAATTTGGTGTTGGTGATGTGTAAAATTTTCTCTGTGATATATCCAGAGAAATTTAGTGTTGGAGATGTGTAAAATTTTCTCTATGGCGTGTCCATGGAACTTTGGTGTTAGTGATGTGTAAAATTTTCTCTGTGATGTGTCTAGAGAAATTTGGTGTTAGAGATGTGTAAAATTTTTTCTATGATGTGTCTAGAGAAATTTGGTATTGGTGATGTGTAAAATTTTCTCTGTGATGTGTTTGGAGAAATTTGGTGTTTGTAATGTGTAAAATTTTCTCTATGATGTGTTCAAAGAAATTTGGTGTTGGAGATGTGTAAAATTTTCTCTGTGATGTGTCCAGAGAAATTTGGTGTTGGTAATGTGTAAAATTTTCTCTGTGATGTGTCCAGAGAAATTTAGTGTTGGAGATGTGTAAAATTTTTTCTGTGATATGTCTAGAGAAATTTTTTTTGTAATGTGTAAAATTTTCTTTGTGATGTCACAAAGAAAATTGGTATCGGAGATGTGTAAAATTTTTTCTGGATCGAATTTCTTTGGAAAGTCCAAAGAAATTCTCTGGATCGAATTTTCTCTGGATTGAATTTTCTCTGGATCGATGTTGAGGGACCTTAGACATTATGAAAATATTTAGTGTCTTTTATGCTATAAAATCTTAATACTAGGGACCTTAAAAAAAAATTCCCAATATTTTATAAGTGATGAAAATTAAAAGATATAAAATAAGAAATATAAAATTAAAATAATGTTAAGTGTAATATTTTAATAAATGTCGATGGCCTTGTGGCTGAGGTGCAGCACTTAGGTGTTTGCAAGGGCGAGATTGGAGGTTCAACTCTTTCAAAATGTTAATTTAATAACTAATAACTTTCTTTGATAAAATAAAAAAGAGTGTAATATTTTAATGTTTTAGTTTTATTATATTTTTAAAAAAGTAAAATTATATAGATTACATACATATAAATATTTAAGAAATGTAATCATAGGGGTAGATGAAAACTTATTCATGTTGAGATATTGGGGCCTTGACCCAATGAGAGGTTCGAGGGCCCTTTTCTGAGCGTCTTAATCATTTTGGTACCTTCATAATTTTTTAGAGAAATTTGGCTATGAACCCCCTTTGCCTTCCTTTCATTGTTAAAAGGACTAAGAAAAAAATTATACTTTCTAAACCCCCTCATAATTATAAAGTCTTGCATAAAGGACAAATTTATTATTTAAATATTTTATATGACTATTCTCTCCCTCCCATCAAGCACTACCTCTCAATTCTCTCTCTCTCTCTCTCTCTCTCTCTCTCTCTCTCTCTCTCTCTATAAAATTTCAAATGGCGGTTTCACAGAGCAGTGCTTCGCTGATTGATCTAATGGCGGTGGTTCTAATTTTCTCTCTCATCGAAGGCTCTTTCGCAGCCGACGCACCGACGTCGGCTCCCGTCGCCGCTGCCGGAGCAATCTCGCCTTCGTTCGCTATCGGTTGCTTAATCACCTTTGCTGCTTTCGTGTTCGGATCTGCGTTCTAGATATGAAGATTTTACAGTTGGATGAGATGATTTCTTGATTGATTTGTGGTTGATACGGTGTTTATGACTATCGATGATTGGTATAGAATAGTAGTTATATAGTGTATGGATTGGTTTTCTATTCTAGATCTCTGGCGGTGGTTTTACTTCATTGCTTTCTAGTGCTATTTTAAAGCTTGTTTTATGCTATGATTCTAGCACTTCTGTTTGGTTTGTATTGAATATACTCTGGTTTGTTGCACAGATCTTCTATATAATGCATGTTTTTTGTTGTTTCATTAAAAAAAAAAATATTTTATATGACTCTCTTCCCCACTCTCTTCCCTACTCTCTTCCTTTCCATAGATGGCCTCTTGAAAAATTGAGATTTCTCTGAAATTTTCAGATTATAGGCCTGATTCAAGGATTATAGGCCTGATTCAATGTTTTTCAGAGTAAACATCGATTGATTCAAGGATTATAGGTCTGATTCAAAGCTTAAAGCTCAAAGTTCCATCGATTTTTTAGAGTAAACATCAAATTTCATTTGATAGAACCAGAGTAAAATTTTACTCTAGTTCTATTGCTCTGTTTTTTTCATTTGACAGAACCAGAGTAAAATTTTACTTTTATATAGAGTAGAATTTTACTTTTAGCTTCAGAGTTTCACAGTTTACTTGTTTTTCAGAATAAAATTTTACTTTTATACAGAGTAAAATTTTACTTTTAGTTTCAGAGTAAAATTTTACTCTTATTCAGAGTAAAATTTTACTTTTATTCAGAGTAAAATTTTACTTTAGTTTCAGAGTGTAAAATTTTACTTTCATACAGAGTAAAATTTTACTTTGAAATATATAGTGAAGATGGCTTAATAGGAAAGCTGATAGATATGAGGGTAATATAGTAAAAGAAACAAGTTTTAAAATATCAGGGGGTTTTGAAAGTACTTATATAATTCTTGTCCTTTTAAATAGTGAGGCAGCTATCACCAAATCCCCCAATTTTTTATTATATTTGCGTTGCCCAAAATGTTGGACATCTCTTGTATTTGCGGGATAGCATTGTAATAATTTTCATATCATAAACTATAAACATAATCCTATTCTGAAGTCAATCATATAAATTCTTGTGATCCATTCATGTTTTCTTTGCCATTTTGTTTGGTTTTAGAAGTCATTGTTAAAGTCTTCGTTGATATTAACCCCATAACCACTCCTCTTTTTTTTATTTCTTCACCATTTGGATTAGGTTTAGACTTTTAGAGGCAAGTTTCCAAATCCTTCATGGTCAAGTTACAGTTGGAGGAGATTGGCATTACACATCATTTATGTGAGAATAAACCATATAAATTCTTGTGATCCATTCATATTTCTTTGCCGTCATTGTTGAAGTCTTCGTTGACATTAAACCCATAACCACTCTTTTTTTTTTTTTTTTTATTTCTTCACGATTTGGATTGGGTTTAGACTTTTAGAGGCAAGTTTCCAAATCCTTCATGGTCAAGTTGCGGTTGGAGGAGACTGGCATTACACATCATTTATGTGAGAAAATTAATTTAGGTGTTCTAATACACTGTTATATATTGAATTTAAAAAATAAATTTAATTTTTAGACTAAACTAGCAGTACTCTTTTCATAATGTAGTCGATATCATAAATTCATTTTTTAGATTTTTGAGATAATAGATCTAGTTTTTGTTTTTAGATAAATTATATACATTTTTGTTTGATCCTTTAATTTTAATTGTATAAGTTTTATCATTAAATTTTTAGAAAATTTACTCATAAATCCCATATGAGTGAATATTAATCCATTTAATCTTAAAAGTTTTCTTATAAATCAATTAGTCATTTTTGTTTTGAACAGTTGTATTTATTTGATTTGGTGCCATTTGAGTTTAAGTAAATGTCATTTTATGATTCATTTTTTCAATTTTTTGATTCGTTTTTGGGATGAGAAAGAAAATGTGAGGTGTGAAAAATTCTTTTTGGGGGATTAGTGGCTGAAATATTGGTTGTCAAGCGTGAAAATCTATATTTCTATTAGTGTAGTTTTCTGGTGTTACATTGGAGTGTTACATTAGAATGTTATGTTTGGAAAAAGTACACTAAGGTGTTTTTGTGTGTTACATTGTGTAGAAGGTTAGAAATTAAGCTCCAAATTAACTATGGGCCTAAGTGCTGAGGTCGCCCCAAGAATGAAAAAGGACCATGGGCTAAAGCCCAAGGGAAGTGGGCCAACAGAATGCTGAAGCAGGTCTGACCCGCCAAGGGTCCAAACGGACTTCACGAAGGAAAGTGCCTAAGTCAAGTTGCAGAGGCAACACATGCAACGGTCAAGTTGTAGAGGCACTTTGTCTTAGCGCCGCCATTTCGAGTATTGTCGGTTCCACTGCCATCTGGAGTTGCTGAGGGAAGGAGAGAACCGAAGCAACTAAGTTGCAGAGGCATTACTTGCAGCGCCCAAGTTGCAGAGGCACTTTGTCGGCGCCACCATCTCCAATATTGTCGGCTTTGCCATTTGAACTTGTTACTGGAAATGACTGCTGCAGCAACTACAGCCGCCGCAGCCAACTTGCGGAGGGAACATCTCTCCAAGGTGATAGCAGCCTTTGGGAAAATCTTCCCCTCTGTAAATAGAGGCTAATGCTTGGCGCTAATAGCAAGCCCTAAAGAATTACTAGCCTAGGACTGATAACAGGCCCCAAAGTTTATTAACTTGGCGCTGATAGCAGGTCCCAAGAATTACTAGTTGGAGCTGATAGTAGGCTCAGAAATATCAGTTTATCGCGGCGATCCCTCGAAAATAGGAGTAGGGTAGCCCGAGTGTAAGGGACTCCCTTTTCATTACCCAGGTCATGGACCTGCGTTAGTCGCACATGCAGGACTAAGGAAGCCCTCTTGGGCTTGGTACTAAGGCACAGCATGGCTGATAACAGGCTTGGCTGTGGCCTTCACCCTGGGAAGCTGGGGAGTTTATGGTTAGGTGGCTAAGGGTAGAGGTTTCGTTGAGGTGAGCATGAACATAGTCAATAGCAGACTAATGGAGTCTTGAGAATGCATGTATTGGCCAAGTAGAACTGAGAAGGTAAGTGTTGCAGCAAGGTTTATCGTTGCAAGTGCACTTGCTGAGGTTCGAGTTGAGAAGGCAAGTGCAACGGCAAATGCTCTCGTTGCAACTGCACTTGCTGAGGCTTAAAAGGAAATTGCAGTGCCAAATACTCTCGTCGCAACTACACTCGCTGAGGTTCAAAAGGGTAATTAAGGAGGCAAACAGATAGTACACAGTATTGTAGACACCCCATTTTTGACCGTCCTCAAGACTTGGACGTCACCATTTGAACACCCGGTGATCATCCATGTTTGTGTTCGTTTGGAGTTCCCGGAGGTCTCGACTACGCACCTTGCCTCAGGATCTCTGAACTCGACTGTTCCGTGTTTGGTTTTGGCACCAAACACTTGTGTTTTTATCTTGAAGGGCAGGGAAGGGCTTGTTGGCCATCCCCACATCCCACCGGCCTTCCCCTAGCATCACCGGCTGTTTAGGGGTGCCACCGGCCATGGTTTCTTACAATCAATGGCCGGCCGGCACTATATTTGGCCGGCCGACACTTTATTTTGCCGGCAATCTCTTTTGCTGGCCGGTGTGACTCCTTTGAACCCTTGAGGCATAGTGCATGCCAGCTGTGCCAGCTGGAATGCACCATCACTCCTCCCCGTGCAGCTTGTGGCTGGTGTGACTCCTTTGAACCCCCTTTCCTTCTAGAAGCTTGCACCCTTTGGCCAAGCTTCTTGGAGAAGCTTGGTCAGCTGTCTTAGCTTCTCCAAGAAGCCAAGAGCCCTTTGCACCCTTTGCCCCTTTTGATATAGCTTCTTGGAGAAGCTTAGAAGGCTTTTGTTTGCCTATATAAGCATCCTTCCTCTCCTTTGTCTAGGGTTGAAGCTTTTGAATCAAAAGAACCAGAGAATACATACATACATCTGATATATCATCCTCTCTCTCTATATCTCCCTCTCTCTCATCCTTAGGGTGTGTTTGGAAGCCTAAAAGTGCATTTTTGCCTCACTTTTGCACTAATACACACACCATTACACCTAGCTCCGAGATTGAGAGGTTTTGAGGGTTGATTCTTGAGCTTTTGGACTGATTTTGATCAAAAGAAGAGGGCTGCATTGGCTGTTCTTGAGGTGTTCTTCAAGGGTAATCACTTTGCTTTAGTTTCCCCAAACTTGCACTAGTTTTCTACCTGTCTTGCTTGCTGATTTAGGCTTTGTACATAACATAAAAAAAGCTTATATTTTCATGCTTAAGAACTTTCATTAAGGGTGTTTTGTGGTTTGAGTTCAAACTCACCCTCTTAGGCCTTATTTGGCCTTTTTGGTGCTTCTTTTGTGAGGTTTTGTTTGATTGAGTGTTTTAGTCTTCTCACCACTGAAAACCAGTGGATTTTCAGTGGTGAAGGAGATGGTTTGAAGTCTTGTATAGGGGAGGGACACCCCTCTCCCTTCATTGCCTCATTTGCTTGTCTTTTGGTTCATAAAGGTAGCATGTATGCCTAGCTTTGTTTGGCTTCATTTCAGAGTTTATTTGGGGTTTATTTAGCATGTTTTACCTCTGTCCCATGTTGGTTTGATAGCCCCTCTCATGCTTAATACACTTGCTTTGTATCCCCTCATTTGCCTAGAAATGTGTCATGGCTTTTGGTCACTATGCTCTCATGTTTTGGCTTTGCTTTGTGAAGTTCTTGGCCATATTTTGTCTTGTATAAGGTCTGTTGGCCACTGATTTGGACTTGTTTAGCATGATTGATGTAGTTACTTCGCATTTTGGCTTGTAAGCCTTGAGTATATTGGCCCCTAGCATGTTTAGCTTAGACCATCCTCATGATTTGGCATCATTTAGGATCGTATTTCAGTCCATAAATCATGTTTGTATGTTTGCATATGTGACCTCTTTCATGCTTTGAGGATGTGTCCTTTTATGCCTAGAAATGAGCTTTGGTGCATGCATCTCATTGAAGCTACTTAAGCTGCCATATCTGTGGGTTTTGGAGCCCATTTTTGCATGCTAGAATTCTGTTTTTGCTTGTCTAATTCATGCCATGAGTGGTCATGTTAGTGGAAGTAAAGTACTCCCTTTTGTGCCTTGGCTTTAGGCCCATTGGCTTGCATGTTGACATGAGAGTTTGTCCACCATTTTTTGGGCACTTTTGGCCACTGTTTTGGGATGGATTGAGGTCTGCCCCTTTATGGTTTAAGTCCTCCATTGCATGCCTATCTCATGTTTATTGCATGGTTGCTTCATTAGGTGTTGTAACATGATGATCCTTTTGCTTAGATTGTCCTCGTTTGCATTACATTTGCATCTTGCATGTCTAGCATTGCATACTTGCCATGATAGTTGCATGGCATTTGGCATGCCTTGCATCTTAACCTCATGTTGCATCTTTGAGCCATGTTTGCATAACATGCATTGCATTACTTGGTTTGGGGTGTCAAACCAAGTGTGAGGGTTAAGAAGTGTTCATACTACAAGTGATGTAACACGTCTTAACTCTCGGTCACCGAGGCCCTTGACTTCGACATGATAGGGTCTTGGTCCTCATTTGTTTGTTGTATGCATTTTCACATTGAATTGCAACCTTAGCTCCTTAGGCTATCATGCATCAAATGCACAATTGATAGCCCGAGGGCCAAGGGCCATACTCCCTTGAGTCCGTTATATGATTGGGAGAGTAGCCATGCTTACATGTGCTTGAAATTCTATGCCATGCACTGCCTGTCTTCTGTTGCTGTCAAAACTGTTTTTTGCAGGAAGATTTTGCCGACCGACAACATTTAGTGCCGACCGACCATTGGTGAATGGCCGATAACTTCATCAGCAGCCGATAGAAATTCTCTATGGCCGGTGGGCATTTCCTCCAGCCGATGGTATTCTACAGTGTGCGAGGAACATGTCCCAGGATTTTTGCAGTCTTTGGAGATGCAGGACAGTGTAAAACAGAGGCAGCAATAGCATGGCACGGGTTTTCCAGGCAAGACAGACTGAAGCATTCATCATTCACGCATTCCGAGGCGGGGAGCTGCGGCCATCTTCTCTTTGCATTTAATTTAATTAGATTAGGAGTTTTGTAATAATTAATTCAGTATTATTCATTCGGCCTGTATATTTATTTGGTCCCTCCAAGTGAGGGCGTAATTGTGTAATAAGTGTGGGTGGGTGTGTGCATGTCTCCCAATCCCCACTTCTTTCTCCCTTTTACTTACCTGCTTTCGATGGTTAGCATTAGGGCATATTTAATTTAGCGTACCTTATGCTGTGCATGCGTGCATCCATACATTTGTCTTACATACATCGGGCTCGGCACATCATGCTAACTACACTTGTATTTCAAATTCCAAGTTGAGTACTTGTTAATTGCAGCATTTCACATGCCATCTTTAGGGTAGCCGAGCCTATCATAGTTGCATCCTGCATGCGTTCTATTAGCCATCTTAACATGAACTAGGATCATGCATAGGATCTTGAATGCCTGTGGATGGAGGTTGAATTACCTAAATTGGAATAAGACATTAAAATTGTGAGTTTTAAGCCCACTTGAGGGTGGCAAAAACCTGCATTTTAGCCTACTTGCGAGTAGCAAACCATTTTCAAAACAAACATGAAATGTTTTGTTCCAATTCAGGCGATTTGGTCTATACTTGTTTGCTGTGCGCATAACATAGTAAATCTAGGCTAATAACCGGAATAAGAACACATAACATTTTCAAAATCGGATATCACGGTTAGTAGGGGCCGGTCTTCGAACCGGGCGAGAGGGGGTGCTCATAGCTGACCTTCCCCAATCGTACCCAAGTTCCCGAGCCGAGGCAACTTTGGTGATGACGGACACGTGGCCTTTGGCACCGAGTCAGGGTTTCCTAAATTTTCCCATTAAAAAATATTTAGGTGGCGACTCTGTATCTGGCAAAGCAGTCCATGTTTGGCACTTCTTTTCAAAAATCTGTTTCTCAAAACGATTTGCCGGATTTGGACTCTTTGGTTCAAGATTAAGAACCGTGACACAAATCGAGTCCGAACTGTAGTAAACCCAATATGAACAGAACGGGACTCATCCTCCCGGGGCGTTCGGGGACGTCTACAGTTTCTGGCGATTCCGCTGGGGAGTTTAGAGAGCTTGACTCGAACTCGTGATATCCTGTTTTGATTTCATTTATGTGTCTCTTTGCATTGCATGTGCATTGGTGCGCCTAGGACACCGTGTTGGCCATCTGCTATTGCTGAACGGTCTGCCGAAGGCTTGACTTTGTCAAAGCATGCCATAAGGCTGACCAGTTGCGGGCTCTGCCAGTATGGGAACACAAACCCCGGTTTTACCGGGGCACCCTTTTCGACCATTCGGCCTAGTGCATATTCGGAATCCATAGTGACTATTCCAAATTAGGACAGGTCGCTTACCCGATGTTAGGTTGTTTGAAACCGCTGCGTGCGTAGTGAAACCCTAGCTCCTGACAAAATAGGACAGGGAAACCCTACCCCAACATAGGGGTGTATTGGCTCTCATTTACTTGCTATGTGCTTTTAGAGTGTATCTCTACAGGAACGCGCATGTCAGTTTGCCAGCTTGAGTATCAGGCCTGAGGGCACCGGTATCAGTATTTGTGAGAATCAGTTATATCTGTGGATATCCGATTCAGTATTTTGGGGGCAGTGATTTTGGGGGACAGTGATCAGTATTTGAGGCACAGTGTGTTCAGCTTATTGGCAGCATATTATGATACCCAACCGTGTGTTGTATGTTTATTTTACGCCGTTACGCTGTCCGATTGTCTGTTTATTTATACGTTTTAATTATCTTTTTGCTAGGTAGTTGAGCACAATTGCTTCTGATCCAGTAGATATTCCCCAAGCACTCTGGACTAGAGGTCGTCGACTCCATCGATCTGAGGATCTGGTAGACAGACAACCAGTGTACCACTCTCTACCCCCGGTTACTAGACGGAGGACAGCTAGGCAGAAGGCATCAGTTCAGCAATCAGTACAGGGGGCCTTATCTACCCCACCTGAGTGCAGTAGAGATCAGGGTTTTGTTTCACCTACAGAAAGGGAATATATACTGGTAATTCAACCAGAGCAGAATAGTATGGCCAGCTTAGAGGAGATGGTGCGCCAGCTCCAAGAGGGCATGAAAATGATGCAGCGAGATGCTGTCCGACAAGCAGAGTTCGCCAAGCAGCAGGCCATGGTTATGAATGAACAAGCAGAGTTAATTATAAGGTTACAGCAGCAAGCCGGAGCCTCTGCTTCGCAGCAAGTTCCTCCCCCACTAGGAGTTCCAAACCTCGGGGAGACAGCCAATACTCAGAATGATACCGAACTTCCCACAGGACCACCTTCACCCCCGATCCTACCCCAAATCCAACCTCAACTATCAAAGACACCCACCAACCTACCAGACTCTCCCTTTGAGTTTGAGACTGATCCCACCGCTCTAAAGTTGAACAAGCTTGAAAAGCTGTTTAAGAGATCCCAAGGAGCCAAGACTATCCCCGACATTGAAGAGATGGCTACACTGACACAGCTGTGACGCTGCCAGACAGATTCAAAATGCCTCATATTGATCGGTTTGACGGGTCCGGGGACCCCATGGTGCACCTGAGACTGTTTTCAGATATCCTAAGGCCGATGGGCCTCAGTAGGCTACAGAAGATGTCTTTGTTTGGCCGGACCCTGTCAGGCGTGGCAGCCATATGGTATGCCAAATTAGAAGATGATGTCAAGAGAAATTGGGACGAGATGGCTGAGGCCTTCATTGCGCAATACTCATACAACACACAAATCGAGATTACAACCCGTGATCTCGAGACAACAAGACAGGAACCTAAAGAGAGTTTCTCAGAATTTGTAACGAGATGGAGGGCCAAGGCTTCGATGATGACCTTAAGACCTACAGACAAAGATCAGATTCGGATGATTGTGTGCAATCTTCAACCGAAGTTGATGCAAAAGATGATTGTACTCCCCTTTCCTGCTTTTTCTGACCTGCATGAAATGGGGGTGCAGATTGAGGATGCCTTGAAGCAAGGCTTAATTGATAACGATCGGGAGCAACCCCGAAGGACTTTCAACCGCAACACTAATGCGGGCCCGAGTGGCACTACAACTACAAGAGCCTCCGAAGTGAGCATGGTCTGCACCATTCTCCGGTGCGTCCAGAAGTAACCCACCAATAGCCAAATACCCACCCAAAAACACCAGAACCTTTGCTCCACTTTATATGCCCCTGTCCAAAGCTTTGGGGGTGCTAATCAGAAAAGGGCACTTGAAGCCCCTAGAGCCGCGGCCCTTACCAGAAAGACTCCCCGCTACCCACAACCCAGCCAAGTATTGTGCATTTCACCAACAGCACGGTCACGACACCGATCTGTGCTTCCGATTACGTCATGAGATTCAAGACCTCATCGATAACGGGGTGATCTTGCCTCCCGAGAAACCCAACGTTACTACAAATCCCCTCCCCGCACATAACCAAGCTCCACCACCCAAAAGAATCAATTTCATCCATACTGGGGCCGCGTTCTACGATTCCAGTATCTATATCACTCCTTCCCACCTGCCTAAGCCGGAGGTGTTCCTTCCCGATTGCGCCGATTTGTGCATGATGGACATCTCCATGACCCAACCTAAGCCAGCGGTGGTAACTGTCGAAGACAGGAGAGAGGAGATTCCAAAGGAGAAGAGGATTGTTGGGCCAGAGTCTGCGGAATCTGGAAGTTGTGTTGAGAAAACGTATAGTCCGGGTGACTACATTTTATCAATAGGCCAGGATGGGCCAGATGTGGAATTTCCAGCGGAAGGAGAACTGTGTGTGATCCAAGGGGATAGTCTGGGATAGGGAACGGATGATTTAACAGCTGTGGAAGAGGACCTTGTCAATCTCCGATTTTACAGTAATCAAGATCCAGGGGATGCGACAGTCAACTGGTATGATTATGAGGAGTCGACAGAGGCTACAGGATGGTTGGACGATCAACCAGATGTGGTAGAAGAGTTTCAGCTAGAACAGGGCCCAGCAGGGGCGAAAATGTCCGTAACAGCTGGAAAGGTCGAAGAACAGAGTTCATCGCCGGTGTCAAGAATTTCGCTCGGGAATGGAGCGTTTCGAATATGGGAATTATTGAACAGTCGGTTGTATTGACACGCCCGGAACAGGAAGGATTCGAAGGTTCCGAGAGAATCAGGAAGGCAAAGACCCATGTGGGGACTGAAAACTACTGTGTGCACAGGAACTGAGAATGCAGCGAACATATGGATGGAAGGGTGCTGCGAGTACAAAGAACAGTCATACCAGAGCCGGACAGATGTTTGTCAGCTGCTGATGGAATGTGGTGGGAAGATGAGGACTTGTGTCTTGCCCACACAGACGAAGATTGGGGGAACAAACCAACCGATAAACACCTGGTACCTTGAAGAGGTCGACCATATGACGCGGAGTGGACGGTACTTCAAACCCGCAACCTAGATCAACCAGAGGCCTCGGGGAAAGATAGAGAGGTTGAGAAGCAAAAGGAGAAGCAACTTGAGGAGGAGGCTGTACTCAAACAGCTAAAGAAGATACAAGCGGACATCTCCATCTGGGGATGCTCATGGCATCGCGAGTGCATAGACAGGCTGTCTTATCAGCCATGGACAAAGCGAAGCTTTCAATAGAAACCACGCCAGAGCAGCTGGTGGGATTAGTCTTTCCGGGAGGAGTTACCCCGACGCTGACTTTTTCCGACAAGGAATTGCCACCCGAGGGGACAGACCATAAACAAGCCCCTCTACATTTTGTGGAATGTAGGAATAAATGGATACCGGTGGTTCTCGTCGATACCGGATCCGCTATCAACGTCTGCCCGGCAAGGACGGCGTTTTGCAATCGGCTTTGAAAGCAGCGGATTTTTGTACCAACAGCCCAAGTCATCTGGGCGTATGACAATACAAGTAGAGAAGTGATGGGAACCGTAAAAGTACAAACCAAAGTTGGGCCGGGACAGCACATGAGATAGATTTCCATGTCTTGGAGGTGCCTGCAACTTTCAACTTGCTTTTGGACGGCCGTGGCTGCATCAGGTGAAGGCAGTGTCCTCCACTTTGCATCAAATTGTGAAATACCCCTATGGGAAGGAAGGAGTAGCCATCGTTTTCGGAATTCATCAATCCATCCGCCACCGGAGGTATCCACGCCTGTTCTAGAAATCGAGCATGGCATGGAAGACGTGTTCATATCGGGGTTACCCTAGCTGAGGCTCAGGTTGTACAGAACATCATGGCCACTAACGAGGGGATATATGTCAGTGCCCAAGCAGTGTATCTCATGAACAAACTCCGACATATCCCCGGGATGGGATTAGGGAAAGAGCTGGCCAGGGCATCGCAGCATTGGCCGAAGTGCCACACAACCCCCATAACTTTGGCTGGGTTATCTGCCCACCAAGGAGGATTGGGTAAGGAAAGGAAAGGAGATGGCCGGGAGAGTCAGGGCGAAACAGATAGGGAAACCCTTTGAGTTGATGCATCGGCCCATCCAGGGTACCCTAAACGGACGCTTCGTCGGGAGGGGAGGATTTTCCATTCTGTGGCTTCCCAGAGCCGTGGCTAAACGCAGAGAGGAAGCGCGTACCACAGGGTTCGAGATTTTCTTTGACCTACAGTTACCTGGGGATGATGTTGCTGAAGAGCAGACAGACCCAACAGTTAAGGTTGAACAGAACAGGGAAGTGGAGTCTGAGGAACCGAACTTGAAATGGGGTAAGTAGCACTGGCATGTCTACTTTCAGATCCTTCGATCGACTAGCTGTGCTTGGGGATAACTTCTCGGTGTCCATGATCGGGGGAATGAACGGCTGCGGGCCTACCGTCGACTATTTTGGATGCATCTATCGCACCCTCCCTTGTTTGGCAGTACGAGGAGGGATTTTTATCTAGCAGCACCGGGTCGTAGTAGTGAGCCGAATCTGATTCCCTAAGTCTTGTGAGTCGGAATCAGGTTCCAGCTCGACTGAGTCTGAGTCCGGTATTCTTGGGGGTGATAACCCGGATGCCACAGTCCTGTCCAGGTCGTCTTTTTCTTCTCTTTTGAGTCTGTTGTAATAGAAGAATCGGACGGTTTGGAAGTACATAATGAGAATGATATGAATGTGGTTTCCGAGTACTTTTCTGTGCCTTTGATTTATGCTTAAATCAGGACTTTCAAAATTTTGATGAAAACGACGAGGACGAAATTCCTCCGGTTTTACAACGTTTAATTGAACAAGAGCAGGAGAGGTTTGTTAAACCTTTAGTTGATGAAATCATTACTGTGAATGTTGGTACTGAGAAGGACCCGCAGCTGTCCAGATCGGGTCCACGTTGTCTTCAGAGGAACGCGAGCGCTTAGTCGCTTTATTAAAAGATTTCAAAGATGTTTTCGCGTGGTCCTACGAAGACATGCCTGGAATCGATCCTGAGATTGTACAGCATCGGATCCCTCTCGATCCCGAGGCCCGACGGGTCAAACAGAAACTCAGGAGGTACGCCCTGATTGGGCTATTAAGATCAAGGAAGAGGTCACCAAGCAAATCGACGCAGGCTTCCTATTGGTATCCGAATACCCGACTTGGTTGGCCAACATTGTTCCAGTACCGAAGAAGGATGGCAGAATTTGGGTATGTGTAGACTTCAGGGATTTGAACAAAGCCAGTCCGAAGGATGACTTTCCCTTGCCACACATTGATGAGCTGGTAGATTTCACAGCGGGGCATGCTTTGCTTTCGTTTATGGATGGCTTCTCAGGCTATAATCAGATAGTAATGGCACTCGAAGACCGGGAGAAGACTGCATTTACCACCCGTGGGGTACATACTGCTACAGAGTAATGCCATTTGGGTTGAAGAATGCTGGGGCTACTTATCAAACGGGCAGCGACTACAATACTGCACGATATGATCCACAAAGAGGTTGAGGTGTACGTAGACGACATGATTGTCAAATCCAAAGAAAGAGAGGGTCACTACACCGCCTTGCAAAAGTTTTTCCAAAGGATCAGAGAATTTCGGCTGCGGTTGAATCCTAGAAAGTGGAAGTTTCATTGTGTACAGCGGGAAAAATGCTAGGGTTTCTGATTACGCAAAGGGGCATCGAAGTCGACCCTTCCAAAATCAAGGCCATCTTAGAAATGCCACCACCAATGACTGAAAAAGAGGTGCGAGGCTTTCTGGGTAAAGTGCAATTTATAAGACGGTTTATTTCAAAATTAACCTTAACTTGTGAACCACTTTTTTGGTCTCCTGAAGAAAGGAAAGAAATTCCAATGGAACGGCCGATGTCAAGCAGCTTTTGAACAGATCAAAGAATATTTACAAAACCCACCGTGTTGTCACCACCGGAGCCAGGGAAACCGTTGATATTGTACCTTTTAGTAACTGAGACTACGATGGGCTGTATGCTCGCACAAGAATCAGAGGATAAAGTGGAAAGGGCCATCTACTATCTGAGCAAGAAGATGCTAGATTACGAGACCCGCTACACTCCGCTAGAGAAAGCTTGCTTAGCTTTGGTATGGGCTACCAGGAAGCTGCGGCACTACCTGTTAGCTCACTCTGTAATGTTGGTTTCACGACTCGATCCCATCAAATATCTTTTCGAGAAACCGGCACTTACGGGTAGGCTAGCTCGTTGGCTGCTGTTGCTTTCTGAATTTGATCTAAAAGTATGTGACAGCAAATCCGTGAAAGGGAGAGCAGTAGCGGAGTTCCTTGCCGACCACCCGGTTGAAGGGGATGAAGCAGTTGAGTACCTATTCCCGGATGAAGCCATTTTGTATGTCGAAGACGAAACTTGGACAATGTACTTTGACGGAGCGTCAAACCAGTATGGGTATGGGATAGGAGTGTTGCTGATAGCCCGACAATTCCTGTATCCCTCTAGCATTTAAGCTCCGATTCAAAGTCTCGAACAACGAAGCGGAGTATGAGGCGTGCATCGCCGGTCTAGAAGCAGCCCTAGAACTAGGGGCAAAACGGTTGGACGTCATCGGGGACTCGAACCTTGTTGTGTCTCAAGCAAAAGGAGATTGGAAAGTCAAAGAAGAAAAGATGATAATTTACCATTAGACCTTGGATTTGTTAATTCCTCGGTTTGAGAAGTTAAATTTCACTCACCTAGTAGAGAGAGAACAACAGGTTCACTGATTCACTGGCAACTCTATCTTCCATGATAGACATTCCGTCTGGAGTCCGGATGCGTCCAGTCATCATTGATCAGAAGTTTGCACCAGCGTATGAGTCAATTTCTGCCATAGACGAGGTTCAGGACGAAAACCCCTGGTATTACGACATTTGGAACTTCTTGGAGAAGGAGGTGTATCCACCAGGGACAAATGCCAAAGATAAAAGGGCAATAAGAAGAATGGCTGTTCAGTTCATCATCTGCGGGGGTAAACTGTATAAGAGGGGTCATCTGGGAATGCATAAGCTGTGTGTAGAAGCTGAAGAGTCGAAGCGCCTGATGGAGGCCATCCATGGAGGAGAATGTGGTGCACATATGAATGGAGTCATGCTAGCGCGGAAGATCCTCAGACAGGGTTACTATTGGTCCACCATGGAGGAGGATTGTATTGGCTTTGTTCGACGATGCCACAAATGCCAGATCCATGTTGAACCGCATGAACATCCCGCCGTCGAAGTTATATAACATGACTTCGCCATGGCCATTTTCAGTATGGGGAATTGATGTGATCGGGGCTGTTACTCCGAAGGGGTCGAATGGGCACGAGTTTATCCTGCGTAGCGATAGATTATTTTACAAAGTGGGTGAGGCCCAATCTTATGCGGTATTGAAGGCTTCACATGTCGCGAAGTTTATCAGGAACAACATCATCTGTCGCTATGGAGTCCCGAACGAAGATTTCAGATAATGGTTCCCACTTCAAGAAGAAGGTGATTGATTTGTTGGAGAATATAATGTGGCTTTCCATAAGTCGTCCACATACCGGCCGCAGACCAACGGAGCAGTTGAGGCCGCCAACAAGAACATCAAGCACATATTGCAGAAGATGGTGGAAACCTATCGAGACTGGCCAGATAAGTTGCCGTTCGCTCTGTGGGGCTACCGGACTTCAATCAGAACTTCTACTGGGGCGACTCCGTATTCATTGGTTTATGGGATGGAGGCCGTTCTACCTATTGAGATTGAGGTTCCTTCCTTACGAGTATTGGCTGAGTGTCAAATAGCCGAGGCAGATTGGCAGCAGAGCAGATTCGAGGAACTCATGCTCTTTGATGAGAGAAGACTGAAAGCATTGTACCATGTTCAGGGTTATCAACGCAGAATTGCCCGGGCTTTCAACAAGAAAGTGAAGTCCAGGAATCTAAAGGAAGGAGATTTGGTGCTCAAAGACAACCGAGCTCCCATCCATGACCCAAGGGGCAAGTTCAGACCCAATAGGACGGGTCCTACATCATCAAAGCTATCTGGTCGGGGGGCTGTGGTTTTGATGGACCTGGATGGCCTGGAGTTCTCACAACCGATCAACATGGACAAGTTGAAGAAATATTATCCTTGAGAGGCTCGCTAGGCGAAAACCCGAAGGGCGACCTAGGCAAAAGTTAGAGCACAAAAAATTAGAAAATAGAAAAACTGAGCTCGCAAGGTTGAAAACCCGCAAAGGGCGGCCTTGGCAAAAGTTAAAGCGTAAAAGGAGAGTAAGAATACTCGAGTGAACCCTAGCCGAACTACGTAAGGCTTGATTCCCATCTTTGGGATACGTAGGCAGCTTCATCTTGAAGTTCAGCCATAACCTTTTTCCCTGATCAACTTTGTCCATTTGATCATCTCAGTCATCTTTGTCCATCAGCATTCATCGTGATCTCCGGTGCAGTGCTTTTCAGACTAGGGGCAACTTTCCGTTGCCATGCAGTGCTGCGGTGCTATTCAGACTAGGGGCAACTTTCCAGTTGCTGGGATTCGGGATTGTACATCTCAGTGACAAATTTCAGGCATGTCCAGTTCTGATCCATATCGAAAATGGTTTTGAAAAGTTTTAATAAAAGTTGACTTTGTTCAAAATTAATCTTTTTACAACTAAGACCATTTTGGACCAAAGAGGAAAATTTTCAGTACCACAATCTTCAATTTCATTGATTTCAATACAGAGTTCTCCTGCTCTTGCATACAATTGAAGTTGCTTTTTATTACAATCATAAAGAAAACTTGAAAGTTCTAATAAAGCAATAAATCCAGGGCATAGTCAAGTCAGGTGTCCCTACGCCCCCTCCCAGAGCTAGTCGAAGTCTCTGATGCCAGGCTAAGCCCATTCTGTGCCTCTTCATTGAGCCAATCCCAACACTCATCAGACAAAGTGCAATTGAAAATGGGGGCAGGGGCCAGGAGCTCTTTAGTTCTCCATGCTGTTGCATATCGGGCAAGCTGTGCGCCTCGGATCGGGAATGCAGCTGGGTATTCTATCTCTTCCGGTGGACAAGTCTGGTCGTGACCGAATTGACGTTGGATCCGGAACGGAAAATAGAAGACGCAGTGAGTCAAGCCAATCAGCTGAATCCCAGGTTGACGAGTCATACTGTAACTCATTGCCGGGAGATTGAGCCAAGGGCATCGCCAAGCAATGCGATCCGCGGACAAGCTACACATCCAATCAAACCACCAACCCTCATCAAGGGCGTCGACTAGGCGCTGCCTAAAAAAGTAACCACGAGCTGAGTATGTTGGGCAAGAATCCACAACCTGCAACTTGTCCATCAACCACACCTGGGGAGGGATGAAAAATGAGAGAATAAAGAATAGAGAGGTGTATGATGAGAGAAAAGTAAGAAAAGGGTTTTGTGAGAAAACTGAGCTTGAGAGCCGAGTGATGTGAGCAATACATATGAGAGATTGGGTGGGAAACTTTACCTGCAGTAGTAGTGGACTCCCCGCAAATTTGGTTGCTTCGCGACGATAGAAAGCATCCAAACCCATCAACGTCTCAGCCAGAGTCATGACAATGCAACTCTTACCTTCCTCAAACCTTGGGTAACTTCAATCAATCGGACGCTAGATCCTCCAGAACCCGAGGCAAGTAAGAAATGAGATAGCATACACAAACAAAGGGCGTGTTGCCGAAAACCTTGCCAATGACGGTCGCCGCGGTCACCAGTCTCAGAAAAACGGCAAACCAAACTCGAAATATCCAGCATTCCGTCACGAATCAGAGATCGAGCATCAGGTACGGAGAATCCACACATTTGTCCTAAGACTTGGGCATGGCCAAAACGGAGTTGGGGCAGGATCTCTTCATTGCGCTCAGACTCCATTAAGACTTGAAAATCTTCAAAGGTGGGGCATACCTCTTGCCCGCCAAAGCTAAAAACATGTGTCACCGGATTCCAAAACCTTGCCACGGCATGGAGAAACGGAAAGTGCAGCAGGGTACGACCCAAAGTGAATAGTGCGTTTATGCCGAAACCCCGGAAATTTAGCTTTTCCGAGCCATCCAAGTTGTTAATCCAAGCTGCAAGATTTTGGGCAAGAAATTCTTCCATTTGGAGTAAATCAGTGTGGAAATGAGAAAAACTACGAAGCTGCGGCCTTTTGTAGGGGATAAGGTTGAATGAGGGACAGGTGTCAGCATTCTGCTGGCTTCTTCCATTTATTTTGCCGGCCGGCCAAGTAAGGTGCCGACCGGCCATCACTTTTGGCCGGTGGAGATTCCTCATGGCCGGTGGATTTTCCCCGGGGCCGGTGGTCCTCCCCTTGGTTCCTGAGTTGTTTATACTCAGAAGTTGGGGAATCCCACCATTTCCAATGCCCTCCAGTGATCAATTCTTGCGGGGTCGCGCCCATTTGCTTATCGAATTGTTGTACATTTGTTTATCGAGTTGTATTTCACTCTCTTTAAGTCTTCGTGTTGCTTATCGAGTTGTACTCGTACTTAGTTAGCTTATCGAGTTGTCTCGTTTTGCTTATCGAGTTGTAAGTCAATTCGCTACCTGATTATTACGATACAAGTGCTTAATTTTCAAATGAATTTCAATTTCATTCACATTGTTATGTGATGCCTTGCGATGCGATGCATAGAAAGCACAAATATAACATCTTTCGAACAAAATAGCAGTTTCATTTCCATCATGTGTTTTTGCAAAAATGCGCAGTTTTGAAAAATGGTAACAAACCTGCCTGAGGCAGTGCAATGTGCTTGAACTACCAGTAAAAAAGGAAAAATAAAGCAGAAGAAGAGTAGGGCAGCAGAGTATCAGGATTGCTACTGATAACCCCCATCCTTTTCCTTGAGGTCGATGCACCGCCTATGCCCTCATTCAGGGTCAACTATATGATTTGGCACCTTCATTATTCAAGATATCGCAAGAAAGCGCACTTTTAAAACATTAGTAGGCTTTCGAGTTGACCTCAGGCCGTATCTCTTTGAGCGACGCTCCGTAAAGTGCGAGGAACATCTCTTCCCGTACCCTTTTGCATCTCGTGAACTCCACAACATGCTCCAATTGTATTGTGTTGCAGTGTTTTGCATTACACGCCTCAGGTTCTTATACACATCGCTTGCGTAGACCGCATGTCTCGTTTGCATAGACCGCATATTTTGCTTGCGTAGACCGCATAATTTGTTTACATATGTTCGAATCTCTTTCTATACATATTATTTGCGTAGACCGCATGTTTTGCTTGCGTAGATCGCATGTTTGTAATCAATATCATTACTTGCGTAGACCGCATGATTTACTTGCGTAGACCACATGTTCTATCATTACTTGCGTAGACCGCATGCTTTACTTGCGTAGACCGCATGTTCTATCATTACTTGCGTAGACCGCATGTGTTATCATTACTTGCGTAGGCCGCATGCTTTACTTGCGTAGACCGCATGTGTTATCATTACTTACGTAGACCGCATGCTTTACTTGCGTAGACCGCATGTGTTATCATTACTTGCGTAGACCGCATGCTTTACTTGCGTAGACCGCATGTCTTGTTTGCGTAGACCGCATGTTTTGCTTGCGTAGACCGCATGTTTTGCTTGCGTGGACCGCATTCTTATGTTCAAATTCATTACTTGCGTAGACCGCATGTTTATAATCAAATTCATTATTTGCGTAGACCGCATGTTTTACTTGCGTAGACCGCATGTCTTGTTTGCGTAGACCGCATGTTTTACTTGCGTAGACCGCATGTTTATAATTAATTCCATTACTTGCGTAGACCGCATGCTTTGCTTGCGCGGATCGCATTCTCATGTTCAAATTCATTACTTGCGTAGACCGCATGTTTTGCTTGCGTAGACCGCATGTTTGTAATCAATTTCATTGCTTGCGTGGACCGCATTCTTATGGTCAATTTCATTGCTTGCGTAGACCGCATGCTCGTGTTCAATTTCATTGATTGCATAGACCGCATGCTCCACTTACATGTCTATGTCTTCACAGCATTGTTATGCTTCCCACTTGCTTTGCGTTGTCACGCATTTTCAAGTACATTAATATGCATGTTGCTAATCACATTGTACCTGTTAAGTTTGTTTTCTTTACAGGCACGATATTGTATGTACGGTTCATTTGCGACTGGTGGAACCAGACGAACCAGACAGGTATTGTATCCCCCGCGTAAGACGTATTGAGAATTGCATAATTCTCTTACATCCTTTCTGCATTGTAGTGTAGTTTGGTGTATACTAGCTTAAAACTGTTGCATGTGTGCTTCGTTACAGCTTTCTTTGCATCATCATAAGTTATGCTCGGCTTTGTGCATTGTCTTGCATTTTGCCCCTGCCTTCGGGTGCATATCTTTATCTGTAACTTGTATGCTTTGTCTAAGTCTTCGGCCTTGTCAAAAATGGGTCGTCTCTGGGCTTTGACACTCACTCCCGTCATTGTTATGACTTTCGAGTTCTGTCAAAGAGGGGCAACTGTAGACACCCCATTTTTGACCGTCCTCAAGACTTGGACGTCACCATTTGAACACCCGGTGATCATCCATGTTTGTGTTCGTTTGGAGTTCCCGGAGGTCTCGGCTACGCGCCTTGCCTCAGGATCTCCGAACTCGACTGTTCCGTGTTTGGTTTTGGCACCAAACACTTTTGTTTTTGCCTTGAAGGGCAGGAAAGGGCTTGTTGGCCATCCCCACATCCCACCGGCCTTCCCCTAGCATCACCGGCTGTTTAGGGTGCCACCGGCCATGGTTTCTTACAATCAATGGCCGGCCGACACTATATTTGGCCGGCCGACACTTTATTTTGTCGGCAATCTCTTTTGCTGGCCGGTGTGACTCCTTTGAACCCTTGAGGCATAGTGTATGCCAGCTGTGCCAGCTGGAATGCACCATCACTCCTCCCCGTGCAGCTTGTGGCTGGTGTGACTCCTTTGAACCCCCTTTCCTTCTAGAAGCTTGCCCCTTTGGCCAAGCTTCTTGGAGAAGCTTGGCCAGCTGTCTTAGCTTCTCCAAGAAGCCAAGAGCCCTTTGCACCCTTTGCCCCTTTTGATATAGCTTCTTGGAGAAGCTTAGAAGGCTTTTGTTTGCCTATATAAGCATCCTTCCTCTCCTTTGTCTAGGGTTGAAGCTTTTGAATCAAAGAACCAGAGAATACATANAAGGGAGTAAACAATTGGACATTCACAAGCATTCAAATATCGATATTACTCACAGTGATGGGCTTGTGGATTTTGCCCTAGAGCTTGACCCTACACATTTCATGAACACAAAAGGGTCATTAACAGTTCAATCCGTTCTTTAATTCACATATTCCTCTTTAGGCTTCATTATCATTCTCATTAAACTCATTTACAATGCTGAACATATGCCTAAGAGTGCTTGCAAGTGAAAGAGAACGGAAAAACAAAACACAATGAAAAACAAGATTGCAGAAAATAGGGTCCCCGCCTCGAGCGGACCCTTAGGTCTGCAAAAAGTACTGGTTGCCTTCAATTCCAGCTCAAGCGTGAAATCGACCGCTCGAGCTGCCTGTCTACAATAGCTCCCGCTCGAGCGTCAACTTCTCCGCTCGAGCGGGAACATGTCTGCAGAAAATGCTGGGAGCTCGATTTCTCCGCTCGAGCGGCGGTTTTCCCCGCTCTCGAGCGGCACAAACTTTCTGGGTTTTCCAGATTGAGTTCTTGAGCTTCATCTCGACATTCAAAGGCTCTAAATGCATGATTTCAGTCCAAACTTCAACATAATCATGTACCAACATGGTATAACATAGAATTGCAACATATTGAAGCTCAATTTCATAATTTATCTACATGCATGGCTCATTTCCCACCAACTCATTACCAATGTAACCATTCATGCATTCAAAGCTTCTACTTCCATGGATTGCACATGCATGTGACATATAACCTTCATTCTCGTCTCATATGATGAAAAGATGGTCAAATACACATGGATTTTCAACCAAATTTGCAACATGAGTCATGGTAATTCAAGCTCAAATATGCAAATTCAAAACAATACATACATGCATGCATATAAAGTCTTCAAATTCGTCAAAACCAACTCCTTTCATGTTCTAGATCACAAATAATCTTCAATTCACGAAATTACAACCTCAAATTCATGAGTTAGGGGTTGGTTACTCACTACTTCAGCTCTTGAGCTTTATCTTCCAAACTCTAGTCAATTCTTGAGTTAAATCTTCAAATTCCCAAGCTAGAGCAAAATTGCTCAAGTCTCTTCCTTTCTCTCTCTATAGCCGCGCCGGCCTCTGTCTCTCTCTCAATTGTCTAACTCAGATTTTGAGTTTTAAGAGAGCTAAAGGAGAGTGCAATGCAAATATACAACAAAGCCCCACTAACAAATATTTTAATATAAAATAATGAGGTACTTAATTTATCGATTTAATCATTTTTAAATTGACAGATCAATTTTCAATTAAATTTTACCGTAGGCTCTAAAAATTATGCCAATCACAATGGCGTAAACAATTCCCGGGTTCTGTGGCCGATAAGGCCCTCAATTTAAATTCCCGAAGCGGATTATTCAAACAGATATGCCTACGATGAACAGATAGAATCCCAAATTCACATATATCCACATAATTAGTACACAAAATCATATCAAAAACATAATCACATACGTATTAGGGACCATTAACATAATACAGAACAGGGGTATCACACAATCACTCTAATAGTTTGTGCTGGAGCTTTCATTCAGTTAATTGTACGCTTTGGCTTCTACTGAAGTACAGGTTAGTTTCTTGTCGATTCCCATTTAAAGTTATTTAGAATCTAAAGTTTTTTAATTATATATATCTGATTTGAAGCTGCTATGACTTTAATCAGTTCTTGTTAACTGTGCCATTGTGCAGCGTAACTAGTGGAGTTTATACCCCCTTCTCGTGGCAGCCGCATTGGGTTGGGGATGAATATTCAATACAAAGCTTAATGCTTTGCTTGGGATGCTCTTTAAGCATGATATGGTAGTGATTTATTTTGTTTGTTTTAACTAAGCCTTTTTTAGTTTGATTATACTCTTTTTCACGCAAGTGTTGACACGAGAAGTGCATGCCTTGAGTTGAGTGTATGAATAAGTGATGGACGTGTGTCCAAGCGTGTCTAGATCTAAAAATATAAAAAAAAATAATAAAATTAATGACACATTTTGATTAAGGCCGAATTGTACATCATTGAGCCCGTTAATTAGGATCTCTTAACTTCATTTGCTTGTCAAACTGTATACTTTATACGTGTTGAATGTCAATCAGGTTGTACACAGTTGGAGCATAAAATGGGCAAAAAGACAGAATTTGGAGAGAGTTGACTTTCCCGCACGTGCGTTGACTTTCCCCGCACGTGCGTTGACTTTCCCGCATGTGCGTTGCCTTTTTCTAGGAAAACATGCCAGATGTTTTTAACCTGTTTGGAAAGACACTAGAAGGATAAATATGCAAGAAAAAGGCTGCATTAGGGTTCTGCAATTATTTTAGCAAAGAAAGAGAGGCTAGGGTATAACGTCCTCAAAATAATACTTATAAATCCAACAATCATGACATTCATAGACATAAGAAAATAAAGCATAATTCCATTTATCAGAGTATTTAGTACAAAGAGTGTTACATGCTGACAACAAAAGTTAATACCCCACGGGCTTACAACTTTCCAAGCCAACACTTGGTTACAACAAAAGAAGAGTACTAACTCTTTATACAAAAATAAGCCCTTGGCTTTGATTTACATGTAACACCAAAATGACAAATATGATCAAAAGAGTCTTCGACTCCCAAAACCATCTAAGCTACGTCCTTGGAGGTGGCATAGCTCCTGAATCTGAAAATGATGTCCTATATAGGGTGAGCCGACGCCCAGTAGAGATATGCTAAACATAATATGAGCAATAACTAAAACTCAGGCATTTGATAAATGTTTAACTCGTATAAACAAACATACATCACTTTCCATTTTATTATTCAAACCAATTCATAGATATGGTTCCTTATGCAGCCAAACAGTTCATGATGAGCCTACAACTCATATTAACAATACTTCAATGATTCAATTTCAAATGAGACTAAAACTCACATAATTAACACATCAACACTCGCATTTCAAATGAGATTACAACTCAAATTATCATTATTCCAATACTTCAACCATTTACGTTACACAAGTAATTCAAATTTCGGGACTTTCACCCTGGACACTCCGGCCAACTTAGTTATCATTGGAGTCCATCCCCTATCTCCTCCCAAATCCGGTTTAGGGGTCCATCCCCTATCTCCTCCCAAACCATGGAGTACATCCCCTATCTTCTTCCAAACAACATACATATACAATGTATTTACACTTATCATATACAATGATCAGCAAAGCACATATTCAATGTGTTATCACCATCTGTCATATTCAATGACATACTTATATGATTAGTTTTAATTCACCTAATCATCATGCGGTGTCTACAACAATCCAAACTATCCTCCACCGATAGCCCAAAACAATTATTTCTAACATATAATAAATTATCAAACAGATAAATTATCTAGAATTTCAAGGGTGAGTGATTAATCAATCTACTCCACCATTAATCTCATAATTTTCCAATTTCATTATTCCAACTCAATTCATATTTCCATAACTTTCCCAAATTAATTATACAAATTAATTCATCACCATAAATTAGGGATTTTTCTCCCCCTTTCCTCAACATTGCCCAAAGGTCCAACTATCATTAATAACAATCAATAACCCCATTTTAAGACCCAAATACACATGTATGGGTTAAAAGAACAAAACCCCCCTCTTTATACATTTTGAAACCCTAACACCCCAAAACTTCCCAACTGAACATTAAATCAAAAAGACCACAAGTTTATGTCAAAGATCATAAATATGAGTAGTTATCCCTACCTCAAATTTCGGAACCCAAAGGAGATGATGAACAAACTCGGAAGTGCTCCAAACCCCAAGATTTTCGGATCAAAATGGAGGTCTTGCAAAGCTCTACCACTTTAATGAAGGCATAAAGGTTGGGTCTCACTAAACCAAGATCAAAATGTAGAGAGAGAGAGAGAGTTCTAGAGAGAGGAGCTCTCAAAATAGGGTTTTTGAAAGTTAGAGAGAGAGAGAGAGAGAGAACCGAAAAAGTGATCCAAAATATCTTCATCTCGGACTGATATAAAACACAGTCCGCTCGAGCGTGAACACCCCCGCTCGGGTGTGAGACATTGACCCCCACTCGAGCGTCAAAAGCGCCGCTCGAGCGTCGAATCGAATACACACTTCCAGAAGTTCTACAGACGAAGGTCCCTGCTTGAGTGTAAAAAGTGATGCTCAAGCGTCTGATGACTTGCAGGGAAAAATACTGAGACTGAATAATCCCGCTCGAGGCGCCAAACTGCCCGCTCGAGCGTCAAAAGCCCCGCTCGAGCGTGAAGGCCAAAATCTCTGGGCATTAACTCTTGGTTTCCAAACACAACCAACCTATTTCAAACCTGCCCAACACAACCCAAGACTCAAATACAAAGAGTAAAGGATAGAAACGAGAATAAGACAACAACCAACATCCACGGACCCGAGTCCGGAATACAATAAACAAAGAAGGGAAAATCGGGATCACTATAACCTCCCCCCCTTAAAGAATTTCGTCCCCGAAATTAGATAAATTAGTTTCAAAAACATGATTTCTCAATTCTCAACACATTATAACTCAACATTCATCAACTTGACCAAATACCGGTCACCCATCTCTTTTCAAGAGGCAATTCACAATATAACTCAATATGCAACAACATGTTTTCTTTGAAATTTAACAATTCCCAACACCACATTCCACCATTTCATAACATATTCAATGTTAATGATACATTTGCATTTCTATAACACATTCAACATATACAATGTTAAATTAAATTTCCATTTCCAAGGCATTTTTACAATACTTCCATAAATCAAAACATCTACAATGTTTTACAACTCAAAACAATACAATGTTTTCAGATTTCATCAAGACATAAAATTTCCAATACATGGTTAAACATTAACAAACAAGTCCGGATATTTCTCGCAGACCTCCAACTCACATTCCCAAGTGGCTTCTTCCACTTCGTGATGCTTCCACAAAACTTTCACCGAGGGCATCGTCTTGCCTCGCAAGACTTGATCTCGCCTATCCAAGACCCACACCGGTCTCTCCTCATACGAGGCATCCTCATCTATGTCTAAGTCGGTCCAATCCAAAACATGTGATGGATTCGGCTCGTACTTCCGAAGCATACTAACATGAAACACGTCATGCACTCCAGACAACTGTGGTGGTAAAGCTAAACGGTATGCAACCTCCCTAATCCGCTCAAGGATCTCAAAGGGACCAATAAACCGAGGGGACAACTTCCCACTCTTCCCAAACCTCATCAAACCCCGCCTAGGTGATACTTTCAAAAAGACGTGATCACCCACCTTAAATGCCAAAGGCCTCCTCCTACGGTCAACATAGCTCTTTTGGCGACTCTGGGCTGTAACAAGCCTCCTACGGATAAGCTCAACTTTCTCCGTCGTTTCTCGCACCAACTCCGGGCCCAACAAAGGTGCATCACCCACCTCGGCCCAACACACTGGGGACCTACATGGTTGGCCATACAAGGCCTCAAACGGTGCCATACCAATACTCAATTGGAACTATTGTTATAGGCAAACTCCACTAAGGGCAAGTGCCTCTCCTACGACCCACTAAAGTCAAGGACACAGCCTCGAAGCATATCCTCAAGAATCTAAATAGTACGCTCGGACTGCCCGTCAGCCTGAGGATGATAAGCCGTGCTAAAGGTTAGTCTAGTGTCCAAGGCACTCTGCAAACTCTACCACAACTTAGCAGTAAAACGTGGATCTCTATCTGAAACGATCGACACTGGGACTCCATGCAACCTCACTATGTCCCAAATATACAAGTCGGCAAGATGATCTACCGAATCTCTCATGCGCATAGGAATGAAGTGCGCCGACTTAGTCAACCGGTCTACAACCACCCAAATAGCATCACTACCCCGCTAAGTCCTCGAAGACCTACAATGAAGTCCATAGTGACATGCTCCCACTTCCGCTCGGCAATAGGCAAGGGTTGCAACAAACCCGCTGGCCTCTGATGCTCGGCCTTCACTTGTTGACAAGTAAGGCACTTAGACACAAACACCGCCACGTCTTTCTTCATACCCCGCCACCAAAACTGGCAACCCAAATCACGATACATCTTAGTGCCTCCCGGAAGCACCGCAAGGCATGAATGGTGAAACTCTCGGAGTACCTCCTCTCGGCAAGACTCCGGCACAAACAGACGGTCTCGGTACCTCACACTCAGGTCGAGATATACAGTCAAACCCTTCTCAACTTTTCCACTGGAGATCTTCTCTCGGAGAGATTCCACCTCAAGGTCACTCCTCTGTGTCTCTAACACTCGATTCACAAGTGTGGACTGTGCAACTACGAAAAACAAGGCCACAGACTCAACAGATTCACCCAGAAGCAAATCAAACTCGCCAAGTGCACCCAACATCTCCCATTCCCAGATGGCTATACAAGCTACATCACTAATGGATTTCCTACTAAGGGCATCGGCCACAACATTGGCCTTTCCCGGGTGATAGTGCAACTCAAAGTCATAATCCTCAATGAACTTCACCCACCTTCTCTGCCTCAGATTTAAGTCTTTCTGTGTAAACAGATACTTCAGACTCTTATGATCTGAGAACACCTCGAACCTCTCACCATTTAGGTAGTGCCTCCAAATCTTCAAGGCAAAAATTACGGCTGCTAACTCTAGATCATGTGTAGGATAATTCTTCTCGTGTATTTTCAACTGACGTGAGCCATAGGCTACCGCTTTCCCCTTTTGCATCAAAACACAACCCAAACCTTCTCGTGAGGCGTCACAATATACAGTATAACCCAAACCCCTTTCAGGAATAATCAAAACTGGAGCGGTGGTAAGTCTAACTTTAAGCTCTTGGAATGACTTTTCACAAGTCTCACTCCACACAAATTTGACTCCTTTCCACGTCAACCTAGTCAACGGCGAAGCTAGCCTGGAGAAATTTTTCACAAACCTACGGTAATAACCGGCCAATCCCAGAAAACTGTGGATCTCGAAAACACTCTTAGGCTGTGCCCAATCCTGCACTGCCTCTATCTTGGATGCATCAACAGACACCCCTTCCCCGGAGACCACATGGCCTAAGAATTTAACCTCTCTTAGCCAGAACTCACACTTCCCGAACTTAGCATACAGCTTATGGACTCTAAGCAACTCAAGCACCACTCTCAAGTGTTCCTCGTGCTCCTCCTCCGAAGGTGAATAAATCAGAATGTCGTCCACAAAGACAACCACAAAGCGATCTAAGAACTCCCGGAATATCTGGTTCATCAAGTCCATAAACATTGCCGGTGCATTTGTGAGCCCAAAAGGCATCACCAGAAACTCGTAATGGCCATACCGCGTACGGAATGCCGTCTTTGGAATATCTACCTCTCTGACCCTCAACTGATGGTAACCCGATCTCAAGTCTATCTTAGAGAAACAACGGGACCCTTTCAACTGGTCAAACAGATCGTCTATATGAAGCATAGGGTATTTATTCTTAACTGTAGCCCGATTCAATTTTTGGAAATCAATACAAAGCCTTAAAGCCCCATCTTTCTTTTTAGCAAAGAGGGCCGGTGCTCCCCACGGCAAAGTACTAGAGCGGATAAAGCCCTTATCTAGCAACTCCTGGAGTTGAATCTTCAACTCACTCAACTCGGCTGGGGCAAAACGATACGGAGCCATGGAAATTGGTGCCGTGCCAAGAACTAAGTCAATAGAGAACTCAATCTCTCGATGAGGTGGCAAACTAACAAGATCCTCGGGAAAGACGTTCGAGTACTCACAAACCACTCTTGGCAACTCAGCCTGGGTTTCACCACACTCACTACTCATACAGCTAGCGAGAAGACCACTAAGCTCACCCGCCCTCGCGGATCATACACTGGTGGCAAAACACTACCAACCTAATCTCCCAAGAAATGGAAACAATCCCCGCTCAAGGTACACATAGTAACCCTCTGGCGGTGGCAATCAATAACAGCTTGGTATGATGATAACCAGTCCATACCCAAGATTACATCAAAACCCGACATAGCCATAACTACAAAAGAAAATGGAAGTCGGCAGTCGGCGACCTTAATATCACAACCCTTACACCCCTGTTTTAAAATCAACTCACCCCCAACAGGTGACACTACACAAATAGGAGAAGATAACTGTGCCAATTCCAACCCCAAAATAGATGCAAATGCAGCAGATATAAAGGAATGGGATGCACCCGTATCAATCAACACATTAGCAACCGAGTTGCAAAACAGAAAGGTACATCTCACAACAGATGGAGCCGGTACAAGATCCTGCGTGGTAACAGTAGACACACGCCCTGACGGCCCCTGATCTACTTGTTCACCTCTCGGAGCAAAAGACTGCTGCACAAACTGAGACGATGAGGCACCCTGATTGGCCCTCGAGGTCGGAACAGACTGAGTTGGCTGATAACTCTGTCTCGACCCAGATGCACCAGATGTGCCACTCAACTGTGGGCAAAACCTCTTCAAGTGCCCCGTCTGACCACACTGGTAGCAAGAGAGCGGCTGGTCTCTGCCCTGACTCTGGCTCTGAGGACGAGCCGAAGATGAAGATGCTCTCTGCCCTCCTCCCTTCTGCGGGCAAGCTGGAGACTTATGGCCCAGCTGACCACACTTGTAACAGGTAAAGTCTCCCTGATTGCCTCTCCCAGAGCTTGAACTCGGCACTGGAAAGGTAGATCTCGCAAACGCACCCTGGGACTGCTGAGGGTTAGGACCCCTCTGCCTCCTATCGTCCCTCTGACCATCCTGACTCCTCTTGGAGCCCCTCATCCTCTCTTCCTCCTCATGTATAATAATCTCAAGATGGGCCGCAGCATCCACAAGGCGCCCATTCTCCCGAGTCATGGACCCTGCAACTCTAGTCTTGAGCCCATGTGTAACAAGCCCGCGGGGGACCTCGCTACAGTTCGGACTCCCTTTTTGTTTTGTTGCGGTTCTAAATCTGAACCAAAGAGTCCAACTCTGGCAAATCGTTTTTGAGAAAAACAGATTTTTGAAAAGAAGTGCCAAACATGGACTGCTTTGCCAGATTACAGAGTCGCCACCTAAATATTTTTAAAATGGGAAATTTAGGAAACCCTAACTCGGTGCCGAAGGCCACGTGTCCGTCATCACCAAATGTCTTGGCTCGGGAGCTTGGGTACGATCGGGGAAGGTCAGCTATGAGCACCCCCTTTCGCCCGGTCTGAAGACCGGCCTCTACTAACTGTGATATCCAATTTTGAAAACGTTACGTGTTCTTATTCCGGTTATTAGCCTAGAATTTACTATGTTGTGCGCGCAGCAAACAAGTATAGACTAGATTGTCTAATTTGGAAACAAACATTGCATATCCGTTTGTTTTGAAAAGCGTTTTGAAATTCGCTACCCGCAAGTAGGCTAAAGCACGGATTTCAATGAGTTTTCCCAACTCAGACAATCCAACCTCCACCCACAGGCAGTCAAGCAGTTATATCATATAAGCACTTAGCCGCATGGTAAGCATACTGTCATGTTAACATTCACACGTATGTGGTATGCTAAAGCGTAAAATACTTACATCGTACTCCGTGCCGAAACAAGGAACTAGTTAGCAAACATGCGTGTCCTAGTTCATGTTAGAGTGGCTAATGCAACACAGGCAAGGATGCAATTTAGAGTAGGCTCGGCTGACCCTAAAATGGCATGTGAAATGCTACAACTATCACGTATTCAATTTGGAATTGAAAGTACGATGCAGTTTGTATGATGTACCGAGCCCGATGCATGTTAACAAATGCATGGATGCACGCATGCATTGCATAAGGTATGCTAAAAATAAACGTGCCCTAATCTACCATCATAAGCAGGTAAATAAAAGGGAAGAAAGAAGTGGGGGTTGGAAGACATACACACCCTCACCCACACTTATTACAATTATGCCCTCGCTCGGAGGGACCGAAAGAATAATACAAATAATTAACTACGCAAGCTAATTAAATTACAAATCCATTAAATTAATTAAGCAGATTAATTAATTTAATTAAAGCAGTAAACCCCTCGGGAGAGGGCCGGATGTGGCGCGTGTTCGGGACTTGCCTGAGCAGATAGTCCCGGTGCATCCTCCCAAGCACAAGCGGGATACTGAGCGCTTCACTGCCGAGCAGATGGCAGACCATACTATCGGCTAGAAGGCAGACGGCTTCCGAGGCGAAGGCGACTACTCAGAGTACGTCCGGACCTTCATCATGCGACCTCTGAGTGGCGGCCGCCGAGTAGAGAGAGGGGGACCAGCAGCGCCAGCGGCTGGAGCAGGAGTTGGAGGGGGAGCGCCGAGGAGGGCTCGAGTCCGCGGCAGGGGCGGAGTTCAGCGGGGGCAGGGGTCCGGTTGGCCTGCTCTGCCCGCTGCATTGACTTTCAGGGGGCAGGGTGGGGCGACCTATCAGATCCCCTTTGCTCCTCCACCAGCTGACCACGAGTTTGTCGGTGTCCCCGACTTGCCTCCGGTATGTATTACTGCATTCTTCATCTTGCACTGTTATTTCATTTCAAATTGTTTGATATTCCACAGAATATTGATGCATCTGATACTTTTGCAGGCGTCTTCTGAGTACACCCGGCAGTCATTGGAGATGAATGCCTCCATGATGGGGATGCTACAGCGGACGTTCGACCTCCTAGCCCTCTACAGCATTCCGGTATGTTCTTCCTGACCGCAGCCTCCAATCATACACAAACTGCTTTACATAATCTGATGCACAATTCAACATCTGATAAACTGTTCACGGCATTTGATACACTGTACTCATACACTGTACTCTGCACTGATTTACTGCCCACGGCATTCGCATACACTGTACTCATACACTGCATTCTGCACTGGTTTACTGCCCGCGGCATTCACATACACTGTACTCATACACTGCATTCTGCACTGCTCACGGCATTCATATACACTGTACTCATACACTGCATTCTGCACTGCTCACGGCATTCACATACACTGTACTCATACACTGCATTCTGTACTGATAAACTGCTCCATATATACTGATGCATTTGTCTTTCATGCTTTTTCAGCCTCCCTTCCAGATTCCCCCGATGGGTGGCGCTCCAGCTGGACCTCCCATTTCTACTCGGGATGGCAGAGCATATCCTCGTACCAGAGGGGGGCGCGTTCATGTCGGGAGCAGCTCGCGGGCTCCGGTTCCGGATGATGAGTCCGAGGCAGAGACAGAGGCAGAGGAGACTGATGATGGCTCGGACTCGAGCTCAGACGGTGATGCCCCTGGTGGTGCCCCTGTTGATGACGCTCCTGGACCTTCGTCCAGGAAGAGGACCAGGACAGATTGATGACCCCGGAGGCATTTTTGGCATTTGATACAGATTTTTGCTGTTTTTCTTCCTTTTTGCACCTTCCCCTTTTAGTAGTTAGGGTACTTTGTACTGCCGCGGGCAGATTTTGTTTCCAAAACTTATGTACTTGAAAAGATTATGAAATGAAACAAACTTTTTGTCTGAAAAAGAGTGTTTACATTTGTGTATATTTCATACCTTGCACTGTATTGCATCATATTACACCTCAAATGTAAATGATCTCGATCTGTTGTCTGAAAAGTGAATACTTGTAAATTGAGCACTTGCACTATGATAATTGGATAACCAACCAACTAACAGCAAACAACTCGTACAAACCACTACTCAACCTGGACACACAGCCCATACTCTGCTGGGGATTGATCTGCATACAGCTTATAACACAGCACTCGGTCCATTCTGCACACAGCAAATCCTGAACAAATAACCCGGTCTGACAAGACGGATCACAAAACTGAAACGGTTGAAGTTGAAACACACTCGGATGTCCCAAATTTCCTTTTCTTCTCTTGCTTCGCACGAATGTAGAGAGTGGCACAGCATCCTGAGCACAAACGATTAATCTTTGGAAAAGGGGTTTTACAACCAGGGTATCGAGCCTACCACAGAACACAGCGAGACAGACTCAAACAGAGAAACAAAAGGCACACGACCTGAACACAACGAGACACACTCGGAAAAGACTCAAAGCTAAAGCCGAAACCGACAAATCAAAAGACACGACACACGGACGTGTTTACACAAGGAGAGACCTTGAATCTCGAGGAGCCAGTTCCTCCGGGTGTTATTTCCCACCCTTTCTGATTTGTGATACTCACATCACTCGGCCCTCAGGCTCGGTTTTTCTCTCAAAACCTTCTTGCTCACTTCTCTCTCCGCTTACACCTCTCTATTCTTTATTCTCTCATTTTTCATCCCTCCCCAGGGTGATTGATGGATGAATAGAAAATCATAGGTTCACGCCCAACACTGTTAGCTCACGGCTATTTCTTCTGACGAATGGAGCGCCTTTCCGGCGAGTATGCTGACAGAGGGAAAGACAGAAGGCCTGACTCAATTGTGCCCCTAGTTCGTTACTTTGACCATTTTTTGTTTTCTTCCTAAAACAGTTTTGATCAAAATGAGAGTCAGATCAACACACTTATTCGATTTTTGATTTGAAAGTCATGTGAATCAGGCTGTGTGCACTGAAAATTCTCCTTTTGGGTCCAAACATGGTCCAATTTTGAAAAAAGAAATAGTTTTCGAGAAAATAAGTCAACCTTAGTGAAAATTTTCAAAAACTATTTTTGCAAACAGTCAACGCTCGACGAGCGCGGGACTTACCCTCGAGATATGCAACCTCGGATCGCAGGCAATGGAAAATTGCCCCTGGCTTAAAGGGGGATAAGGCAACGGAAAGTTGCCCCTGGTTTGGAAGGCAACTCAGGGCAACTTATGGCAATGCATGGCAACGGAAAGTTGCCCCTTGTTTGGATGATGCCGCGGTACATTGTAAACCAGTCCTTGTTGATGACAATCGGACCCTCAGACGCGGAGGAGACGAAGACGGTTTGAATCAATATATGGACACCGTCACCTGGAAGGTGTTGGTGGTTGGATGTCAGGAGGAAGTTGATCACGTAGTTCCCGGCTGCTGCAATCGAGACGTTGGATTTAGAGGAGGCAAAAGGTGATCAAAACCATGACATGGACTGGGACGCTATAGAAGCGTTGGGGGC
The DNA here is from genome assembly GCA_030407325.1 of Camellia japonica. NCBI lineage: Eukaryota > Viridiplantae > Streptophyta > Magnoliopsida > Ericales > Theaceae > Camellia > Camellia japonica. The sequence continues at coordinate 182,585,662 of JAPPVO010000016.1, forward strand.
TGGACTTCAAGATGAAGTTGCCTACGTATCCCAAACATGGGAATCAAGCCTTACGTAGTTCCGGTTAAGGTACACTCGGGTATTTTAACCTTCACTGTTTAGGCTCTAACTTTTGCCAAGGCGCCCAATGCGGGTTTTCGACCTTGCGAGCTTTGTTCTTCTTTTTTTCTTTTTCTTTTCTTCTTTTCTTTTCTTTCGTATTATTTTTTTGTTCTTTTTTTTTTCTCTTCTTTTTTTGCTTCTTTTTGTATTTTTCTTTTTTTTTTTTCTTTTTTTTCTTTGCTCTAACTTTTGCCTGGGCCGCCCTTCCGGGTTTTCGGTCCAGCGAGCCTCTCAAAGGGTAAAAGTGTAGCAAGCCCATGCCAAATGGTTTTGAGATTGAGGTCCTCTGTATCCAAGAGGGTAACTGTGGTGTTGATTTTCAGAAGAATCCATCACGGTTGCTTCATGAGCTTTGTCTGGTGGGATCTGATCTCCTCGATCTGGCTTTGGTCCCTCTAGCTCGAGGGCTGCTTCAAAATGGGCCACACAGGCGTTTCATGGCACTGAATGTTTTGAACGGGTTCCGGTTTGCAACAGATAAATCGAGTCTTGAGGCTGAGAGCGATCCTGGGCTACACAATCTCAAGAGCGATTCCACACAGGTCTTCGCAAGACTGCACGAAATATTTTGTTTTTGAAAGTTTTTAAGAAAGCGACAAATCGCTCGCGCTGAAGATAGTGTGGAACCAGTCTGGATCAGGCCAGGGTCCTTCTCAGTACTCACGCCGACAAGCATGATTTCATTCATGAAAGGCTTAACGGGCCTCTCTTTCTCTCAAAATGATCAAAATTTTACAAAACCCGAGGAATTACTTCCCCTTCGTTTTCATCACTGCAGTGTTTGAAAAGGGTTTTATGAAAAGCTTAGGTCATCATAACGATGTTCAAGGCACAAGAGAGTAGGCGACATGTACTGTCGTTCCATTCACACCTTTGGCACGGCTAATTCAAATAGCAACAAGTACGGAACGTGATAGCCACGGCTGTTTCATTCAGATTTGTTGGCATAACTGGCTCCCCGACAGAAACAGACTCAAAAAGCAAAAACAACTGTTTATAAGACAAAACGGTGTTTGAGGCAACAACCCCGAAATCACCTGGTATTCTATACAAGAGGGATTGACTCATTACAATTAGACAGACCCTTAAGCAAAAGGACTAACTCAAAACAATGAGACAGGCTCAAGACAAAACAGAAGACTGACTCGACACCCAAGTCAGAATTTACGAAAATTAACATTTAGCAGGTGCCCAGAAATGCGTGCCAAACGCTACATCCAAAAATGCGCCAAGCTTTGCCCGCAGGCGGTTCACCTTCTGATTACATACTCGCAGTATCTGTGTCTTCAAAATCCAAGAACTCTGTAGTGACTGACTTGGCCGAGGTGGGTGGGAGGATAACCTCGTTGTCAATCAGATCCTGCACCTCGTGACGGAGGCGAAAACAATTGTCAGTGGCATGGCCAGTCTGCTGGTGGTACGCACAGTACAGGGAAGCATCATGTGTGGCAGGGAGATTCTTCGGTAGGGGTCGGGGCTCCAAGGGTTTGAGATGCCCCTTTTTGGCCAAAATCAAAAGTGCCCTAGACAAAGGCATGTAGAGAGGGTGGAAGACCCTGTGCCCTCGGGGCAGATACTTCGGGGCCTGAGCACTCTTGCTAGATGCACTAGCGAACGGATCGGCGGGAGCGGCCTTGGATTTTTGATCTTTTCCGGATGCAAGGTTGGGAGCGGGAAGAACTGTTTTGGCATGACGGGGCCTATCCCGATTCTCTGATTGACTGGAACTGCCCTCAGGCGGAGTGGGGAAAGCACCCTCCACAGCTTTTGTCACAACTGCAGATATCTGTTGCTTGTTCATCCCCCTGGCTTTCAAAGCCTCTACTGCCCACAACAGTTGTTCGATAGGGTCGGCATCTGCCTTCATTTTACCTTTGTCTCGGACCTCAGCCTGATCCAGGATTTGAGTTGGTGTTGACATGTCGTTGTTATAACTGGAGGCCATCTCCGGTTGGCTAAGTTCAATTACAATTCGCCCCAATAGTGGGGGTTCTTGGGGTACAAAGCCTCCGACATATGGTGCGGCTGGTGGTGAAACTGACATTCCATAGGCGAGATCCGTCACGGATCTTTGAAGATCACCTATCATTCCCATCAGTTCAAATGTAGTAGGCTCACGAGCCTGATATAGTTGGGGGGCCCAAACTGGGTGTGCGGCCGGCGACCTAGGTGGATGCGGCATATCAACAGTAGTCTCATCGTGTAGGGTGATTCCTGGATCCAACGCGGCCGTCATGACCACGATTTCTTCCGAATTCTGCGTCATGCTAAGTCCTGCCGTAGCAAGGAGAAGACACTAACTGTTCTGGATCAGCTCTCTGAATCTCTGAACTGAAACGGAAAACAAGCAGCATTTCAGCCCCAAACAGATCAAGCACGGATGTAGCCGGACAACTGTACTCTACTACTGATCACTGTTCCCCAGAATCACTGTTCAAAACTGAACTAATATCCGCAGACACAACTGATTCTCAACAATACTGACGCTAGTGCCCTCAGGCCTGATGCTCAGACTTTGCAAACTGATATATGCGTTCCCCCTGCAGAGATACACTCTAAAAAGCACATAGCAGATAAATGAAAGCCAATACACCCCTATGTTGGGGTAGGGTTTCCCTGTCCTATTTTGTCAAGAGCTAGGGTTTCACTACGCACGCAGCGGTTTCAAACAACCTATATCGGGTAAGCAACCTGTCCTAGTTTGGAATGGTCACTACGGATTCCGAATATGCACTAGGTCGAATGGTCGAAAAGGGTGCCCCAGTAAAATCGGGGTTTGTGTTCCCATACTGGCAGAGCCCGCAACCGGTCAGCCTTATGGACATGCCTTGACAAGACAAGCCTCCGGCAAACCGCTCAGGAATAGCAGATGGCCAACACGGTGTCCTAGGCGCACCAATGCAAATGCAATGCAAAGAGACACATAAACGTAGTCAAAACAGGATATCACGCGTTTGAGTCAAGCTCTCGAAACTAATCCCCAGCAGAGTCGCCAGAAACTGTAACAAGCCCGCGGGGTACCTCGCTACAGTTCGGACTCCCTTTTTGTTTTGTTGCGGTTCTAAATCTGAACCAAAGAGTCCAACTCTGGCAAATCGTTTTTGAGAAAAACAGATTTTTGAAAAGAAGTGCCAAACATGGACTGCTTTGCCAGATTACAGAGTCGCCACCTAAATATTTTTAAAATGGGAAATTTAGGAAACCCTGACTCGGTGCCGAAGGCCACGTGTCCGTCATCACCAAATGTCTTGGCTCGGGAGCTTGGGTACGATCGGGGAAGGTCAGCTATGAGCACCCCCTTTCGCCCGGTCCGAAGACCGGCCTCTACTAACCGTGATATCCGTTTTTGAAAACTTTATGCGTTCTTATTCCGGTTATTAGCCTAGAATTTACTATGTTATGCGCGCAGCAAACAAGTATAGACTAGATTGCCTAATTTGGAAACAAACATTGCATATCCGTTTGTTTTGAAAAGCGTTTTGGAATTTGCTACTCGCAAGTAGGCTAAAACACGGATTTCAATGAGTTTTCCCAACTCAGACAATCCAACCTCCACCCACAGGCATTCAAACAGTTATATCATATAAGCACTTAGCCGCATGGTAAGCATACTGTCATGGCAACATTCACACGCATGTGGTATGCTAAAGCGTAAAATACTTACATCGTACTCCGTGCCAAAACAAGGAACTAGTTAGCAAACATGCATGTCCTAGTTCATGTTAAGTGGCTAATGCAACACAGGCAAGGATGCAATTTAGAGTAGGCTCGGCTAACCCTAAAATGGCATGTGAAATGCTACAACTATCACGTATTCAATTTGGAATTGAAAGTACGATGCAGTTTGTATGATGTACCGAGCCCGGTGCATGTTAACAAATGCATGGATGCACGCATGCATTGCATAAGGTATGCTAAAAATAAACGTGCCCTAATCTACCATCATAAGCAGGTAAATAAAAGGGAAGAAAGAAGTGGGGGTTGGAAGACATACACACACTCACCCACACTTATTACAATTATGCCCTCGCTCGGAGGGACCGAAAGAATAATACAAATAATTAACTACGCAAGCTAATTAAATTACAAATCCATTAAATTAATTAAGCAGATTAATTAATCTAATTAAAGCAGTAAACCCCTCGGGGAGAGGGCCGGATGCGGCGCGTGTTCGGGACTTGCTCGGAATCGCACTGCCATGCCTAGCTTGCCTCTGTTTTCCCTGCTTCCCTCCTCTGAGGACTGCCAAAGTCTCAGGACTGCTTCCTTGAATCATGGGGATCACCACCGGCTGAGGGGAAACACCACCGGCTGAAGTATGTGGCCACCGGCACTGAATTCATCCATCGGCCATAAATAGACTGCCGGTCGGCACTAAATACTGCCGGCCGGCACTGAATGTCTGCAGAACCTGCAACTCACAGCAGCAGAGGGCAAAAACTTGCATGGCAATGCAATTCAAGCAATTTGTGCACCAATCATGCCCCTTATCATATTTGTGACTCAAAGGGACACGTGCCTCGATTCTCGGGCCACCAATCACGCATTTCCATGCATGATGGCCCAAAGAACCAAGTATGCAACTTTTATGTCAAATGCATGCAAACCAAACAAACAAAACAAGGCCCAATTCCTATCACCAAGTCAAGGAACAAGACATGTATGCAAGGTGCAATGCAACCTAGTCATGTTAGCTAATATGCAACATGATCATGGCAAGACACTTATGTAAGCATGCAAGCAAACATGAGGCAAAACAAACCAAACAAATGATGGCTTTAAACATGATCTAGGCGACTCTAAATAGGCCTAAAACAATGGCCAAAATGCAAAGGAAATGAGACCAAACACACATACATACATGCACATGTCAAGGCACAAACCTAAGTATTAAGCAAGCAACTTTCAAGCGCACTTAAAAGAGGCTAAGTGTGGACAACTAGCATGCAATATAAAGCTCTGAAATTCATGCTTAACATGGTGCCAAACCAAGCAACAAAGCAAGCTAAACATGCAATTAAAGGTCCAAGCACTTAAGGCAAGCCAAGGGGCTTAAACCAAGGTCAAACCCACCAAGCCTCACAAGGCCAAGGGGACTCAAAACAGGTCAAGGGCAGACCTAAACAACGCCCAAGGAACACCTAGATGGCATCTAAATGGTCCAAACATAAAGGCACATACAAAGGCCAAAACATGAAGCACACAACATGCACTTTCAAAGTTTCAAAGAGGCATGCAAGGCAAACATATGAGCATGTTAAATGGACTGAAATAACATGGCGAATGGTCTCAAACCATTGAAATGATGCAAACAAGGCATGCTACATATTCATGCTCAAGGCTAACAAGCCTAAAATGCAAAGAGGCTATACTAAGCGTGCCAAGACCAACCCAAACACTTATGGACAGACCTAAAACATGTCAAGATAAGCACAAAATCTTCACAAAGTCAAGGCCAAAACATGCTTGAACAAGGGCTTACATCCTAAAGCATATTAAGGCATCAAAGTGGCATTACATGGCAACTATGCTAAGCATGCATAAGGGACCAAAACCAACACATAGCAATGTTAAATCATGATATCCTAAGCATGAATAACAGTCCACACATGCTCAACACACACTCAAGCACAATGCTCCCTAAGAGGCAAAACTTGCCCTTTTCAAGGACATCAAGGAGAGGGGGTGGCCCTCTCCTTCTTGGGACTTCAAAGCATCATCTTCACCACTGAAATCCCTCAAGATTTCAGTGGTGAAGAGACCCCAACACCAAAATCCCGGAGCTCTCACAAAATAGCACAAAATGAGGCCTTTTCAAGGCCTAAGGGTGGTCAAACCCTCCCAAAGCACAAAACACTCTTAACCAACAATAAAGAAGACCAAAAAATAGAACTTTTATGTGTTGATCACCAAGCACAAAAACAGTTCTAAGCTATGTAAAAATGGAGTGCAAGAATGGGGAATAAAAGACTAGTTTCTTACCCTTGAAGCCTTTCTTCAACAATGGTGGTTTTGTTGCCTCCTTGAGCTCCAAACCAGTCAAAAACTCCAAGAACCAGCCCTTAGAACCTCAGTAACCAAAGGAAGGTGAAACACTAGGTGTTGATGAGCAATAGTAAGTCACAAACACCTAGTGTACAAAATAAGAGGGAAGAAGAGAGATAGGATAGATACAAAACTTCTAACCTAAAACCAGAGCTTCTTCTCTGTCTAAAATGTCTAAAAATCAAAACCTCTTCCAACCTTGAGCCAAGAGAAGGGAGCCTTCTCTTATAGGCAACAAAACTTACAAGTTAAGCTAACCAAGGGGCTCATCCCTCCATACACGTGTATGGAGGGGAAACAAATGCTATACAGCTGCTTCAAAATATCTCATAAAGCAACTGCACAGTAGTCGGCAGGGCAAAATTGTCATTTTGACAAAATTGACTGCCGACCGGCACAAAAGAGTGCCGACCGGCACAATATAGTGCCGATGGCAACACCAACCAGCCGGTGGCCTCTAGCCACTGCCGGTGGTGTGTGGGGATGCCTCACAAGGCATTCCCTGCCCCTCCAAGGCAAAGCACAAGTGTTTGGTGCAAAACCAGACACAAAACGGTCAAGTTCGGAGATCCCGAGGCAAGGCGCGTAGCCGAGAACTCCGGGAACTCCAAACGAACACGAACATGGATAATCACCGAGTGTTCCAACGGTGACGTCCAAGTCTTGAGGACGGTCAAAAATGGGGTGTCTACACCATGCCTCAACTTCTTCTCGAATTCAAGACAATGGCGTTCTTCAGATGCCACCAACTCTGGGGCAAACCTTGACAAGCTGGTAAATGCGGCCTCAAACTCGGCCACTGGTGTATTCAGCTGCTTGAGCTGACAGAACTGATCCCTCAATTTCTCCCTAACAGCGGGAGACAAAAACTTATCCTGGAAAGCATCTACAAAGGCCTCCCAAGTCCCACAGATATGGCCCCGTGCAAACTTCCACCACTGACCTGCGTCTCCCTTCAGCTGGAAGGACGCCAAGGTCACTCTCAAGGCTCCGTCTTCGATGCCAAGCATCTCAAATGTCTTCATCATCTACTCAAGCCACTCATTAGCCTTAAGTGGCTCTTTAAGATCCCCCAGAAACTCATCCGGATTAGACCGGAAAAACTCCCTCTTCAGAAAGGAAGGCCATGCCTTAGCTACATGGGCCTGGTCTTGATTCTCAACCCTGAGAATTCCCATGGATTCCCTCAACGCTCCTGCCATCTCGCGGGCTAAGGCGCCCATGGCCTGCTGACCTACTGGCTCGGCCACATTGGCCTGACCAACACCCTCCTGCTGCACCGGAATCTCATCTGGTATAGCATCTCCTGCCTCCTAGGCCTACCTCGCCTACCACCACGTCCTCGTCCTGACATCCTAATAAAGGTAACAAAGACATTAGCACATTCACAATTGTGCCGAAGCTATATCACTCACGTCCTAATACAGTGGACAACAGTAATTAACTCCACGTAAGCACATAATCACATAAGCACTTACGAATTTCATTTCCGGATAATGACAGTCCCGAGGCGTTGCTAGAGTTCCAGTTAGAAACGACAATGATCAAGTGCCTTTCTAACAAGACTCCCAGAAACCCAAGGATCTAACCAACATCCTAGAAACTAAATCCCATACCCAAATAGTCACGTAAACATGTTATCAAATAAACACATAACATTACATCTAAGTCTCTAACAAGCGAGACAAACCCATTGTGGTACTAACCACTTCCCATGTACCCAAGTATTCAAACCCGGTGCGCTCTGGTACCAAGTTGTAACGCCCTCAAAATAATACATAAAAACCCAACAATCATGACATTCATAGACATAAGAAAATAAAGCATAATTCCATTTATCAGAGCATTTAGTACAAAGAGTGTTACATGTTGACAACAAAAGTAAATGTCCCACGGGCTTACAACTTTCCAAGCCAATACTTGGTTACAACAAAAGAAGAGTACTAACTCTTTATAAAAAAATAAGCCCTTGGCTTTGATTTACATGTAACACCAAAATGACAAAAATGATCAAAAAAGTCTTCGACTCCCAAAACCATCCAAGCTACGTCGTTGGAGGTGGCATAGCTCCTGAACCTGAAAATGATGTCCCATATAGGGTGAGCCAACGCCCAGTAGAGATATGCTAAACATAATATGAGCAATAACTAAAACTCAGGCATTTGATAAATGTTTAACTCGTATAAACAAACATACATCACTTTCCATTTTATTATTCAAACCAATTCATAGATATGGTTCCTTATTCAGCCAAACAGTTCATGATGAGCCTACAACTCATATTAACAATACTTCAATGATTCAATTTCAAATGAGACTATAAATCACATAATTAACACATCAACACTTCCATTTCAAATGAGATTACAACTCAAATTATCATCATTCCAATACTTCAACCATCTACGTTACACAAACGTAATTCAAATTTCGAGACTTCCACCCTGGACACTCCGGCCAACTTAGTTATCACTGGAGTCTATCCTCTATCCCCTCCCAAATCCGATTTAGGAGTCCATCCCTATCTCCTCCCAAACCGTGGAGTACATCCCCTATCTCCTCCCAAACAACATACATATACAATGTATTTAAACACTTATCATATACAATGATCAAGCAAAGCACATATTCAATGTGTTATCCCATCAGTCATATTCAATGACATACTTATATGATTAGTTTTAATTCACCTAATCATGATACAGTGTCTACAACAATCCAAACTATCCTCCACCGATAGCCCAAAACAATTATTTCTAAACATATAATAAATTATCAAACAGATAAATTATCTAGAATTTCAAGGGTGAGTGATTAATCAATCCAACTCCACCATTAAATCTCATAATTTTCCAATTTCATTATTCCCAACTCAATTTCATATTTCCATAACTTTCCCAAATTAATTATACAAATTAATTCATCACCATAAATTAGGGCTTTTCTCCACCTTTCCTCAACATTGACCCAAAGGTCCAAATATCATCAATAACATCAATAACCCCATTTTAATACCCAAAATACACATGTATGGGTTAAAAGAACAAAACCCCTCTTTATACATTTTGAAATCCTAACACTCAAAATTTCCCAACTCAACATTAAATCAAAAAGACCACAAGTTTATGTCAAAGATCATAAATATGAGTAGTTATCCCTACCTCAAATTTCGAAACCCAAAGGAGATGATGAACAAACTCGGAAGTGCTCCAAACCCCAAGATTTTCGGATCAAAATGGAGGTCTTGCAAAGCTCTACCACTTTAATGAAGGCACAAAGGTTGGGTCTCACTAAACCAAGATCAAAATGTAGAGAGAGAGAGAGAGAGTTCTAGAGAGAGGAGCTCTCAAAATAGGGTTTTTGAAAGTTAGAGAGAGAGAGAGAACCGAAAAAGTGATCCAAAATATCTTCATCTCGGACTGATATAAAACACAGTCTGCTCGAGTGTGGAACGCCCCGCTCGAGCGTCAAAAGTGCCGCTCGAGCGTCGAATACACACTTCCAGAAGTTCTGCAGACGAAGGTCCCCGCTCGAGCGTGAAAGTGGACGCTCGAGCGTCCGATGACTTGCAGGGAAAAATACTGGAGACTGAATAATCCCACTCGAGCGCCAAACTGCCCGCTCGAGTGAAGGAACAAAAGCAAAGGGCCCGCTCGAGCGTCAAAAGCCCCGCTCGAGCGTGAAGGCCAAAATCTGGGCATTAACTCTTGGTTTCCAAACACAACCAACCTGTTTCAAACCTACCCAACACAACCCAAGACTCAAATACAAAGAGTAAAGGATGGAAACGAGAATAAGACAACAACCAACATCCACGAACTCGAGTCCAGAATACAATAAACAAAGAAAAGAAAACCGGGATCGCTATATAGGGTTTGGAAAGAAAGGAACTTGAAGCTTCAAGCATGTCTCCCATGGTGGCTTCTTCTCCATCTACCTCCCTCCACTCCTCCATGAGTGCCTAGTATCCTTTTCTAGGGTTTTGATGAAACCCTAGCCATGTAATTAGTTTTTCTTTTTGATTTTGAATTATGTAAAGGTTTGAACAATTGTATGGTGTTTTAGAAGTTTTATATATACACTTTCCATTATTTCTTCAAGTATTCAGCTTTCTGTGATTGTTGAATGTTTTCCATACAAGAGTTTTCTATTCTTTCACATTCAAGGTATGAGACGAATCATACTATGAGGGACGAGTCGTGTCACTACCTAGTTTAGAGTGAACAATTCATACTATTTGAGATGGTTCGTGCTCATACATTGAACGTGATGATTTTCTTGTTAAATGCTTTGAACTTGTAGTTGCGAAGTATTAATTCGTTCGAACCATAACATAATTGTTTTCAATTGGAAACTTTATTTACGTGACTAGTGGTGGACTCTTTGCCCTAGGTTTTTTCCCAAATCAGTAAATCCAATTTCATTTATTATTGATAATTTAATTACTTAGTTTAATTTATTTGTTATTAATTTAGGTTATGAACAATCAATCTTTTCATCAAAATTAATTTAGAATTTAACAATTAAATTAGTTTAATTTCACAATTGTCCCTGTGGATCGATACTTGGACTTGCCATTATTCTAAAAGAATTTGGTGTAGTTTAGTGTTTATATTTGGTGTGTTCAACGGGACTTCTGGCGAAATTAGTTAATTTAAAGTTACATTCTTATTTTAATTTTTAATTTAGGATTTTATGCTTTCGTGTTGTTAAGTGTGCAGAGCGTTTGAAATTGGAGCTATCACCGAAGTGCAAGCGGAGTGCAACCGAGCTTTAAAAATAAAAATAAGCACTAAAGTGCGTAAACAGAAGCAAACATTCGCAAGCAAAACACCAAAGTGCTAAAAAGAAAGACGAAGCTCAATTAGAGGTTGGAGACAACGTCTATACATCAAGCACCGGCAAGACGAGGAAAGCGTTTTCGTTAAACCGCTGTGAGTATTTCTCCCTTTGGTATTTTGCTTTCATAACTTAGTGCATAGAGTCGGAACTTTTTGTGTATGTGTGGGTAGTGTATACACGAGCGCCATTCTTGTCGCCCTGAATTGTGGAGTTTGGACCTTGAACTAGAAAGGACTTTTAGGAGACTTAGGGCATCTGCCCGTGTTCCTAGGCTTGAGTATTCATATTCATTCATTGAGCCATTAGAGATGTCCCGAATGTGCCTAACCGGACCCTTAAGGATTATTTCACACTCACTGCATATACATCACCATCATGCATCCAATTACCCAACACCACTACTGCTCATTATGAGATTAAGTCCAGCACCATACAAATGCTTCCATCATTCCATGGACTTACTCATGATAATCCTTACAAACATTTGAATGAATTTCTGGAAATTTGCTCGACAGTGAGGATCCAGAATTTCACAAATGAGGCCTTAATGTTGCGATTGTTTCCATTCTCATTAAAGGATAAAGCCAAACACTAACTGAATTCCTTACCTGCCAATTCAATCACAACTTGGGACCAATTATAGCAACGGTTCTTGGAGAAGTACTTTCCCATAGGTAAAACCAACCAACTTAGGCGAGTCATCACAAACTTTGCTAAAATGGATGGCGAGCAATTCCATAAGATGTGGGAAAGACTTCGAGACCTTCTCCAACAACGTCCCCACCACCAAGTGCCGGATTGGCAACTTGTTCAAACATTTATTATGGCTTAACTGAGCCGCACCACCAAATGGTGGACTCATCCTGTGGTGGGACATTCATGTCCAAAAATGATGCCGAGGCATGGCAATTGTTTGAGAACCTAAGTGATAATTCCCTTCACCATGCCTCCGCAGCCCGGCAAGTCCGACAACCAGTAGTTGGAGCCCCGAAAAGAGGGGGCATTTATGAGGTCGGGCAAAACCTAGAGCTAGCCCAACAAGTAGAGGCATTGTCCCACAAAATGGACCAATTATTAGCTGCGGGACACGCCCCTATCCAGCAAGATCAACCTCAATTTCACGAGGCATGTGTTATTTGTACAAGCCCTGCTCATGACTTGAGTGAGTGCTCTTCGGCATCACAATTTTCGGAGTTATTCCAAGAGCATGTGAATGCGGCTCAAGGATTCTCCAACCTGAGTAATGATCCTTACTCCAACACATACAATCCGGGATGGAGAAATCGCCCCAATTTTTCATGGAGACCCCCTTCACAAGGCACTTCTTACAATCCTCCACCACCAAGGAAAATTTTTTAATAATTTTGCCAACCAATCATCTTACCGACCACCGCAACCTTATAGACCCCCACAACCGTACCGGCAACCACAACCCCTCATGTTCCTCAGGGTAACTCTGCCTTTGAGACTCAGGTGTTGGAAGGTCTCATAGAACTTAAGGGGTTAGCATCGATAGTTCACTCCCATACTTACTCTATTGCCAAGCTAGAGGCCCAATTGGGTCAAATGGCTAACAACATGAATCGGAGAGAGGAGGGAAAATTACCAAGTCAAACTGTGGCCAACCCTAAGGGACAATACGGGGTAGAGAGTTTGGGTGAGAATGGAAAGCACCATGAGCAGGTGCAGGCGGTGATTACTTTGAGAAGTGGGAGGGAGTTAGAGCCTCAGTCAGTTACGTTTGATGCAACTAGAGCTAAGAAGGGTGACCACGATGGTACACCCAATGAGAGCAAGGGTGAGGGGGAAACACTTAAGAGGGATGACTTAGTCTCTAACACTTCACATGAACCCAAGGCACCATATGTGCCTAAGGCACCCTTTCCCCAATGCCTTGATACACTGTCCCCTTTTAATAAGAAGGCGGTATCTATGGAAGCAATGATGGAGGTCTTTAAATAGGTTAAAATCAGCCTCCCCCTGTTGGAGGCGATTAAGCAAGTACCCTCCTATGCCAAATTTCTGAAGGACCTTTGTACGCAAAAGCGTAAATCTAGGACACACATGTCCCAAAAGGTCCTACTCACGGAGCAAGTAAGCTCTATCTTGTTGAATGACACACCTCCTAAGCTTAAGGACCCGGGTGCCCCAACCATTGCATGCATTATAGGGGACCATTTCATTGATAGGGCCTTGTTAGATTTAGGGGCTAGTGTCAATTTGTTGCCGTACTCTGTGTATGAGGAATTTGGGCTTGGCGAGTTGAAGCCCACTACTGTCACTCTTCAGTTGGCTGACCGGTCCCTCAAAGTGCCACGTGGCATGATTGAGGATGTGCTAGTGAAGGCCGATAGGTTTTATTTTCCTGTTGACTTTTTGGTTTTAGATATGGAACCGGTAGCTAGTTCTAGGAAACAAATCCCGATGATCTTAGGTCGACCTTTCTTGGCTACGGCCAATGCATGCATTAATTGTCGGACCGGGGTTATGGAAGTTTCATTTGGTAACATGCAAGTGAAACTTAATGTTTTCCAAGCATCCCAACAACCTCATGAGAGAGAGAGGAGTGCTTATTAGTGGATGTTGTGGATGAGATTGTGTATAGCGATCCCGGTTTTCCTCTCATGTTTACTATATTCCGGACTCGGTTCCGTTGATAGTTGTTGTTGTCTATATTTCATTTCCATCCTTTAACTCTTTGTATTTGAGTTTAGAATTGTCTTGGACGTGTTTCGAACAGGTTGGTTAAGCTTTTATCCCAACTCTTGTTGCCCAGATTTTTAGTGATCCGCTCAAGCGGAGTTTGCATACCTTCAGTAGTTTGTCCATCTGCAAAATTACTACAGATGTGTTTTTCACGCTCGAGCGGGTCGCGTTCGAGCGGGTATCCTTGCGCTCGAGCGGGTGTTCGATGTTTGTAAAAGTACTGGAAGAGTGTAATCTACGCTCGAGCGGGTGTTCCTTTGCGCTCGAGCGGGTGGAGTTTTACAGTTGTGTCTTGGCGTTCGAGCGAGTCCAGTTTTTGTGTTTGACGCTCGAGGGTCCTATTCTCCGCTCGAACGGGTCATACGTATATCAGTTGGCAGCTGGGTCATTTTAGATCACTTTTTCAACTCTCACTCTCTCTCTTACTTTTCAAAGCCTATTTTGAGAGCTTCTCTCACTACATTTCACCTTATCTCTAAGGTTTGATCTAGTTTGAGTGATCTTCTACCATAGTTCCTTTGCAAAAAGTGTAGAGCTTGGCTTGGGCTACCTATCAATCCAAAAATCTTGGGATTTGTAGCACTTTCGATTTTCTTCACCTTCTCCTTTGGGCTCTGAATTTGAGGTAGGGATAACTACTCATATTTATGGTCTTTGACCTAAACTTGTAGTCATTTGATGTAATGTTGTAGTTGGGAAAGTTTTGGAGTTAGGGTTTCAGACCTTATAATGTAAAAGAGGGTTTTTCGTTCCTTTGAGCTATATATGTGTATTTAAGTCTTAAAATGAAGTTATTGAGGTCTATTGATGATATTTGGACTTTTGGGTCAATATTGGGAGAAATGGGGAAAAATGCCATATTTGGGTTTTATTGGGTCATTAGTGTAATTAATGACTTTCATTGTGAAATAGTGGAATTGGGAAGTTATGAGAAAGGATGGTGGAGTTTGATTGATTTATCACTCACTTTGAAAATATTGATAATTTATCCGTTGATGCATTTATTATCTGTTTAGAAATAATTGTTTTGGGCTATCGGTGGAGGATAGTCATGATTGTTGTAGACACTGCATGATAATTAGGTGAATTAAAACTAATCGGTTGAATATGTCATTGAAAATGACGGTTGGAATAATACATCTAATTTGTGTATTGATTAAACATGTATATGATAAACGTTTATATACATTGTATTGTGTGGGAGGAGATAGGCGATGTACTCCACGATTTAGGAGGAGATAGGGGATGGACTCCATTGATACAACAAATCTATTTATCATTTATGAAGTATGGAAGTGTTTTATTATGACATTGATACAGCAAATATGTGTATCTATTGTGAATTATGGAAGTGTTTTATTATGAGTTATAATCTCATTCAATTGTTGATATTGGAAAGGTTTTCAACATGAGCCGTAGTCTCATGGGAATTGTTTGGCCAGGTTCTGAGCCATGTTTATAAATCGAAATTTGTTAAGTAAAGGAAAGCAAAATGAACATGGACATATTTGTCATGGGATTGGATAGTGTTGTAAGTTGGCTGACTAGTGTTAACATTTATCGAATGCTCTTGTTTTAGTCATTGTTCATATTATGTTTAGCATATCTCTACTGGGCGTTGGCTCACCCTATATGGGACATCATTTTCAGGTACAGGTGTTATGCCGCCTCCAAGGACTTAGCTTGGGAGGTTTTAGAAGCTGAAGGCTTCTTCTTTTTTTTTTTGTAATTATTTTGTGTATTACATGTAATTCAAGCCAAGGGCTTGTTTTGTGTTTTGAGTTAGTACTCTCCTTTTGTAACCAAGTGTTGGCTTGGAAAGTTGTAAGTCCGTAGGGCATTTACTTTTGTTGTCAACATGTAATACCTTTGGATTAAATACTCTGATGAATGGAAATATGTTTATTTCTCCTATGTTTATGGATGTCACGAATGTATGATTTATAGGTTTATTTTGAGGGCGTTACATTGTGGAGGAGGCTTTGCCCTCCATTATTGTAGAGGACCCTTTAGAGGCTTGTCTAGCTTATTTTGGGTTTGAAATTTTTGATATTGATGGGTCAGTTGAGGAGGTGAATGTCTTGCTTAATGCTTCTTCTACACCGGATTTTCCTCCGTGGAAAGCCCGGTTTGAGTCACTTCCTCCTTTGTCGAGAGAGCCTGCCATACCATCTTTGGTCACACCACCTACACTTGAGTTGAAGCCACTCCCAGCCACACTCAAGTATGCATTTTTAGGGCCCCAACATACTTTATCAGTCATCATTGCATCTGACTTGACTGCAGAGCAGGAGAGTCAGTTAATGAGTGTTCTCGTGGCACATCGGAGTGCTATAGGGTGGTCAGTGGCTGATTTGAAAGGGATAGATCCCTCCGTGTGCATGCACTATATACACCTAGAGGCGGACACCAAACCTTCTCGCGAAATGCAACGGAGACTTAATCCTAATATGAAAGAGGTGGTGAAAAAGGAGGTATTGAAATTGTTGGATGCGGGTATTATATACCCCATCTCGGATAGCAAAGAAATCGGGCATCACCGTTGTTGAGAATGAGAGAGGAGAGTTAGTCCCCACACGAACCACTACTGGGTGGCGAGTGTGCATTGATTATAGGAGACTGAATTCCTCGACTAGGAAGGATCATTTTCCCTTACCTTTCATTGACCAGATCCTAGAGCGGTTAGCGGGGCAGGGTTTCTACTGTTTTCTTGACGGCTATTCGGGGTATAATCAAGTCCCGGTGTACCCCGCTGACCAGGAAAAGACCACATTCACATGCCCTTTGGGCTATGTAATGCACCGACGACTTTTCAGCGGTGTATGATGGCCATTTTCTCCGATATGGTGGAGAAATTCTTAGAGGTTTTCATGGATGATTTTTCAGTGTTTAGACCGTCTTTTGAGGAATGCCTTAGGAACTTGACTAGAGTGTTGGAACGATGTACTGAGGCAAACCTAATCTTGAGTTAGGAAAAGAGCTATTTTATGGTTCGTGAGGGTATAGTGTTGGGACACATTGTGTCCCCTCGAGGTATAGAGGTAGACAAGGCTAAGGTTGACCTCATTATAGGCCTTCCTCCACCAAATTCCGTGCGTCAAGTTAGGTCTTTCTTAGGGCATGCAGGTTTTTATCGTAGGTTCATCAAAGACTTTAGTAAAATATCACATCCTTTGTGTAGTTTACTAGTTAAGGACACACCTTTTATCTTTGATGAGGCATGCTTGAAGGCATTTGAAACACTGAGAATGGCCCTAACCACCGCCCTAATCATGAAATCACCAGATTGGTCACTCCCCTTTGAAATCATGTGTGATGCCTCCGATTATGCAGTCGGGGCTGTGTTGGGCCAAAGGGTCAATAAGGCACCATTTGCTATATACTATGCTAGTCGCACTCTCTCAGATGCACAATTGAACTATACTACCACGAGAAAGAGTTGCTAGCTGTGGTCTTTGCCTTAGATAAATTCTAGACCTATCTCCTAGGTTCCAAGGTCATAGTCTTCACTGATCATGCCGCTTTGCGATATTTACTATCAAAGAAAGAGACCAAACCTAGGTTAATTAGATGGATTTTGTTGCTTTAGGAATTTGACCTAGAGATCCGAGATAAGAAAGGATCTGAGAATGTGGTGGCGGATCACCTCTCCTGAATCATCGTTGAGTATACTAGTGACCCTCTTATTTTGCATGATTCGTTTCCGGATGAACAACTCTTTGAGCTATCACAAGCAAGCCCCCCGTGGTTTGCACATATTGTGAATTACTTGGCCATTGGGCAAATTCCGCAGAATTGGTCTAAGCAAGACAAAGACCGATTCTTTTCGCAGGTCAGGTATTACTTTTGGGAGGATCCGGAGTTGTTTAAATATTGCTTCGACCAAGTGATCCGACGGTGTGTGCCGAAGAGTGAGGTGTATAGCATTCTTACATTTGGTCATTCTTCTGCATGTGGCGGTCATTTTAGTGGGCACAAAACGGCCGCCAAGATTTTACAGAGCGGGTTTTATTAGCCCACAATTTTTAAAGATGCCCATCAATTTTGTAGAACTTGTTTGCTCTGTCAGCAAATGGGTTCGATATCTTGATGTGACATGATGCCAATGTCCCTTATTCTTATGGTAGAGATATTTGATGTTTGGGGGATTGATTTTATGGGACCTTTCCCATCATCGTTCAGGTTTGAGTATATTCTCTTGGCAATCGATTATGTGTCTAAGTGGGTGGAGGCGATAGCTACCCGAATAAACGATCATAGAGTTGTAATCAAATTATTACATGAAAACATCTTTAGTCGTTTTGGGTTTCCTAGAGCTATAATAAGTGATTAGGGTACGCATTTTTGTAACCGGTTCTTTGAGTCGGTAGTCAAGAAATACTCTATCACTCATAAAGTTGGCACTCATTACCATCCTCAAACTAGTGGCCAAGTAGAAGTCTCAAATAGGGAGGTAAAGCATATAATAGAGAATGCGGTGAGGCCAGGTAGGAAAGATTGGTCACAACGGTTGATCGATGCATTATGAGCCTACCGCACTACTTATAAGACACCCATTGGGATGTCACCATATAGGGCGGTGTTTGGCAAAGCTTGCCATCTCCTGGTTGAACTTGAGCACCGAGCGTTGTGGGCCATAAAGAAGTTTAACTTTGATATGGTCGCGGCTGGGCTCAACTGGAAATTGTAACTCAATGAGTTGGAGGAAATCCGAAATGATGCAGATGAGAGTTCGAGAGTTTTTAAAGCCCGGACTAAAGAATTCCATAACAAGCACATTACTAGAAAATCCTTTGAACCCGGCCAAAAAGTGTGACTTTTTAATTCAAAATTGAGACTCTTTCCGGGTAAGCTAAGATCAAGATGGGATGGTCCCTTTATGGTTGTTGAGGCATTTGTTCATCGCGCCGTTGAGGTGCAAGATCCAAAGAATGGCCACACTTTCAAAGTAAATGGCCAAAGACTGAAACCATATATAGAGGGGATTGGGAATGGGGATATGATTGAGTCCATTGCTTTGATAGACCCTCTTTACTATGATTGATAGATTGGTTTCTTGTTCTATTTCCCTTCCATTCTATTCTATTATGTTTTTCTTTATTCTTGCTGTGCTTTATTTGCGTCTAGGAGACTTTAAATCCTCTAAAGGTGTAATTCCTTTGGTGTTAGCTGTGCCCGAACGGCATCTGATGGTCTGGTATAGCCACCTAACTGTGTTTGTAGTGAGTTCATAGGAGACCAATTGAGATTGTGGAAACTAGAGTTCGAATGGCAAAGCCTAGAACATAAAGGTTTGGAATTTTCGAGACTAGTGTCTGGTTTAAATACCCAGAGGTGTGGAGATTGCTTCAAAACTACCCTGGCTTAAACTCTGTATGGCAGCCCCATAGGTTGAGGTAGCTTTATGCGCCTCGATTCTGGATACCGAATCAACCTAGTCTGTCACCCTGTTGGAGAATAGGGAAAGTTACACACATAGTTAGGGAGAAAAGTAGTACCCATGGTTTTCGCGTGAAGATTATATCTTTAGTGAGCATTGAGTTATTTCTGTAGTGCTATATTTATTTCGGATGTCGAATGAAGGTAGAAATGGTTAAGTATGCTTTGGGTGGTACTTGGTTTTTATTTACGTTTCTTTAATCCCGTAAAAATATATTTAGATATATTTATATATAGTCACACAAAAAAAAAAAAAAAAAAAAAGAAGGAAAGAAAGAAAGAAAAAAAAATTCCGTATGTGCGGCACTATTCACACATGTGCAGCAAGAGTGTGTCAAACCCAAAATGCGTACGGCATTAATTGCAGGTGCGCGAGTGCGTGCGCTAGCCAAGCCGCACGTGCGGCCTGGGCCCCGCACGTGCGGAACGTCGTTTTTCCTTTAAAAAAAAAAAGCCCAAGAGAGAAAAATTGCCGCACGTGCGGCCTAATTCCCGCACGTGCGGGAAATGTGGTGAATCTGAATTTCGCACACTGCTTTATATGCAGGTGCGTGGCCTTGGTGCGGGGTGTGCGTCCGCACGTGCGACAATTCCTTAAAAAAAAAAAAACTTGCAGATTTTATTTTGTTTTCTTCTATTTTTTTATTATTTTTAATTTATTTACATACTTCAAAATAAATAAATAAATAAATCAATTTCAAAAACAAATAAACAAATATACAATTATTTTTATTTACATATATGTATAAAACAATAATAATAATAAAAATTTTAAAAATGTATTTTTATTTATTTATTTATTTATTTATTGCTATTTTCGTATTAAAAAAAATTATTATTATTATTATATCTAACACCTAACCCACTCTCTCACAATCACTCCAGATTTTGTCCCTCTCTCTCCCTACCTCTCATTATCTCTCTCTCTCTCTCTCTCTCTCTCTCTCTCTCTCTCTCTCCTCTCTTAACCCCACAACCCACAAAATCCACAACCCACCATCACCATCTTCTTCTTCCTTTTTCTTTTCTTCTTCTTTCTTCTTCCTCACCACCATCATCTCACCACCGGCATCACTATTTCCTCTCCGTCCGACGAATCTCCGGCGACCACCATTTTTTCCGGCGAATCTCCATTCTTTTTCTCTCTTTCTCCACTTTTTTAAGGTAAAATTTTCTTTTTGTGTAGATTTGTGGGTGTAGAAATAAATTTGTAGGGATTTTGTTTTAGTTTGTTGTTGATCTATGGTTCATCCTTAAAAAAATATATATATATATAAAAAAAAAAAGGGGGTTCTTATACTGCTTAGCCATGTTTGTTCATAGGTGATTTACTTATTTCTTTAGTTGTTTATTTTTTCTGTTATTTTATTTTATTTATTTTATTTGTGTTTATTTAGTTGTAGTATACTAATTTAGCCATGTTTATTTAGTTTGTTCATCTTAAAAAAAAAACAAAAAAAAAAAACAAAAATCTACGTAGGAAGAAGATGAGAGCCACACGTGCGGCCCTCTCCGGCGCACGTGCGGTCCAAGCAAAAAAAAAAACAAAAAAAAAACCTCAGAAATGAAGGTACTAATAATAATAATAATAATTTAGCTTATTTTTATTTACTATATTTGTTTAGTTTAAATTGTTTAGTAGTGATTCTCGTTAGTTTCATTAGTTAGTGGATTGTTGTTTTTATTTTTATTTTACTTGTTTAGTCAGTGATTTTATTTTTATTTTATGATGTAATTGTTCATTTAATTGTTAAGTAGTTTAGTTTTTATTTTATTTTATTTTATTTTCTAAATTTTTATTTTATTTTTTTCTCTTCTACTAACTTAGACAAAAAAAAAAAGTAAAAAAAAAAAAAAAGTTTAGTTTAGTTTATTTTATTCTATACTTTAGTTTATTTTGTACTATAGTTTACTTCTTTTATAGTTTAGTTTAGTTTATTTAATGTCATATTTACTCATTTTTTTTTCATTTTTATATAAAAAAAATAAAAAAAATTGGTGTGAATTGCATGTGGTACATCAGTGGGCAGACTTGTGCTTTAATATTTTATTTAATTCTCATGCTGGTTTCACGGGTATATGTGTTTATTGTTGGTGTGTGCAGGATATGAGTTGACGTATTTCTGCTCGGGCCTCCAAGAAGGCTAGAGGTTCATCCTCCTCGGCGCCACCGCTGCCACCGTCACCACCATCCTCGCCTCCACCACCGGGTGACTTGCCACGGCCGGAGTGGGCTTCACGTCCACTTCACAAGCTCACGTAGTTCAACATTCCATATTTTTAGCATGACCCGGCCACTTCTTAGGCCGTTGAGCAGCTCGAACTCCGGCAGCAGTTAGGCCTTTGCACGGGTACAACACCTACTTATCCTCGTCTGGTACGACTATTCTACCAGAACCTGTATGAGTCACTCACCGAGGAAGGACTGCTGTCTGTTATTGATGGTCATCTCATTTGCGTCACCGAATCCATGATTGCCACCGTGTTAGGGTTCTTTTCCAAGCTAGAATACCAGCCCTTCCTGGAAGTTGAGGACCAATAACCCATCCACCGCCTCATCCGAGAACACTTCCCGGGGGCCCACGGTGACGCGAGTTATACATGCTTGCGCCGGAGCAAGCTATCGCTTGCTATTCATTGATTCTGTGGTCCATAAGAATGCCTTTCCACTGGGGCATAAGGCTGAGCACCGTTTGGAGTTTGTTCGGGTCTTACATGGGTATCAGCATGGCTATCAGGTCCCGCTTACGCACCTCATCTGGATGCATATGTGCAAATTTCTATGAGAGGCAGTTCGACCTCAACCTATGCAGAACTTCACTTGGCCCCTGCCATTTGCCAACATGCTCACACTTGTCTTCGAGCTAAACGGCCTTCTCCTTGCTTCGACTGAGGAGGTTGATCGAGCTTATCCGACTTTCGGGCAGCGGGAATGGCAGCATAGCATATCTCATTTTTCGCAGCAGGTTGGTACCCCAGTTGATGAGGCCCAGGACCCCATCCATGACCATCCACCTCATCCTGCTCCCCCTGTGCCTCCCCAAGGGGACCTACTCTACATGACTCGCGAGGAGTACTTACAACTTCAGCACTCTATGGATCAGGTCCACAGTACTCTTCGTGATCACCACCAGAGTCTCATAGGGTTGCGCACAGATTTTCAGGCGTATCGAGACTATTCTCAGACGGCCTTCGACCAGCTACACGCCCGCCAGCTCGACATCTAGCGGTCAGTTGCATCACTGCAAACTGATTTTTATACTTATCGAGAGTCAAGCCAGCAGCGCCATGATTAGCTCGGCCAACGGGTTCAGGATGAGGCCTTTGAGACGCGATCTTTGATGAATGCCTTGTTTGCCCAGCATTTCCCGCCACCACCGCCATCGGATTCTCCGTAGTACCCGCCTGTATATTGCTTTGTCTCTTTTATTTTTATTTTTATTTTTCTTTTAGTTCTTTTTTCTTTTCCAAAAAAAAAAAAAAACAAAACAAAAAACAAAATGTGTGAAATGTGTATCTGTTACTCTCTGCCTACCTAGATGTGCACCTACAATTTCTGGTAATATTCTCTCATTTCTCTTTACTTTTCCATTGAGGACAATGTCATGTTCAAGTTAGGGGATGAGGGTTATATATATATATATATATATTTTTTGTGCATTTCTATTTGGCTCATAATTCATGCTTATACCTGTTTCACTTGATTGCATTACTTCACTTGATGTGACTTTTTGCTAGTAGGGTGATGATATTTGCATATGTTAATTGGAGAGCATAGTAGACTTGCATGAAAAAGGTTTATTGGGTAGATACTTGCATGCGATGTTTGCACGAGGAGAGTTGTCTGTGTTTGTGGTATTAGTGCACTTGTCATGAGTATACCTTAATTCACATGAACACACTATCATAGCGGGGATCTTTTTATTATAATCCCTGGTGTACATCATTGATAATAGCTAGAGTTGCAGAAAAGAATAAATGAGGAGCCAAGATTTAAAAAAAAAAAAAAAACTTGACTTGTTTCGGTTCGTAGCCTTTTTAACTCGAGTTATTAAGCCCGTAGGGGTGTCTCTACACCTAGTACCCTAAAACCGTCTGGTTTGGGAGTCATTGGCCCAATACTTGCTACATGGGTTAATTAGAAAGCTTAAGGGACTTGGACATTGCACAGTTAAGGAAAAATAAGAAGAATGACTTGTTCGGATTCGTAACCTTTTCAACTCGAGTTATTAAGCCCGTAGGGGTGTCTTTACACCCGGTGCCCTAAAATCGTCTGGTTTGGGAGTCATTGGCCCAATGCTTGTTATATGGGTTGATTAGAAAGCTTAATGGATCAGGACATTGCATAGTCATCAAAAAAAAAAAAAAAAACGACTTTTGAGAATCTTGGCTGCAACAGTTAGTTTTTCTGTATATTTTGGGTGTTATTATGAGATACACTGGGCTATTATAGCGGACAATTAACTAATATGGAGACTGCACTTTACACCGAGGGTACTCATGATCGGTCTACTAGCATGCACAAGTACAGGGGACTTTACTTTTGTATTAACTGAATTGTGGTTTTGACTCAATAGGTTCCTTCATGCTTGTCCACTGTGTCTTTAATGACTCATTATGTCTCAATATCACACTGTAGTGGCACATAAGTTGATTGTTAGGTGGAGTAGTGTGGTCAATTGTTGTCGAGTATATATGAATATGTAAATGTTTGTGGGTATCATTTCTGGAAACCCTCACGAGACTTTACTCATCCACTTGGGGTAACTTTATGGTTTAAAGGCTTGTTGCATATGCTAGATGCAACCGTTTTCCCACGAAAGGGGAAATAGCTAGATTTTGTTTTATTTTATTTTTATTACTTGCTTGAGGACTAGCAAGTTGTAAGTTGGGGGATGTGATTAAGGCCGAATTGTACATCATTGAGGCCGTTAATTAGGATCTCTTAACTTCACTTGTTTGTCAAACTGTATACTTTATGTGTGTTGAATGTCAATCAGGTTATACACTTTCTATTATTTTTTCAAATATTCAGCTTTTTGTGATTGTTGAATGTTTTCCATACAAGAGTTTTCTATTCTTTCACATTCAAGGTATGAGACGAATCATACTACGAGGGACGAGTCGTGTCACTACCCTAGTTTAGAGTGAACGATTCACACTACTTGAGATGGTTCGTGCTCGTACATTAAATGTGATGATTTTCTTGTTAAATGTTTTGAACTTGTAGTTGCGAAGCATTAATCCGTTCGAACCATAACATAATTGTTTTCAATTGGAAACCCTATTTACGTGACTAGTGGTGGACTCTTTGCCTTAGGTTTTTCCCCAAATCAGTAAATCCAATTTCATTTATTATTGATAATTTAATTACTTAGTTTAATTTATTTGTTATTAATTTAGGTTATGAACAATCAATCTTTTCATCAAAATTAATTTAGGAATTTAACAATTAAATTAATTTAATTTCACAATTGTCCCTGTGGATCGATACCTGGACTTGCCATTATTTTAAAAGAATTTGGTGTAGTTTAGTGTTTATATTTGGTGTGTTCAACGACCTACCACATTTGGACGTGTATCCGACACATTATCTTCTTAGAGGTGTTTGTGCTTGGGCAATCTAATTGAGAGGCATGTGGGATGAAACTATGTATTTATTTATTTATAAAAATAAATAAATGGATGTAATTGTGAAAACGTATGTTTTATGGTTGAAGACAAGGTATATTGAGATTCTTGAGACGAAAATTCCATATATTGAAGGAAATTAGGAAAACTTATTCCTTTATGAAAGTTAAAGATATGGGTTCCACAAGTGTTATCCTAATTGAACAATTAAACAAATAGGAGAAAATTGACTTTTGTGTGTTGTACTCTCCTTTATAATGTTAGTTATCTTAATGATTTTCATACTTATGTCTAATTTATTTCTCATTCAAGTATATTAAAGATATTTGGCCCTCACTTTTTCTTGGTCGTTTCTTTGTGCAAATGCACTTGCATTTAATTCTCAAATGTTACTTTTGGGGTGTACAAGAAGGAGCATTTGCACAGCTTAAGGTTTGGCGGTGTGTTTTGATCGCAGTTGTGTTTTTTGTGAGCCCTTACGTTTCTTTGCATGCTGTTTAGTGGTTATGCTTGTTGCAGTCTGCATCTTTGTTGTCGGGTTTCTATTCCTCACTCTAATGGCCGAGAAAGCATTCTCTTGTGCTGATTGATTTTTTGCAACCGGATACGTAATAAATATTTATTGCCAAAACATGTATTATTCACGTTTTGCACATTGATTGCCTCAAAAAGTTGTATCTGCTTGTGAAATCTATTAAATAGGAAAATATGTTCACCTGTTAATGTTTCTTCAGAAGAAAAGTATTGAAAGGCTAATTTGAATGTAATTATCATTATTGTTCTTTTCTATTGAGAATAGAGTCAATGAGAAAGTTGGCAATTAGTGCAAGTAATATTTTGTGGAATATAGACATCTTTTGTGTGCTAGGCTTGCCTAAATTGGAACCTAGATTACCTCTTTTAGATTTTTATTGATTTATGAAAGAGATTGTTTTTGCTTACATGAACAACTGCATAAATTAAAGGGTAAATTACATTTTGCCCCCTTAAAGTTTCACCCATTTTCCACTTTGGCCTTTTAAGTTTAATTTTTCTCACTTTGGCTCTTCATGTTTGTAATATTTCTCACTTTGACCTTTTAAGTTTAATTTTTCCCGCTTTGGCTTTTCATATTTGCAATACATTCTACTTTGGCTCTTTATATTTGCAATCCTTCTCACTTTATTCCTACAGTAACTTCCATCCAAAAAACTAACAGAATCTGCCACATCACTAACACATCAACTCCATGTGTGATGTAAAAAATTCACTAAAGATGTAAAAAATAAAAAACAAAAAAATTGAAATTTTTTTTAGTCTTTAGTGAACTTTATTTTTCAAATTTATTCATAAACATCATTACATTATAGATGCATTTAGATTAGATGCAGTTAAAAAAATTAAAATGAATTTAACTAAATTTATTCATAAACATTATTACATTATAGATGTATCGAGATTAGATGCAGTTAAAAAAATAAAAACAAATTTAACTAAAAAAAAGTTTACTGACTCAAATCCCTGTATTGTCAATTCTGAAATGAAAATTTTACTATCATTTTTTTTTTTTGTCTTTAGAGTTTTTTTTTTTTGAAAGTTAAATTTGTTTTTATTTTTTTAGCTGTATCTAATCTAGATGCATTTATAATGTAATAATGTTTATGAATAAATTTGAAAAAAAAGTTCATGAAAGATTAAAAAAAAATTTAATTTTTTAATTTTTTATTTTTTGCATCTTTAGTGAATTTTTTACATCACATATGGAGCTGATGTGTTAGTGATGTGATAAATTCTGTTACTTTTTTTGATGAAAGGTAGTCTAGGAGTAAAGTGAGAAGGATTACAAATATGAAGGGCTAAAGTGGGAATGATTACAAATATGAAGGGTTAAAGTGAGAAAAATCAAACTTAAAGGGCCAAAGTGGGAAGGATTGCAAACATGAAGGACCAAAGTGGGAAGCATTGTAAACATAAAAGGTTAAAGTGAAAAAAAAAATCAAACTTAAATGGTCAAAATGAGAAATGGATAAAACTTTAAGGAGGCAAAATGTAATTTACCTAAATTAAACATGAAAGCAATGAGAGAGGTAAGTGATCTTGGTTTCACAAAGTGTTGGACTGGTTCCCATAAAAAAAATCACTTCTAAACTCAAACTTGTTTCTTCTGTGTCTACTATGTTAATGCATCATTCACTTTGTTTGATGTTATGTAATTGAATATTTTTATAGATATTAACATTTTTACTAAAATTACTAGAGGCAAAATATGATTGATAGTAAAAAAAAAAAAAAAATAGTAATACTTGGACATGCAGAAGGTTCCTTTGTCATACTATGGTCACTTGGTACGTAGGATTTATTTTTAATTATTTTTTTTTTTTTGAGTTATAGTTCTAGAGTATCGTGTGGCATTGCGTAAATAGTCAAGAATTACAAAATTATGTTAGGTTGGATCATATCTTGTCTTTAAGACTATTTTCAATGGTCCATCAAATTTAAATTTGATAAAAAAAACTCACTTTTTGTTGTTCCAACCAATCACCAAAATTTTCATCAAATTCAGGATTTCTCAAATCTTTCATTAAATTGAGGATAGATGTGCCTTTCATCAAATCACTGTTCATATCTGTTAGATTTTTACCACCGGATGTCCCCTCGGATGACCACCTCAAGATAAAAATTTGTGAAAAAATTACACTGGCCGGTCGATCAGCTAGACATCTGCCCGGTCGTTCGCCAGGTCGATCGGTGTTTCGATGAAGTCTTAAAAATCTCCGTTGGAGCACTTGATATCAAATTGAACTTTTATTCAAATTTGATGAAAAAAAAGATGAACCGTTGGAAATGTTCTAACTACTTAACAAATGTGAACTAACATTATTTCATTCGTAAAATTTTTTGTTACATTATTAGTTGCGAGTATCATATGAATAACTTTTTATATAAAGATACTCTTTTCATGCAAAATTTTTCACAAAAATAATATAATAATGTCATTTTTATAAATAAATTTAAATTTATGAATTATACCTGTTTTGTTTTAAAATGAAACATCTATATATCAAACCACATTATAATAAACTTTTTATTCATAAATCATTATTTGTTATACCATATATCAAACCACATTATAATAAACACACACAGACACACTCACACACATATAATTTAAAAACTCTTTAGTGTATTTTTTTTCCCCAAATGTAACACTCCAATCAATATAACACATAAAAACTCCTTAGTGTATTTTTTTAAATGTAACACTCTAATATAACACTCCAATGTAACATCGAAAAACCACACTAACAGAAATGTAGATTTCCATGTTCAACACCAACACTTCCACCAATTCCTTCAAAAAGAATCTTTTACACCTCACATTTCCATTCTCATTCCAAAAATATAGCGATCCCGGTTTTCCCTTCCATGTTTACTGTATTCCAGACTCGGTTCCGCTGATAGTTGTTGTTGTCTGTATTTCATTTTCGTCCTCTAACTCTTTGTATTTGAGTTTAGAATTGTCTTGGGCGTGTTTCGAACAGGTTGGTTGAGCTTTTGTCCCAACTTTTGTTGCCCAGATTTTTGGTGATCCGCTCGAGCGGGTCTTCTTGCGCTCAAGCGGAGTTTGCATACCTTCAGTAGTTTGTCCGTCTGCAAAAATACTGCAGATGTGTTTTTCACGCTCAAGCAGATTTCCTTACGCTCGAGCGGGTGGTGTCTTGTTTTGTGCCTTGGCGCTCGAGCGGGTATTTTTGGCGCTTGAACGGGTTAAGTTTTTGTGTTTGACGCTCGAGCGTCCTATTCTTCGGTTGAGCGGGTCATACGTATATCAGATCTGGACTGTGATATTTTAAATCACTTTTTACACTCTCTCTCTCTCTCTCTCTCTCTCTCTTACTTTTCAAAACCCTATTTTGAGAGCTTCTCTCACTACATTTCATCTTCTCTCTAAGGTTTGATTTAGTTTGAGTGACCTTCTACCTTAGTTCCTTTGCAAAAAGCGTAGAGCTTGGCTTGGGCTACCTATCAATCCGAAAATCTTGGGATTTGGAGC
This sequence comes from Camellia japonica, assembly GCA_030407325.1. Taxonomy (NCBI): domain Eukaryota; kingdom Viridiplantae; phylum Streptophyta; class Magnoliopsida; order Ericales; family Theaceae; genus Camellia; species Camellia japonica. The sequence goes on from JAPPVO010000016.1 coordinate 182,614,460, forward strand.
ACTTTCGACTTTCTTCACCTTCTCTTTTGGGCTCCGAATTTGAGGTAGGGATAACTACTCATATTTATGGTCTTTGACCTAAACTTGTTGTCATTTTGATGTAATGTTGAAGTTGGGTAATTGTGGGTGTTAGGGTTTCAAATATGAAAAGAGGGGTTTTGTTCTTTTAGCCAATACATGTGTATTTGGGTCCTAAAATGAGATTATGGATGTCTAATGATAATATTTGGACCTTTGGGTCAATATTGGGAGAAATGGGAAAAATGCCATATTTGGGTTTTATTGGGTCATTAGTGTAATTAATGACTTTCATTGTGAAATAATGAAATTGAGAAGTTATGCGAATGAATGGTGGAGTTGGATTGATTAATCCCTCACCCTTAAAAATATTGGTAATTTATCTGTTGATGCATTTATTATCCGTTTAAAAATAATTGCTTTGGGCTATCGGTGGAGGATAGTTGTGATTGTTGTAGACACTGTATGTTGATTAGGGAAAATTGAAACTAATCACGTTAAATATGTCATTGAATATGACAGTTGGAATAATACATCAAATCTGTGTATTGATTGATCGTATATATGATAATTGTTTATATACATTGTTTTGTGTGGGAGGAGATAGGGGATGTACTCCACGGTTTAGGGGAAGATAGGGGATGGACTCCTAAACCGGATATTATTTGGGAGGAGATAGGGGATGGACTCCATTGATACAGCAAATCTGTGTATCATTTATGAAGTATGGAAGTGTTTTAATATGATATTGATACATCAAATATGTGTATCTATTATGAAGTATGGAAGTATTTTGATATGAGTTGTTATCTCATTTGAAATGGAAGTATCGTTGATATGAGTTGTAATCTCATTTAAAATTGTTGGCCAGGTTCTGAGCCATGTCTATGAATTGAAAACTTGTTAAGTAAAGGAAAGTAAAATGAACATGGGCATATTTTGTCATGAAATTGGATGGTGTTGTAAGTTGGTTGACCAGTATTAACATTTGTCGAATGCTCATGTTTTAGTCATTGTTCATATTGTGTTTAACATATCTCCACTGGGCGTTGGCTCACCCTATATGGGACATCATTTTCAGGTGCAGGTGATATGCCGCCTCCAAGGACTTAGCTTGGGAGGTTTTAGAAGCTGAAGGCTTACTTTTGTAATTATTTTGTGTATTACATGTAATTCAAGCCAAGGGCTTATTTTATGTTTTGAGTTAGTACTCTCTTTTTTGTAATCAAGTGTTGGTTTGGAAAGTTGTAAGCCCGTAGGGCATTTACTTTTGTTGTCAACATGTAATACCTTTGGATTAAATACTTTGATGAATGGAAATATGTTTATTCCTCTTATGTTTATGGATGTCACGAATGTATGATTTATGAGTTTATTTTGAGGGCGTTACAAAAAATGAATCAGAAAATTAGAAAAATAAATCATAAAAAAGGCATTTACTTAAACTCAAATGGTATCAAATCAAATGAATACAATTTTTCAAAACAAAAATGACTAATTGGTTCATAAGAAAACTCTTAGAATTAAATGGGTTAACATTCCCCCATATGAGATTTGTGAGTAAATTTATTTTTAAAATCTCAAAAGAAATAGTTTAATTTATCAATATAAAAAAAGTAATTAATTAGATCCCAAACCATGATAAAAGCCAATCACTTCCACCTCACAAAATACCTCTTCACTAACACAAAAATTCCTCCATTGATGATGTTCACCTTAATTTTTTGGTATTATGCTAATGAACTCAACTATTCTCTTTCAAAACTCAACACTGTATCACAAGTCCATTAGGGTTCAACACGGCCTTTTCATGGGGTCCACTCCAGCTAACTTTTAAGATTTGAAGCCAATTATTCATGTCAAAATTAATCTGGAGGACATGGCTACTGCTGGGTAATTCTAGTGACGCTATGCGAAAATCTTTCGATTGAATTTTAAGCTTGTTTGTGGCATATGGTTGAATTTCACTGGTGTTAGGTGGTGAGTCCCTTCCTTTAAGTTGGGTTAAATCAGGCTGGCAACTAGTTACCCCGGGACTTGAGTCCACAGATGCAATGATGACACCTTAGAACATCCTCTTTTTTTATTTTATTTTTTATTTTTTACATTAAAAAAAAAACATAGCTAATCATATAATTAAATTCTATTTGTAAGTATCCAGTACGGGTACGACATGTTTGTCAAATTATCTATGCTTTATAGTCTCAAAATAATTCAAAATGAGAATTTTTAATTTTTTTATTATTTTTTTGCAAAGTATATATTATTTAAAATTTAATTTTTTTTATTATTGAGATAAAAAAATTATTTATTAAATATTTAAATTTAATTTTTTTTTTAATATTTGGGGAGCAAATTGATTTTTAAGGCATAGTTTGCGGGGTAAAATGAAATTCCAAATGAACTTTGGTGTCACATCAGCACATTCCATCCAATTGTAGACGGAATGTAACGGCATGGGTTAAATTGATCAATTTGTTGAAAGTTTGATTGGAACAAAAAAAATTTGAAAAAATGTATGGCATGCATCATTTCAAGAATTGACAGTTTATTAATTTTTTTTTTTTTTTAAAATGTGATTCGATCGTGTGGATATTGATATCTGATTAACTTGATTTTTGGTATAGCTGATCTACTCAAAGGGTCTTACAAGATGAAAGATTCGAATTATCAAAATAAGCTCACAATAGACAAATTTCACCGTACAGGCTGTACTCTTTCAAAATAATTTTTGTTGTTTACTTTAGGGTAAATTACAAATACACTTCTTGAGGTTTGCTTAAAATACGAATTGTCCCTTGTGGTTTGGAAAATTACAAATATCTTGCTGTCAGAATTTTTTATTTAACAAAATTAATTGAAAAAGTGAAATTTCTAATTGTTAACCTATACAATAATAAAATTATATGAATTATTAATTGAAATAAAATTTTAACATTATTAAAACTGTTAATTAACTTGATGATTTATTAATAAAAGGGCCTATTTGTTATGAAATTAGAAACCATAGGGGCCATAATGTAATTTGTAGAACTATAGGGAGTAATTTATAATTTAAGTAAATCTCAGGGGTATGTTTGTAATTTATCCTTTACCTTATTTATTAACTAGTGTTAAGCTCGTGATCTGCATGGCTAATGTATATATATTTTTGACATATTCATTTTATCTTAATAAAATACAATAAAAATCACTATATAGTGCATAATAAACACAAAAGATTAAAAATTATGTAAAACATTGATAATGTAATGATAAATTGTAAATCACTTAAACAAATTAAATTATTTCAAAATTAAATGCAAATCAATCCAAATAATAATGCAACTAAATTTACACTAACTTTTCATCCATTTAAACCAAAAGTAATAATAAAAATTGTTTGATGATGAAATATCATTACATTCATTTCATACATTCAAAGTTTTTTGTAATAGTTGCCGAACATAACATGCCACTAAATAACAAGGGAAAAAAAATTAAAAATAAGTTAAATTATGAGTAAGAAATTAACAAAACAGAAACAAATTATATTAGTAGTCCCTATATTTTATCTCTTATATCATTATTCTCTCTACACTTTTAATTTAATCAATTTTGACTCTTAATTTTAAATTTTGTGAGTAATTTTAAATTTTGTGAATCTTAATCAATTACTCCTTCTACTATTTCCAAATTTATGTAGACATAAAGTTACAAAAATTTCATGTCTCTTCCTATAGCGATCCCGGTTTTTTCCCATTTGGTTGTTGTATTCCGGACTTAGGTTCCGTGGTGTTGGTTGTTGTACATATCTTATTTCCGTCCTTCAATTCCTTACGTTTGAGTTTTAGGATGTGTTGGGCAGGTTTGTAACAGGTTGGTTGTGTTTGGGAACAAATGGTTGCTGCCCAGATTTTGGTGTCTCCGCTCGAGCGAGGATTTTGTCGCTCGACCGAGCTCTGTGTTTTAGTTCCTTCACTCGAGCTAGGGTTGCTTCGCTTGAGCGAGAGTTGGGTCATGTGTCTGGTGGCTCGAGCGAGAAGTCTTGCGCTCGAGCTTGCGTCTGTGTCTCTTTTTGACCTGATGGTTGTGATTCTTGGCTCGAGCGAGCTTTCCTTCGCTCGAGCGAGTGAGCTGTATGTTTTGGGTTTCTTCGCTCGAGCGAGCTTTTCTTCGCTCGAGCGTGCTTCTGGGTTGCATATGTAATGACCCCAAAGTGCGTATAGAAGGTTATCCTTATTTAATTAGGGGTTAATGTGTTTGCTATTGGAATTGAAGAACTATCCGTCGAGTTATGCCTTTGAAACTGGAGTTGGTGATCTTTACCAAACAATCTGGAAATTTTTCCCTCCGCTCGAGCGGAGTAGTTGGCGCTCGAGCGTACTTTCGGGGTTCCCAGCAAATTTTGCAGACGGCCTGAGATTCTGGGAGTTGTGATTTCCCGCTCGAGCGGACGTTTTTGTTGGTCTTCGCGCTCGAGCGCAAGGTTGGGCGCTCGAGCGGGTCTCCAGGTTGAGTTGTATTTCTGAGACATGTGGGTTCGTTTTTGGACATTTTATTAGTGTACTTAGAACCTTCTTATGTTATTTTGGAGTATGGGTTGAGGTGGTAAAATGAAGGTAAAGTAGGATGGAACCAAAAGCTTTAATTTGAATGATTCGTCCACGATCAGCCGCCACTCTTTTGCCCTTTTCTTTTTCCACACTTTGAATTTGGATGTGAGGTTAGAACCATTGGAGAGCTTATTTCCGGGGCTTCAATTTGGACACAAGAACGACCTAAAACGGAGTCCGGATGGGAGAGTTATACTTATTCAAAGTTTTGAAATCTGTGCTGGGAGCAGGCCCGCTCGAGCGGGAATGGGGACGCTCGAGCGGGAATAGCGGGTACAGCAGCTTAAAATCGGGATTTTTAGATCATTTCTCACAATTTCTTTTCCCTTCTTCTTTCCTTTGTCTTAGGGCCGAAAAACCCTAGGCCCTTGATCTCCAATACTTCCATTTTCCCTTGGGTTTGAGCAAGATCTTCCACCAAGAAGTGAAGAAGGCAAGAAGGTGAACATTTTCAACCGATTAGAATTTCGAGATTTTGGAGGATTCTTCTCAAAGCTTTGCTCCTTGCTTGATTCTTGAGGTAGAGGTTCTAGTTCTCTTCAATACCTACATCAATAGATAGATTTGGGGTATTTTCATTGTATAAATGTACAAATTTCCATTTTTGAGCATATAGTGTCTAGTATGAGAATTGGGGGTTTTAGGGTTTGTAATTTTGGGAGTTAAATTGGTGGGTTTAAATGATGGATTGGGAATCCTAGATGTAGAGTTATTGGGAAAAATTGGAATTAAAAGTGGTGATTTAAGAAGTTTGATTTTTTGTTAAAAACCCTCATTTTTCTTGAAACCTTATGTTGATTAATGATGCTAATCAATGAATTGGCCCAAATTGAAAGTGGAGTAATGAAATTGAGATATTGAATTAGATGTGTTCAAGTTTAATTGGAATTTGGAGATGTTTGGAAATTATGTTTAAAATTTGCGAATGAACTTGTTATAAATGTTGGAATCCATGCTATCATGTAAAGGAAAATTAGGGAAATAATCTATTAAGAATATGGATGACATGAACTCGGTTTAGAATGTTAAAATGAGATTCAAGGGTTTATTTTGAATTATGTTGAATTGCAAATGGTGTTAATGAACTAAATGATGTTGTACTATGATGGATTATGTTTGAATTACGTGACTTGTGTAGGGTTAACTACAAGGGCGGACCACGCACCTGAACACTGTAAGTAATAGTACTATAATTGTACATTATTTACCGTTAATAATCATTGTTATTAATGTTCTGTTCTTTGTGGGCAATTATGCTAACGTATGTGTGGATTGAGGCTTATGTAAGCAGTGAAGGATTTAACATACCTCAGTTTGGCTCTAAAACTACTTTACATTTTGGGTGTGTTCAATGGTTAACGATAATGTATCGGTAATGTGTTACAACCTGTAAAGTACCCATGATTCTGCATAGAAACGGTATGTAAACGACTGATGCGATGGAATTGGTAATAGAAGGACATCATGAATGTAAACCCCGTTTACCGGGGCATAATATTTTGAATGGGAACATGATATTCCGAATATCCTCTTGGGGACTTCAGTGCATGACTTACGACATAGATATTTGTCTAAAATGGATTAACATGATTGGGCAGCTGGTTAGAACTATGGCTAGTGCTATAGTTATATGTTTTGTTTACTGTTAATGAACATTATTAACGTGCTATTATCTGTAAATTACCCTTATTGGATTATAGTGAACAAGAAGAACAATGATGCTTGCGCATTCCGAACCCTTATGCTTTGTCAATGATAAGTCAGGACTGATGTGGGGTAAGTTATTCCGTTCCTATTAGTAATATTCTGACTTTCATGAGACGATTGTGGCCATTTGAAAGGAATCATGAGATGATTTATGTATCCTATTGTGTGATGTTAGTTATATGAATTTGGGGCTATTCTGTTCTGGATATTCATTCTGTTTACGTATCATATTCTGTAATTGTTCCGTTTATGATATGACATGGTATACACTGTTGCTTTAAAACTTATTGATTTCTGGTATGGAACAAAGTGCTGTACGGAACTAAGTGCTACACTTCGTGGGAGCCACCTCTAGAATCCGTACGAGCCACCTTTTGAGTCCATACATCTGTCAGTTCTGTTACCACGCTTATGCGTTCTGTTACCCCACGCTTATGCGTTCTGTTACCCCATGCTTATGCGTTCTGTTACCACGCTTATGCGTTCTGTTACCCCACGCTTATGCGTTCTGTTACCACGCTTATGCGTTCTGTTACTTCTAGGCTAATAAGCCGTTCTGTTATTTCTGGGCTGATAAGTCGTACTGTTATTTTTGGGCCGATGGCCGTTCTGATATTTCTGGACCCATGGTTGTTCTGCATCTGTAGGCCTATGGTTGTTCTGTATATACTGGGCTTAAAGCCATTCTGTTACGGAAATTGGACCTATGGCTGTTTTGGAAATAATTACGGAATGTAGTTAATCTTATGTATCTGTAGTTATATGTTTGATTATTCAGGTTAAACATTACATTATTTATGTACTATTATTCACTGAGTTTCACTCATTCTGTATTTTGTCTGTTTCTGTAGGTAATCAACCGGGAGTCCAGTCCTAACCCTTAAGGCTCGTCTCACTTTTGTCAACTTCGGTGTGTCCAGGCACTAATTGAAGCCCGTGCATTTTATAAGTGTTGCTGGGCTATTGGTTTATGCTGTGGTTGTCTTTTATTAATATTTTCATTATACGCCTAATTGTGGAGCTAAGTTAAGATGTATGTGTGCACGTTTTCTGTACATTATTTCTTTAGTGTAATGTTGTGATCCTGGCATGTTAGTAATAGCTCAATGGATGTTTTTCTATGTATGTTGTATTATTAAATGCTTCCGTTCAGGCCCCGTATGATATGTATAACAGGTTTAGTGTCCATTTTCGAATGGGTCATGCCCAAACTTTTAGGGGCGGGTTAGGGGTGTGACAGCAAACCTGAAGCTTCGAATTATTGGCTCGAGCGAGGCTTTCTGCGTTCGAGCGAGGTCTCTTTGTGTCTAGTCGCTCGAGCGACCATTCCTTCGCTCGAGCGAGCCTCGAATATATCAGTTGACAGTAGTGGGATTACACTTCACTTTTTCATCTCCTTCTTTATTCAAACCCTAATTTCAGCAGCCTCTCTCTCTACACACACTCTCTCTCTAAGAATCCATCTAATTCTAGAGTGTTTCTATCTTGGTTCCTTTGTATAAAAGATAGAGTTTGGCTTGGGCTATCTTTGGATCCTAGAAAGTTGGTGTTTGGAGCATTTCGGGTTTTCACCTTCTTCTCCTTTTGGTCTCTTCATTTGAGGTAGGGATAACCTACTCTAATCTATGAGTTTTAGCATAAGTTTTAGTCATTTTGATTATATGGTGCTGTTGGGTAATTTTGGAAAAAGTTAGGGTTTGATTCGTAATTTTATAAAGAGGGGTTTTGTGTTTTAAAAGCTCCATGTGTATATAAGGCTTGGGAATATGAGTTTGTGAATGAAATTGGTGGAATTTGGTCTTAGGATCAATATTTGAGAAGAGGGGAAAAATGCCCTAACTGCGTTGAATAATTAATTTGAATAATTAATTTGTGGAAATATGAAATTGAGTTGAAATTCATGAAATTGGGGAATTATAAGATTGAATGGTGTAGCTGGATTAATTAATCACTCACCTATGAAAATGTTGATATTATATCCGTTTGATGCATTTATTATCTGTTTAGAAATAACTGCTTTGGGCTATCGGTGGAGGATAGTCTTGATTGTTGTAGACACTGTATGTTGATTAGGGAAAACTGAAACTAATCGAACGTGTTATGTCATTAAATATGATTGTTGGAACAATACAGCGAATATGTGTATTGATTGATCATTGTATATGATAAGTGTTTAATTACATTGTATATGTATATTATTTGGGAGGAGATAGGGGATGGACTCCATGGTTTGAGAGGAGATAGGGGATGGACTCCATTAATACAGCAAATCTGTGTATTAATTGTGAAGTATGGAAGTGTTTTTAACATGAGTTGTAATCTCATTTGAATTGTTGATATTGGAGGTGTTTTAATATGGGTCGTTCTCTCATTTAATTGTTCGGCCAGGTTCTGAGCCATGTTTATATAACTTGAAAATTGGATAAGTAAAGGAAAGTGAAATGAAACATGGACTATTTGTCATGGAACTGAATTGTGTTACAAGTGGTTTTATAAGTGTTAGCCATTTATCAAATGCTAATGTTTTAGTTATTTCTCATACTTGGTTTAGTATATCTCTACTGGGCATTGGCTCACCCTATATGGGACATCATTTTCAGGTTCAGGTGACATGCCACCTCCAAGGACATAGCTTGGAAGGTTTTGGGAGTTGAAGACTCTTTTGGTCGTTTTGTTATTTTGGTATTACATGTAACTTCAAGCCGAGGGCTTAATGTGTATGAGTTAGTACTCTCTTTTTGTAACCAAGTGTTGGCTTGGAAAGTTGTAAGCCCATAGGCATTTACTTTTGTTGTCAACATGTAATATTTTTGTAATGAATACTCTAGTAAATAGAAATATGCTTTATTCTCTTATGTGTATGCATGTCTAGAATGTGGGTTTATATGTATTATTTTGAGGGCGTTACACTTCCATTTTATCATTTTTTTCCAATCTAAAGAAATGTACTCCATTGATTGGTTTTCCCTTAAAAAAAATACTTAAACTAAGAAAAAAATATACACATAAATACTTTGATTTTCAAATAGCCACATGATCGGTAAAAATTCTAAGTAAATTCTCTTATGTTAATAGTAAAAACTCTTTTCAATTCCTCTTACATTGTAGTAAAATTCCTTAGGATTCCCTTACGTCATTATAAGGAGGATGTCAAACCCAAGATTATCATCACTTTTGTTTTATCTTTAGGAGGGAGCTTGGTGCTCTTGTTGTACTAGAGCTAGATTTCGCTGGCTATAAAAATAATTTTTTTGTATTTTGCATTTTTTTCATTTATACAAAAATAAATATAAAAAAAAAGATATATACAAAGAAATTGGCTAAAATAACCCAACAACAACTCATATTTGTTAGGTTTTTATTCTTGGCAATCCCGTTTGACAAAACTCTTTTGAGTTGTAATTTTATTCGCATTTTTTATTTCAGTGAGGCTATGAGTTTATTAGATGCGAATCCAACCCGAATCGAGCTTTGCGGAGAAATTTGTGATGTTAATGCTTTCAAGATTGCCACTTCGCTGATTATTACGGGGGTCGAGCTGCCCGGTCAGCTCGCGGCCGAAGCAAAATTCAAAATTGCATTCAAAATTGCATATCAGCCGTTGCTCGCTCGAGCCAAGGAGTGCTCGCTCGAGCTAAGACTTTCTCGCTCGAGCCAAGGAATGCTCGCTCGAGCCAAGGATTGCGTCCATACAAAAACCTGAAGAAGTGTATTCCTCGCTCGAGCCAAGGATCCGTCGCTCGAGCCAGGGCACTAGTAGAAATCATGAAAATTACTCTCCTCGCTCGAGCCAGGAAAGCTTCGCTCGAGCGAGCCTCAGAATCCGGATTTCTCAAGAAGTTTGTTTTCTTTCCAATCTAGGATTACTTTTGGTTCTCTATAAATACTTGGTTTTCTCCCAAAACTAAGTAAATTGATTGAAGTCCTCCAGATCTTCTTTTTGGTTCTTAAAGGTTTATATCTGGGGATATTTTGATTTTTTCTTTGATGTTTTATTGAGTATTCAACTCATGGTTTAAAGAGAGTACATCAAAGATTTGTTTGTTATACACAAAAGAGAGAGTTGTTCTTCAGTTGTGAATTCTGAAGAATTCGAGCCTGAAGCTTTGGTGGAATCCGGAGTGGCTCATCAGAAAGACAATTCCGTGCTGAAGATAGGGTTGGAAGAGGCACATAGAGGTTGGTTCAATTAGGCGTTGTGGATTCGCTAGATAATTGAGAGTATACCTGTGTAATTCCTTTAAATTTTCTTAGTGGATTGTTCTTGTGGCTGTTGCCCGTGGTTTTTTAATCACAATTGGAAGGTGTCCAATTGTGGTTTTTCCACGTAAAATCTTTGTGTCTCTTTCTCTTGATTGTTTGATTGGGATTGTTATATTCTGCTTAAAATTGTTACATAATCACAAATCAACATCTAGGGGGTTTCTAGATTTTTCAATATTAAATAGAGAATATGAATATCCATGCGTCATTTAAAATATGTGGATCATATTCATAATTTAATTTGCACAATTCGCTTGTTTTTCAAGCTAAAATCTCTTAATAATTCTTTTTGTATTTCTATTTTTTTCCCCCATGTTAGGTTTTTATTCTTGGCAACCCCGTTTGACAAAACTCTTTTGAGTTGTAATTTTATTCGCATTTTTATTTCAGTGAGGCTATGAGTTTATTAGATGCGAATCCAAACCCGAATCGAGCCATGCAGAGAAGTTTGTTATGTTAATGCTTTCAAGATTGCCACTTCGCTGATTATTACGGGGGTCGAGCTGCCCGGTCAGCTCGCGGCCGAAGCAAAATTCAAAATTGCATTCAAAATTTCATGTCAGCTGTTGCTCGCTCGAGCCAAGGAGTGCTCGCTCGAGCCAAGACTTTCTCGCTCGAGCCAAGGAATGCTCGCTCGAGCCAAGGATTGCGTCCATACAAAAACCTGAAGAAGTGTATTCCTCGCTCGAGCCAAGGATCCGTCGCTCGAGCCAAGGCACTAGTAGAAATCATGAAAATTACTCTCCTCGCTCGAGCCAGGAAAGCTTCGCTCGAGCGAGCCTCAGAATCCGGGTTTTTCAAGGAGTTTGTTTTCTTCCCAATTTTGGATTACTTTTTGTTCTCTATAAATACTTGGTTTTCTCCCAAAACTAAGTAATTGATTGAAGTCCTCCAGATCTTCTTTTTGGTTCTTAAAGGTTTATATCTGGGGATATTTTGTTATTTTCTTTGATGTTTTATTGAGTATTCAACTCATGGTTTAAAGAGAGTACATCAAAGGTTTGTTTGTTATACACAAAAAAGAGAGGTGTTCTTCAGTTGTGAATTCTGAAGAATTCGAGCCTGAAGCTTTGGAGGGAATCCGGAGTGGCTCATCAGAAAGACAATTCCGTGCTGAAGATGGGGTTGGAAGAGGCACATAGAGGTTGGTTCAATTAGGCGTTGTGAATTCGCTAGATAATTGAGAGTGATACCTGTGTAATTCCTTTAAATCTTCTTAGTGGATTGTTCTTGTGGCTGTGGCCCGTGGTTTTTTGATCACAATTGGAAGGTGTCCAATTGTGGTTTTTCCACGTAAAATCTTTGTGTCTCTTTCTCTTGATTGTTTGATTGGGATTGTTATATTCTGCTTAAAATTGTTACATAATCACAAATCAACATCTAGGGGGTTTCTAGATTTTTCACCCCATATACTTAAAGAATTATCTTGTGATTGTGTTTTAAAGAAGAAAATAAAAAATAAAAAATTGAGGACCTAATATGCCGCTCTCTTCCCATTGTTATATTTCCTAAACTTGTTAAATATAATTATAGAAGTCTTTGAAATTTGGTATGTACAATCATGCAGATTATGATTCCAATTAGAATAAGGTAATTCTAGGAATAATAATCACAAAATTTAAGGAAGCAATACTAATAAATTTTGGTAATGATTTAGAGGATTTAAAAATTACCTTAATTTATATAAATTATATTTTGAGCGAATCATAGAATGACATGTGTATTTTAAGTGTTATAAAATTCAAAAAAATTGAAAAAATTGGAGTGAGACTTTCAACTTCAAAGAGGTTACAACACTTACTTATATTATATAATAATAATATGATTTTATCATCTACCAATACTCTATTAATTTAATTGTTTACATGAATGATTTGTTCGATAAATTTTACAAAATAAATTATTTACATATAGAGATAACATGAATTGCGTTATGATAAAACTAGCATATTACCCGTGTTATGAACGGGATAAAATAATATATAATTTATTAAAAATACGATAATTATATTTAAATTTTTTATATGTTGTCTCTCATAAATAAAATTTTATATATAAGTTTAAGTGTTTTGTTTCAAATATTTCTTTACTATAACATGTAGTATAGATAAATTAAAATTGTTGTATTAACAATTAATAATTAAAATTATGCTTTGTTATAAATAAAAAAAATGACATAGTTCTAATATTTCACTATTTTAGAATAAAAATATATGAATTTTAAAAATTGGTCATATTGATTTTTGAAAGGGAAATAATTAAATAAATTTTAAAAACTTAATGAGTAAGAAATAATCATTGTAAAAAATAAAATTTCTAAATGCTCAACCATATAATACTAAAATTGGTTGAATTATTTATTGAAATATACTGTTGACATCAATAATAGTTGTGACTAGATGATTTATTGGTAAAATGGCCATTTAAACTTCAAGGGACATGATATAATTTTTCAAATCACATGAAATAATTCATATTTTAAATAAATCTCGGATGTATATTTATAATTTATTCATTTATTTAACTACCTAAAAAAAATAACTCAACATGTTTTATCTATAAATTATTATTATTATTATTATTATTATTATTATTATTATTATTATTATTATTATGTGTACATATAATTAACACATAAGTCATGTCATGGTATTAGAAAGGATTTGACTTTTTTTTTAAGTTGTTATTTAATTTGAGAGAGCATTTGGATTTAGTAGGTCTATTTTGGAATCGATTCCGATGATTTGAACCGTTCACTTTTTAAAACTCTTTAATTAAAATATTCATATAAAAAATTAAGAAAATTGAATATCAGTAACTATATATTTAAAGCATATTTATTTCAAAAAAAATAAAAGACAAATATAATTTTAAAAATAATTATCTATTTTTTATAATATAAATTTAATTTCAATATGTAACAATTAATATCTAACAATCTTAATTTTTTATAAAAATATTTTACCTAATAATTCTCAAAATAAGAATCATTGAAATTATGTAAATTAGGCGCGAATCACTCCTCCCTCCATATTGAAATTATGGAAATCATTCATATTTTACCTAATAAGTCTTAAAATAACAATTAATTCTCTTTCAAAACAAACAGTTTTTGCCTTTCCTCTCTCTCACTCTCTCTCTCTCTCTCTCTCTCTCTCACAAACATGGCCGCACAGAATTCCAAGTTCAAGTGTTTCTCCGGCATCCTCCGCTGCCTCCTCTGCATCGACAGCCTCCCAACCCAACCATCCGACCCCACCACCGACATCCCAACCACGACCACCACGTTCGAAAACCCAAACAAAAATTTCAAAACCCATGTCAAGACTCATGGGTTTAGACTCACTTCCAGACTCCAGGAAGGTTTTTAGGAGAAAGAAAGATCAAAAGGAAAAAAGTGGAGTTTCTGTGTTTCTGTGTTTACATAGCTAAGTGTAGTTTCTGTGTTTTGATTTGTTTTTAGTTTGGTAGTTTCTGTTTGAGTCTACGAAATTCGGGGATGGTGCTGTCATAGCATCATGCTGTGACATCAAACAACACCGTTTGCTTGATTACTTTTTTTTCTCCACTTTGTGCAATGTGATTTCAATTTCACTTTCTTTTTAATTCATTTTCAAACAAAGATGTGAGCCTCTCCGCAAAAGTTAAATAAATAAATAAAGAAATTCACATCTACTTAAAAATTGACAGATAAATTATGAATACATTCCCTGAAATTTAGTTAAAATACATATTGTCTCCTGTAATTTTAACCATTGATATTGGTGAGGGAGGACATTGGGTTAAGAAAAACTCATCTAATGATGTTACAGGTTTTTTAAGGCCCAAGTCTCTAGAGCCCAAAGAAAAAGCTAATGAGATTACTAGGAAAATGAGAGAAAGTTTACGCGGTGAGCCGATGGATTTGCCCTCCATACTTCAGGGATATGTTGGGGATGAGAGCTCATATAATGTGTCTGGAAGTGATTCTGGAAGTGAATCAGAATTGACAATATCGAGTCTCAGAAAGTCCTTTCACTGGAGTAACGGACCTAGACCTTCATCATGGCTTTCGACTGAGTCATTTGTAAGTACGGAGGCCAAGAAGAGACTTTCAGAGAGGTGGAAGATGTCCCAAAGGTACCAGAATGTTAGAGCAGTTGGTATGGCCAGCACTCTAGGTCAAATGCTTTCTATTCGTGATACGGAAATGAGGCCAGAGAATTTTTATCCAATGACTGGTTTGGATGGATCTAGTGACAAATTTGTTAGCAATGATGAAATTGCTGAGTGGGATAGTCCTTTGGGTATTAGTCGTACGGATGGTTGGAAGGATAGTATCAGAATTTCATCCAGATCGAGATCTTTTGCTGCTTCATATATTAGCTTTGGTGGCCTTAAAACAAACATGCAATGTGAAACTCTTGACCAGGACAGTTATTTAATGGTTGGAGAAGCCATGAATCGGGGTAAAAATAAGGCAATCAGGAGAAATTCCAATAAGAAAGAAGATTGTTCATCCAGAAAAATAAGATCCAACAATAAGAAATCTCAATCCTCTCGCCGCACCTATCATGATAGTATTAATTCCTTTGGGGAAGAGCAATTTAACCTATCTCAGGTGGAGATAGGTTCAATTAATGATGCTGAGGCGGATGGTGGACATGCGGATATATATTCTGAATCTCTTGATGAGGAGTTGCCCTCAAAACCATCATCTTGTTTGTTAGGAAATCCAACTTTTTCTACCCCTGGTCTAGAGGATTCAAAAGCACAGGTTTGATTTACTTGACTAATAATCTTTTAATACTTGTTGACACAACATAGATGCAGTATTAATATTTGTGGTGGTCTTTTCCCCTTTCTATACCCATACCTTGTGAGGCAAAATAGTTCAATTTGCTTAACATTTATTTTATTATCATTTGTAATATGGTTGTATTTGATGAACTTGTGCATTGCTTGCTTGTTGTCCTTAATGTTTGTTGGATTTTTTTATTGTGTACAGAGCATCAATATCTCATGATAAATAATTACATTTTGTTATAGGTGCATTTTATTGTATCTTGCTATATGTTTAGATACATGATATGTATAATTTATGCACTATGTTGATTATTTATTTATTTTTATTTTTTAGAATGGTCAACTTTTCCTTTAAAAAGTTCATATGCTATTGCTTCAAACTTCAAATAGACATTAATATTAAAGAGACTGATTAGAAACTTTCTCTTGCTCTTTGAGAATGGCAATAGGGTACGCTCTAGGTTGATCATCCCTCCCTCAATCTTATCATGGAATAGAGGTGATCATTGCAGGAAAATTGATTTTTAGTGGCGTTTCAAAAACGCCGCTATAAGCCAGAAAAACGCCGTCATAAGTTATAACGACGTTTAATATTTGCGTCGCTAATACAGCCGCTGTAATAACTCTACAATGTTTTAAAAATGTCGCTAAAAACATTAGACGGCGTTTTAAGAAACGCTACAAAAAACTTTAACGCCACTGCCATTTCCGTCCCAAAATAACATATGACATCATGATTAGTGGCGTTTTTTTGAAAAAAAAAATGCCGCTCTTTTTTTTTTTTTTCCTTATTCTGAAATATAGCATCATAACACAGCTAAAAAAATTTAACTAAAATATAGCATAACACAAAGCTAAAGAATTTAATTAAAATATAGCATAACACACAGCCAAAGAATTTAACTAAGAAGAAAGCTTGAGAATTTAACTACATGTATACAAGAGCAGTAGTATGTACAATCTATGATTTGGCAAAAACAATCACTAAAAATTCAATCTCAAACCACACTCTTGAAGCTGCTCCACCAAAAATTAAAAGAACAAAGAAATCAAAGAAAATAACAAAGTATGAGGCTCTTGGAACAGTTCTTCAGCTCTTCCTCCAGTATGCTCATACCACAAAGAGATCCTCCTGCAATTTCAGTGTCTCCTTGCCCATCCATGGATTGCTAGTTCACTTTTGCAGATCCTATCAACATGTATGTGATAAACATATATGATAAACATAATCAATTAGAATATCCAGGTCCACCATTGCTGCATGTTATAATATATTATCAATTAGAATAAACCTTTAGATAATCTATTTTAATATGTTGTCCAGAATATGACATCAACTCAAATGTTTCAGTATTCTAATACCCTGAATTTCCTCAAACATTTACCATGATTTCAGGGACTGCTCAAAATTAGGCACTTTGTCAAACAAAAATCTGTAACAAAATTAACACTTCTTAGAAATCACCACAGCAGAGATGATGAATTACAATAATATTCCACCTCAACAACTTAAATTTTAAGAATAAAACTTACAACAAAAAAGAGGCCTCCTTTCATTGAGTTTGTCCTAACTACTTCTTCTTCTTTCCTTTCTTTGACATTTGACAAGAACAAATAACATGGATAAAACATAATTCCAATTTAGATGAAATTATTCAATAATTTTTTTTAACATTATGAGACATATTAACAGTTTTTTTCTTTTTTATTTGTAACATTCATCAATAAGATTTTTGTACCTGAAAAGGCTTCACTAATGTACCATATTGATAGCAAAATAATGTTAAAAGTTTTCAATTATTTGAGTTTTAAAAAGAAGTGCCCCTTAGAAGCACCAATCCAGTGATTTAAATTAAATTAGAATTTAAAACTAAAACCAACATAATTCCAAATGTTCAATACCAAAAAACAAAAAATAGCAACTCCAAATTCAATAGCAAGGACAAGCAGTAATCCCATAAGCAAACAACAGGCAATAATCCCATGTAAAAGTATCTCTAACAGCAGCAGCCACCAATTAAAATAGCAACATTAAATACACAACTTCATTACTAATTTTGAGATCATATTTTGTGCAATACTTCATTCAACCAGTAGATTTAACAATTGCGTTGTCAAATTGTTCAAAATACACAGCCTCATAATAAATTTCCCCATATAACTGCTGCAAAGTAAAAGAAATCCAAAAGGCACAAAAAGAAACAAATCCAACGTAGCCTATAAATCACGTTCGAAAGATGATTAGAAAAGGGCAAATTATACCTGTCATTGTCTTAATCCATTTGGGCAAAAAGTATCATTTAGAGCACTTAAATTGATAAATGAAGGCAGACACATTTTCTTTCTATTTATATTGCAACTCTAACCACCTCCACATCCTAAGACATAAACTTTTGATAGAGATGACATATCAAAACTAGCAACAAGAAATGTGAAAGCAACGAAGATTGATGCGACCTACTGTTGCCATAATTCTCCCTGCAATATGCAAAATGATACAAGATTACACAAACAGAGAATATAATAATTTAAATGGATATGTAGTCAATGCTCCAGAATACACGAAGCACTATGGGTAAGTAAAAGCAAAATTATAGAACATATCACAGGCATGAACATGAGTTGGAAAAAAAATGCTATTTGTAACCATGGAACTGAAGAATATGCAGCCGTCACTCTCTTTATAAAGTTACAGCCTAAACTCGACATTAAACTGAAATGTTACACCAGAACATGTCTTGTGCTATTTTGTCACATCCAACAAATAGAAATCAACACCAGTTTAAGACTGAATATACCACACTACTTAGAATTGTAGCGGTTCTTTGGAAAATAAGATGTCTGTAACATGAAGGTGCTTGCAAATAAAGATGTATTTTCAGATACAACACGAGTAAACATGCCTTGACAAAAATTTTAGGCCTACCTTAGCCATGGGACAGTGACTGAGGTATCTAAACCACCACTATAGACTTAAACCATTTTATTTAATTTTTTGCGTAAAACTCCCCCACTGCCAACTGAAGAGGCTACCATCTTTTTGTCACCGCTCAAAACCGCTTGAATAGCTGCACTTTTTAAGGCCAAAACATTAAAGAAAATGCAAGAAAAAAGAATAAACGAAATATCAAATAGAATATATCAAGAGCTTTAGAAAATGTACAAGAAATATGCCACTGAGTAATTATCGCAGGTTGGAGTATTTCTTGAATTTGGTTCCATTTTGATGTTATGTAATAAGATGAGAAAAATAACAAGCTAAAACTATAGTTATAATTTGACTGTATCTCAATACTTATGATTTATGAGAAAGAAGACTGATATTGTCGAAAAATGAAGGTGTGGTGAACAAAACCCAAAACAGAAAGGGTAGTACTTCGAAGGAAAGTACAATAAAAAAGGCTTACATGATGCATTAAAAAAACTATTGCCACTAATATACTCTCTAAAAATTTATTGTCACTAGTAAAGAAATCAACATCAGTTCCTTCACACAAATAACCCATCTATCATGTATGACACCCAAAAAAATATTAAATTTTAAATAAAAAATAATAACAAATCTCAATCGAGGGGAAATAAAAGACTATTACCTCTTGGAATGAAGGCAACTTCTTTGAACAACATACTTTATCAGGATTTAGGAATGGATCTGTAAATGAAACAAATTTTATTAAAATTAGAAGCTTAGCAAATACCCACAAAAAATAAGAGAAATTAAATGTCTGTATTTGCATAAATATTTAATTTCTCACCATAGCATCAATTTCTGGTCTGTTGTATGCTATGAAGCATATTGTAGGGAGAATCATTTTACATACAAGCAACAACTAGTAGAACATAAGCAACTATTTTTTTTTAACATAAATAAGATACACCACTTCCCAAAATTCACAGCAAAGCTTCACCTTATTATGAATACATCACTTCCCAAAACTTTTTCACAAGTAAGACCTCAAAAACAAGTATTGAATTTTATAAAGACGTGAGTGAGACTATAG
This sequence comes from Camellia japonica, assembly GCA_030407325.1. Taxonomy (NCBI): domain Eukaryota; kingdom Viridiplantae; phylum Streptophyta; class Magnoliopsida; order Ericales; family Theaceae; genus Camellia; species Camellia japonica. The sequence continues at coordinate 182,633,829 of JAPPVO010000016.1, forward strand.
GATCTCACATAACCCATCACTAGCTAGCTGCCTTTGATTAAAAAAAATAAAAAATACAAATAAAATCAACCTGATATTGCTCAATGAGAAAATGAATCAAATTTTACAAGATCAATACAAAAAAAAGTTTCCATAATTTAAAATATGTGAATGAGATGCAACATATGACCCGCAGCCATAACACACCAGAATCAGTTTGCTCTATAGCTTCATCTATTCATCATTTGCTTCTTTTTGGGAGGCTTGATTTTGCTATTTTGGGAAACTTATAGACAATTGATGGTGCATGATACAAATAGTTATTTGGAGATTCTTAATTGTTCGATAGTTCTTTCTATTTTACATTATCATCAATAAATGCATTATACATACATTAAATGCTTGCAAAATACTTCCTGTGAATATAATTAAATTAATGATGGTTCTTTTTTCATTTGAAGATATTCTTCTTATTCATTTATGATGTCCCAGGTACCTCAAATTGGGCCATCTGAAGATGAGACAGTTCAGCTACAGTGTCCAGTACCTGAACCACAATCTCCAGCAAGCTCAAAGGAGGCTGATCATCCGAGTCTGGTTTTAGTTTTGGAAGCCTCATTTGTGGAAGATGTAAACATAATATCACCTAGTTCAGAATGCTTTGAGAGAGTCAATGCTGATCTACACGGTAACCCAAACAAAAACTTTTTATTCATTTACTAGTGTGTCAGAATTGTTGGAATTGTGGTTATTACATCTAATTTGTTCTGTAGGTTGTGTTGGCTAGGCCCATATACAAAAGCCATGATGTTAACAAATGATAACAAAAAATTCATTGCAATATTGGGACATCATACAGTTATACACATGTTATAGGTGCAATGGGTTAGCATTTATCTTATACAGTTAATGAATTGATACCCTTCTAACTTTTAATGAGTAGTATAGTGTGAGCAACTTAGAATCTAGCCCAGAATGGTATGATTCACCAGCTTTATGCCAGTTATCTTGGATTAGGGCACATGAATCTTTGTAAGCTAAGTCAATTTTTGATCTCACCTTTTTTTGGCCTTTAATAAGCATAGATCAAGTCCATTCCATATACTACATTGGTCATTGTACGATAAATTCCATATACTACATCAGTCATTGTATGATAAACTACAGTTTAACTACTATGCTTTAATTTTTCTTTATGTTCTTTGTTACTAGTAGGGCTTCCAATACAGCTTAAGCTACTCAAGATGGAGTCTGGAGCAAATGCAAATGGACTAATGCTTACACCAAGTGACAAAGATGTTGGCCAAGTGTAGACGTCCCTGAACGTCCTGGGAAGGAAAATCCCGTTTAGTTCATTTGGGGTCACTGCAGTTCGGACTCAATGTCACGGTCCTGTATCTAATGTCGTAGAGTGCAATGCAAGACCGATGAATAATCAAAGAATCCAAATCCGGCAAATCGTTTTGGAAAACAGATTTTTAGAAAGAAGTGCCAAACATGGACTGCTTTGCCAGATACAGAGTCGCCACCTAAATATTTTATTTTGGGAAAATTTAGGAAACCCTGACTCGTTGCCTAAGGCCACGTGTCCATCATCACCAAAGTTGCCTCGGCTCGAGAACTTGGGTACGATTGGGGAAGGTCATCTATGAGCACCCCCGCTCGCCCGATCAAAGATCGGCTTCTACTAACCAATGATATCTAGTTTTGAAAACATTATGTGCACTTATTCCGGTTATCAGCCTAGAATTACTATGTGATGCGCACAACACACAAGTATAGACTAGATCGCCTAACTTGGAACAAAGCATCGCATATCCATTTGTTTGGAAATGGTTTTGAATTTTGTTACTCGCAAGTAGGCTACAACATGGATTTCGATGAATTATTCCAATTCAAGCAATCCAACCTTCACCCACAGGCATTCAGGCAGTTATGTCACATAAGCAATTAGCCTCATGGCAAGCATGCTGTCATGTTAACACTCGCATACATGCAAGATGCTAAAGCATAAAACACTCACAGTGTACTCCAAGCCAAAACAAGAAACTAGTTAGAAATCATGCATGATCCTAGTTCATGTTAAAATGGCTAATGCATCGCAAGCAAAATGCAACTACAATAGGCTCGGCTAACCTAAGAATGGCATATGAAATGCAACAACTCGATACACATATTTAAGTTGGAATTGAAGTACTCTGCAGTTAGTATGATGCGCCGAGCCCCGTGCATGTAATACAAATGAATGAATGCAAACATGCATAGCATAAAGTATGCTAAATCAAATATGCCCTAAAACTAACCATCGTAAGCAGGTAAGTAAAAGGAAGAAAGAAGTGGGGGGTTGGAAGACATGCATCGCACACACGCACGCTTATTACACAATTGCGCCCTCTCGAGGGAGGGGCCAAAAGAATAATACAAATTAATTAACTAACAAGCTAATTAAATGTTACACAATACTTAACTAATTTAATGAATTAACTAAGCTAAGAAAGCAGTAAAGCTGCTTCGGGAAGAGGGAGGAATGCATGCATGCTCGGCTTCGCTTGGAAATCTATCACCATACTCATGCTGCCTCTGTTTACACTGCTCTGTACTTCTGAAGACTTCACAAGTCCCAAGGAAGATCCAGAATCACTCCCTGAGCACTGTGGTATGTCACCGACCAAGGGATGAGGCCACCGGCCATGGAAATATAGTCACCGACCAAAGGTGAGGCCATCGGCCAGCAATACATAGCCGGCCGGCACTGAAGATGGCCGACCGGCCATCTCTTCCTACAGAACCCCGTTTTGCTGCAGCAGAGGACAGACAAGGCATGGCAATGCATTTTCAAAGCAATGTTTGCACGACCACCCTCCCTATCATGTTATGAACTCAAGGGAGTGTAGCCCTCGACCCTCGGGCCACCAATCACGCATTTCGATGCATGACGGCCAAAAAGGCCAAGTGTGCATTTTGATGTCAAATGAAATGCACACAAATACATAGAAGAGCCCCAACCTCTATCATGATTTATCAAGAGGCAAGGGAGGCCAACATGCACAATGCTATGCAACCTAAACATGCAAGCAAACCAATGCAACATGAGCATGTTAAAATAACAAGCATGCCAAATGCAATGCAACCTAGACAAGCATACAAACATGCAAGGCATGTGACAACATCCAAGCATGTAACAACATGTGAGGCAAACATGCAACAATATGTTAGGCAACTTAACAAGAGATGCATGCCAAATGCAATACCACTTAAACATGCGACAACACGTTAATAAACCAAGTATGCAACAACACACAAGGCGAGCATGCAACAACATGCAAAGGATGGACTTACACCAAGAAGGACAGCTCTCTAATAGGTCCAAAACAGTGGCCAAAATGCTAAGGAATAAGGGACAAAATCACAAACAAACATGCACATGTGAAGGCCTAACCACTTAAGCATAAAAGGGCAACTTTTAAGCACACTTAAAAGGAATGAAAAGCATGCAAATGTGACAACATTACATGCTCTGAAATGGTAGTAGGAGTGATGCCAAATCACATGAACAAGTCAAGCATGCATGATTAAGGCTTAAGGCTTAAAACTAGGCAAGGGAATTGAACCAATGCTACATAAAACAAAGAGCATATGGCAAGTATGACCCAAAACAGTCCTAAATCATGCTAAAATGAGCCTAAAACATGTAATGACCAAAGCCAAAACAAGCCAAAACAAAGGGGCAAAATCATGAGGCATGCAAGGCCATCAAAGAGGTGTTACACTACACCTAATACAACCAAACGTGGCATGATTTAAGCAACCCAAAACAGAGTTATGACATGTCAAAATGAGCCCAAAAACCCACTTAGATGGCATCCCAATGACCTAAGCATAGTGGCATGCGCAACGACACAATCATGAGGCATAAAACACATACTCTTCAAGGCATGGAATAGATGATAAATGCAAGTATTCAAGCATACTATATGGACTGAAATATCATTAAAAGTGATGCCAAATCACTGAAATGATCCAAGTAGAGCATGCTAGAGGATTCAACACCCAAAGCCTATAAGCTAGATTGCATGGTAGCTATACAAAGCAAGTCACATGTGACCCAAGCAACCAAAATCAGACCTTAAGCATAGTAAAACAAAGCTAAAAGCTTCTCAAAGCTAAGCCAAAACATGTAAGCATGGTGGTCTAAACACAAGGTGCATGTTAAGGCAAGTAAGGGGATTACAAGACAAGTGTATGAAGCATGCAAGGCATGTCTAAACCAACTCAAAACAGAGCTATACCATGGCAAAACAACCACAAATACCAGCTAAGACATGGTCAACATGAACTTAACAAAGGTGCTCACATATGAGGCAAATATGACAAGTATTGAAGACAACAAGGAGAGGGGATGGCCCTCTCCTTCTTAGGACCTCAAAACACCATCCCCATCACTGAAATCCCTCTGGATTTCAGTGGTGAGAAGGCCAATACAAGGTGGTCCCGGAGCTCACAAAGAAGGGCACAAAAAGAGGCCAAACAAGGCCTAAGAGGGGGTAAACAACCCCAAACACCAAAGTGATCTTAAACAACTATTTTAAACACTTGAAAACAGAACTTTTATCAGTTATAAGTTAAGCTTAAAAACAGATGTAAGATAGGCTAAAAGGTTGTACAAAAATGGGGAATAAAAGGGTAAGTTCCTTACCCTTGAAGAACCTCTTCAAGAACACCACTCCAGCACCTTCCTTAGATCAAAACCAGCCCAAGAACTCTGAAAGCAACTCCTTAGCACCTTAGCAACTATGGGATAGTGTAACACTAGGTGTTTAAGGGCAAAAGTAAGACAAAAACTCACTTTTGAACACTATTACACACATAAAGGCAAAGAGAGGGAATTATAGAGATAGATAGATACAAATTCCTAACCCTAAATTCCAGAACCTCTGAGAAGGGAGGAGGGCCTCCCCTCTTATAGGAATTCAATTCCTAAGCTTCTTGGAGAAGCTAACATAAGGGAGCAAATCCCTCCATACACGTGTATGGAGGGGGTGTAATGTGGATGCCGGCTATGACAGCTGGCATAAAATATCTGCCAAAAGCAGATGGAAAGGGGTCGGCTGGAAAATATGGCCGATTGACCAACAAAAATAGCCAGCCGACCAAAAACAATGCCGACCGACCAACATCTTTGGCCGGTAGCAAGAAAACAGGGCCGGTGGCTTCAAGCCAAGGCTGGTGAGGTGTGGGGATGGCCAACAAGCCATTCCCTGCCCTCAGAAGTAAAAACACAAGTGTTTGGTGCACAACCAAGCACAAAACAAACAAGTCGAGAGGTCTTGAGGCAAGGCGCGCGACCGAAACCTCCGAGAACTCAAGACGAACACAAACATGGATGATCACCGAGTGTTCAAACGGTGACGTCCAAGTCTTGAGGACGGTCAAAAATGGGGTGTCTACAATTGCCCCTCTTTGACAGAACTCGAAAGTCATAACAATGACGGGAGTGAATGTCAAAGCCCAGAGACGACCCATTTTTGACAAGGCCGAAGACTTAGACAAAGTATACAAGCTAGCAAGATATGTGCCCGGAGGCAGGGGCAAGATGCAAGAACAATGCACAAAGCCGAGCATAACTTATGATCATGCAAAGAAAGCTGTAACGAAGCATAACATGGAACAGTTTTAAGCAAGCCAAAAACCAAACTACATTACAATGCAGAAAGGATGTAGGAGAATTATTTAATTCTCGCTACGTCTCACGCGGAGAATACAATACCTGTGCGGTTCGTCTGGTCGTGCCAGCTTCAAATGAACCGTACATACAATATCGTGTCCGTCCGGTTCGTCTGGTCATGCCAGCTTCAAATGAACCGTACATACAATATCGTGCCTGGAAAAGAAAAAAAACTTAACAGGTACAACATTGTTAGGAAACATGCATAGCAATGCAAGTGAGAAGTGCGCGACAACGTAAGTGAAATGTGCATAATAATGCAATGCACCAACAAGTGCGACTGAGGTGCGCAAGATAGCGCGATGCGCGAAATAGCGCGAATGACATGTAATGCACAAAACAGTGCGAATGATGTGTGCAAAATAGCGCGATTGAAATGCATACAAAATGCAAGTAGGATGCACAAAACAGTGCGATGTGAAACAAGCATAACAATGCTAGGCAGACACAAACACATATAAGTAAAGTACACGCAACAACGTGTACAATGCGTATAGAAACTTGAACACATACAAGTAAAGCATACGCGACAACACACACAATGTGTATAGGAACTTGAACACATATAAGTAAAGCACATGCGACAACATGCCACACGTGGCACGCGAGTGGAGAAAAGTTTAGGCATCGGAACATGTTCCGAATGCTCTTAACCAAAGAAAGGGAAACATAAGGACATATCCCGGTGTTCCAAAAATAAGAAGGGGGGGAAACATAGGGACGTATCCCGGTGTTTCAAAGAAGGAACGTGCAGAACAATGCAAGTTAAAAGGGGTGCAAGACAATGCACATGAAATATGCAACAATGCGAGAGATTGACATGTATGATAATGCAAATGGAAGGTGCATGATGATGCGAGTTGTTCGAAATGCAAAACAATGCAAACAAGAGGTGCATGACAATGCACGTTGTTGAAATGTATGACAATGCGAATTATTGAAACACATAACAATGCAAATGAGACACGCATGATAATGCATGAACTGAAATGCATGACAATGCAAACTATTGGAATGCAGACGAAAGATGCATGACAATGCGTGTAATTGAAATGCATGATTTATTGAAATGCAAATGAAAGATGCATGACAATGCGTGTAATTGAAATGCATGATAATGCATGAGACACGCATGACAATGCATGAACTCAAATGCGCGACAACGCACGTTTGTCTTTTGAAATGCATAACAATGCAAATGAACTCAAATGCGCGACAATGCACGTTTCTTGAAATGCATGACAATGCAAGTTGTGCGCGTTACAACGCGTGTAGACATGCATAACGATGCAACCTATGTATGTTTATCATAAACAAGACAAAACACGCAATGTAACGCATTTAAAGCGGTTATTGAATCTCGCAAGATACCAAAGGATACGAAAAGGATACACCTCGTATGCATCAAGTGCCACGCACAGAAAACACGGCTCGAGGTCAACACGAAGGCCGATTAAGCTTTGAAAATGCACTTTCTTGCACTGTCTTGAGTAATGGAGATCCCAAACATCACAGTTGACCCAAACAAGGGTATAGGAGATGCACCGGCCACCGGGGAAGACTACCGGCCATCCATCGGCCACGAAATAAGGTCACCGGCCAAATATTTAGCCGACCGGCTAACAATTTGGCCGATCGGCCAAAAATGCCTGTGTCGAGGCAGTTTTGTCAATTGGCCACGGGCCTTTAAATATAGGGTTCCAAACCCTTATTTTCTCACTTGCCCTAGCTCGAAAACTCTTCCCCCTTCTCTCTAGGTGATTTTCCAACCTTCAATCCGTGTTTTTCTCTTGTTTTTGTCACTTTTTCGTCGTTTGATTCGCAAAACCCTCCTCGTTTCGCATGTTTTGAACCGAACAAATCTCAGCTTCGGTGACTTTTTCTTGATTTCCACCACTTGGGGTTTGTTTCCCCCGAGTTTACCTCGATTCTCGTGCCTTTTTCGGACTCTGACCTTTTTGCCCATTTTTCACCCTCTCGAGGTTGACCTTAGGGTTGACTTTTCACATTCTTCCTCGGTTTTCGCATTTTCGGCCATTTTCACGCTCTTTTTGAGATGGCAGACGACGTTCCACTGGGTGGGAGTCCTCCAGCGATGGACGTGGACCCCGAGGCCAAGCTCCTGCCTCTTCACATTCGGTCGTTCGACCCGGCGACCTACAGGCCGGCGATACACGTATTGCCTCCCGACGACATCCGCCACTTCAGCAGCTTTGCGAGGGGCATGCTACCGGAGCTTTTATTGCGCGAGCCAGAGTCACACCTGTCCTATGGCGCTTCCGAGGTACACTCTCCCTCTGTTTCATTTCCCGCGATGTAGAACATATAACTGCAATAGTCAAACTTGTTCTTTAACTGCTTGAGCTAGATACACTAACACATCATACGCTGTAATTCACTGTGAGCACACCCGCACCCGATATTTGTTTGAATCTGAATACGTGCACACACACTGTATTTTTACTGAACCACTCAAACACATTGATACATCATATGCTGTAGTTCACTGCGAGGACACCCGCACCCGATATTTGTTTGAATCTGAATACGTGCACACACACTGTATTTTTACTGGACCACTCAAACACACTGATACATCATATGCTGTAGTTCACTGCGAGCACACCCGCACCCGATATCTGTTTGAATCTGAACACGTGCACATACGCTGCATTTTCACTGATTCTGAGTGCATTCAACACTGTATTTATAACACTGCTTCACAACCGTTTGTTCTGAAAACAGGGAGATTCCCATGCCTTCCGAGGGTATGGGAATATAGTCGCTCGCGGATGGTACATGGAGCTACCTGACGCGGTTCGTCGCATCGTCGACTAGGCCGGCTTTGGGACCTTCTGCATGGAACTCTCGCGCCTCACTGCGAGCAGGCCGCTTCTTGCCGCTCTGGTGAAGAGGTGGTGGGACACTACCGAAAATATTTTCTAAGTGATTTACCAATTTTATATAATTCACCCTATAATGGATTCAGTAGTGAAGTCAATTGAAAATAACTTATGCATAAAATGAAACATTAGGTCTATGTTGGACTATTATGTCACATGATTGATTTAATACTAATTTGTGCCGGCATTCAAATGAAAAAAAGAAGTTAATTATACTTTTGATCCCTGTAGTTTGATTCAAATTTTATTTTGATTTTTTATACTTTAAATCTAATTTTAATTTGGTTATTGTACTTAAATTGGATGTTGAAATTAATGATTTTGCATTTATCAATCGTACAAAACATTAACCAAAATTGAATAGAAGGATTAAATTGAAATTTGACTTGAAGTGTATATTTCTTTGTTATTATTTGTCTAATTAATTGTTTACGCTTCTAGTGTTCACCTCACTATAAGCTAAAATTTTGATTGGAGTAATACTATAAATAAGAATAAATTTTAATAATTGTGGATAACCTACTTGTTGTTGTGTTTTTAAATAAAAGGTTGCAATTGTAAAAAAAAAGAAAAAAAAAAGAAAACAAGGAGCACTGTTCCAGACGTTTGGGTGGACGACGAGCCAATATTTGGTATTGGTATATATAGATGGGTTGAGGACACCTGAGGGCATTATAGGCATTTTAGTGTTTAGCTTTGATGACATCAGCAGGTTCTGTGAAGTGTGTAAACGGCAGTCAAAAAATGGGAGAATCTTGACATTGTTAGATAAAGTAGGGGAGATAACTGTAATTATTGAAACTACAGGGGAGGTCTCTGTATTTGTCAGAAACCTCAGGGGAGGTAAGTGTAATATACGCAAATAAATTTTATATATATACTTAAGGCTTAATTTCGTCATTTAACTAACTAATTTAGAAGTTGGCTAAGTCCTCCCATTTCTATCCCACACCTCCATGAGTTATCCCATATATTAGGGATTACAAGTTCGACCGGACTATTAGTTCGACCTTCACTTTTTTAACCAAACATTGGACTATCCACTTTGTTAGACATGGAGTCTAATCCCATACATTAATCCCACCAAACAAACACCCGTCCCCCCCCCCCCCCCGAGATTGTTTGGTATAGTTTATGAAATTGTTTATATATATATAGTAATAATTTTAAAAAATTGTGTCAAAGTAATTAGTGCAACCTTTATAGTTTATGAGACAGAAATAAACTTGAATAATTTTTAAAAGAAGTTGATTATTAGAAAGTAGTTGAACTTGCTAGAAATTGTAACAAAGAGACTTATAGATAACATGGTGTAGTGATTATAATTTGAGAGTATTGAGGTCTTTTAATCTACTAATCTGAACCTTTTTCAATCGGTTAATTTTGTATCACATCCTTACATGAGACTCAATAGTCTTCTTAAATATATAGCATGTGAAAATTGTCAATTCAAAGACTCATTTTTATATCTGAAGTTGGAATTTAGAATTGACTCGACACAAGTCTATGTTGGAAAGTAAGTTAAAAATTAATTTTTTAATTTTTTTGACTTTTAAAACAAACGTATAAAAAAAACCAAAAAATCTAAAAACTAACTTCCCAAAATAGGCCATAGTTTAATCGAATGATTTTATATCCCAAACTAAATACAACAAATAGCTAAGTCTTTTCCAATTGAAAACTATTACTAGTCTGTTTGGTGTATTTTTAACAAGTTGAATGCTGAGAATCATATTGTAACGCCCTCAAATTAAATACACAAACCAATCATTCATGATATCCATAGACATAGGAGAAATAAACATATATTCATTCATCAGAGTGTTCATTACCAAAAAGTATTACATGTTGACAACAAAAGTAAATGCCCTACGGGCTCACAACTTTCCAAGTCAACACTTGGTTACAACAAAAGAGAGTTCTAACTCTAAATACATTAAGCCCTTGGCTTGAATTTACATTTAACATCAAACAAAAGCAAAATAACCAAAAGAGTCTTCAACTCCCAAAACCTCCTAAGCTAAGACCTTGGAGGCGGCATATCACCTGTACCTGAAAATGATGTCCTACATAGGGTGAGCCAAAGCCCAGTAGAGATATGCTAAACCAGATATGAGAAATAACTAAAACATTAGCATTCGATAGATGGTTAACACTTATACACCAATTTACATTCTTTACAAGGCCACCAATAAGTACATTCATGTTCCAATCTACCTCCCTTATTTATCCAATTCAATTCATAGACATGGTCCATTATCTGACCAAACAATTTAAATAAGACTACAACTCATCTCATTGACACTCCCATTATCTACAATTCAAAATTAGACTACAACTCATATAATCAACACTTCATATATTCAACACTTGAATTATTAACATCATTCAAATGTACATAAGGTTTCGGGACTTTCACCCTAGGCACTCCGGCCAACTTAATTATCAATGGAATCTATCCCATATCTCCTCCCAAACAATGGAGTACATCCTCTATCTCCTCCCAAAAAACATACATATACAATGACCCAACAATTCACATATTCAATGTATTAATTCCACCGTCACATTCAATGACATAATCCAGTTGGTTAGTTTTAGTTTACCTAATCATCATGCAGTGTTTACAATAGTCAAGACTATCCTCCACCGATAGCCCAAAACAATTATTTCTAAACAGATAAATAAATCTATCAAACAGATAATTTATTTCATTTTCCATCGGTGAGTGATTCATCAATCCAACTACACTATTCAACCACAATTCCATCTAATTCCATGATTTCCAAATCAATTTCATATTCTCACAATTTACCGTATTAATTATACAAATTAATTGTTCAAACTTAACTAAGGCATTTTCCCATTTTTTTCAAACATCAACCCTAAGGCTCAATTTCATCAATTCTACACCAATAACCCATTTTTCAAGGTCTCATATACACATGGAACTCCACATTAACAAACCCCTCTTTTATAATTTCGATTTCAAAACTCTAACTTCCGAAAATCTCCATGACTCACCATTTATACAAAATGACTAAAATTTATGTTAAAACTCATAAGAAGGAGTAGTTTATCCCTACCTCAAATGAAGAGACCCAAAGGAGGTGAAGAGTAAAAACCCGAGATGCTCCAAAGTCCAACTTTTTCAGATCAAAGTGTAGACCAAGCAAAGCTCTACCCTTTTTACAAAGGGATTAAGGTAGAGGCACTCTAAATCAAAAGTATTTGTAGAGAGAAGTAGTGTATAGAGAGAGAAATAGCCAGATCTAGGGTTTGGGGTGAAAAGGATGATGAAAAGTGAAGTATAACCCACTACTGCCAACTGATATACCCGAGGCTCGCCCGACCGAAGAAGTGGTCGCTCGAGCGACCAAACACAAAAGAACCTCGCTCGAGGGCGAGAAGCGTCGCTCAAGCGAACAATGCAAAGCTTCAGGTTTGCAACCCAGAAACACACTCGAGCGCAGGAGTTCTCGCTCGAGTGAAGAAATCCAAAACATAGAGCTCGCTCGCTCGAGCGAAGAAACCCAACCTTCAGGTCAAAAAGAGACGCAGACGCACGCTCGAGCGCAAGAGTGCTCGCTCGAGCGAAAAGACACACCACTCAAATCTTGCTCGAGCGAAGGAACCCTGGCTCGAGCGAAGGAACTAAAACACAGAGCTCGCTCAAGCGATAAAAGCCTCGATCGAGCGAAGAAACTAAAACCTGGACAGCAACCATTTGTTTCAAAACACACCCAACCTATTCCAAACTCACCCAACACATCCTAAAACTCAAATACAAAAGAATCAAAGGATGGAAACGAGAATCAGACCGTAACATACAACCACTAGAACCGAGTCAAGAACACAATAAACAATGGACGAAAATTGGGATCGCTATAACCTCCCCCCCTTAAAGAATTTCGTCCCCGAAATTAGATATAAGATTCAAAATTGCAAGTTTTCTTTTCAATTCTCAACATGATTACAATACAACTTTTATCAACATGATCCACTACTGATCATTCCATCTCTTTTCAAGAGAACAATATATAATATAACTCAACATGCATTATCAACATGCATTCTTTTGAATTTCAACTAATTTCCAATACACATTCTCCACAATTCCATAACATATGCAGTGTTAAAAAAAATATTTCCATTTCTACAACACATTCAACATATACAATGTTAAATTAAACTCATTTCTTTGAAACGTATGCAACAATTTCAATACTTTCATAATCCGAAACATATACAATGTTCTTAGATTACAAAACAGAATTTTCAACATATGCTCAAACGTTAATAAATAGGTCTGAATATTTCTCTCGGACCTCCAACTCATGTTCCCAAGTGGCTTCCTCAACCCTGTGATGTTTCCACAATACCTTGACCAAGGGAATGGTCTTGCCTCGCAAGACTTGGTCCCATCTATCCAAGACCCATATCGGTCTCTCCTCATACGAGGCATGCTCATCAACCTCTAGGTCGGTCCAATCCAATACGTACGATGGATCCGGCTCGTACTTCTGAAGCATACTAACATGAAACACATTATGCACTCCGGACAATTGCGGTGGTAATGCTAAACGGTATGCAACCTCCCTAATCTACTCAAGGATCTCAAAAGACCAATAAACCAAGGGGACAACTTCCCACTCTTCCCAAACCTCATCAGACCCCGCCTAGGTGATATTTTCAGAAAGGCATGATCACCCACCTCAAATGACAAAGGCCTCTGCCTACGGTTGACATAACTCTTTTGGCGACTTTGGGCTGTAATTAGCCTCTTACGGATAAGTGCCACTTTCTCCGTTGTTTCTCGTACCAACTCCGAGCCTAAAAGAGGTGCATCACCCACCTCGGCCCAACACATAGGAGATCTACACGGTCGGCCATACAAGGCCTCAAATGGTGCCATGCCAATGCTCGATTGGAAACTATTGTTATAGGCAAACTCCACTAAGGGCAAGTGCCTCTCCCACGACCCTCTAAAGTCAAGGACACAGCCTGAAAGCATATCCTCTAGGATCTGAATGGTGCGCTCGGACTGTCCGTCAGTCTGAGGATGATAAGCCGTACTAAAAGTTAATCTAGTGCCCAATGCACTCTGCAAACTCTGCCATAACCTAGCAGTGAAACGCAGATCTCTATCTAAGACAATCGACACTGGAACCCCGTGCAACCTCACTATGTTCCGAATATACAAGTCGGCAAGATGATCTACCGAATCTCTTACGTGCATAGGAATAAAGTGGGCCGACTTAGTCAATCGGTCTACTACCACCCAAATGGCATCACTATCCCGTTGAGTCCTCGGAAGGCCCACAACAAAATCCATCGTGACATGCTCCCATTTCCACTCGGCTATAGGCAAGGGTTGTAACAAACCTGCTGGCCTCTGATGCTCGGCCTTCACTTGCTGACAAGTAAGGCACTTAGATACAAAAACTGCCACATCCTTCTTCATCTCCTTCCACCAAAACTGGCAACTCAGATTACGATACATCTTCATGCCTCCCGGATGCACCGCAAGGCGTGAATGGTGAAACTCTCGGAGTACTTCCTCTCGGCAAGACTCTGGCACAAACAAGCGGTCTCGGTACCTCACACTCAGGTCAGGATACACAATCAAACCCTTCTCTACCTTCCCACTAGAGATCTTCTCCTAGAGGGATTCTACCTCAAGGTCACCTCTCTATGCCTCTAACACTCGATTCACAAGTGTAGGCTGTGCAACCACAGAAAACAAGGTTGCAGACTCCACAGACTCGTCCAGATGCAAGTCAAACTCACCAAGTGCACTAACATCTCCCATTCCCAGATGGCAATACAAGCTACATCACTAATAGACTTCGTACTTAGGGCATCGGCCACAACATTGGCCTTCCCCGGATGATAATGCAACTCGAAGTCATAATCCTCAATGAACTCCATCCACCTCCTTTGCCTCAGATTCAAGTCTTTTTGTGTAAACAGATTCAAGTCATAATCCTCAATGATCCGAGAACACCTCGAATCTCTCACCATAAAGGTAGTGCCTCCAAATCTTCATGGCAAATATTACAGCTGCTAACTCTAGGTCATGTGTAGGGTAGTTCCTGTCATGACCCGAACCCACCCCCATGGGTTAAGGACATAACCGGCCAGTAATCCTAAGATCACCTACGGCCTCAAACCAAACCAGACATAACTCATCAGAGTGAAGGGGGCCAAACGGAAGCAATATTTAAAACTTTGTCCATAGAGCTGTGTTTACATGGCACATCATAACAAACCATACATATACATATTAATAACTCACATCAAAATGTGTACTATCACAAAGTTCTGTACATACAGGATCATTCAAGTCTAAGTCAGCCAGTCAAAACTATATACAAACATATTCAAAGTCCTCGCCGACATGACAGGGTAAAACAAGATAGCAAAAGGGCGAAGATGGGTCTCGTGGGTGAGACATAAGGGCTGACTCTTCAAAACCTTGGTTGTTCCACACAAACTTCACTGAGGCTGGGTTTGGACCTCTCTTGGCTCATCTACAAACACATGAATGAGCGTGAGCGAAAGCCTAGTGAATAATATCAAATAAAGAAGTTGTATAAACGGTACATAGAACAAGATGCTTCAAACGGCCTTGGGCCCAATTCGTATTTCTATTTAGTATATATACAAATTTAGGTCAAGTGACTGCGGTTCCGAACACATCATAAGGCCTCGGGCCCAATTCGTTCGTGTCATACTGACCTTTGGCCCATTTATCTTTTATTCAGATCAAACTGGCCTTTGGCCCATCCATTCTTTCATTCAGATCAAACTGGCCTTTGGCCCATTCATTCTATCATTCATGTCAGACTGGCCTTCGGCCCATTCATTCTATCTTTCATGTCAGACTGGCCTTCGGCCCATTCGTTCATTCATTCAAACTGCCTTCGGCCCATTCACTTATAGCAAACGGCTTTAGGCCCAACCATATGGCATAGCAAACATTTGTCCACAATTCAAATCAACAAACTCATAAAACTTATAGAGAGATAAGCAATTGGACAAACAACATATTTCAAAATATCTTTATTAAGATATTACTCACAGTAATCGGCTGGATGATTTGCCCTGGAGCTTGACCCTACATATCACATAACACACAAGGGTCACAAATGATTTAATCTGTTCCTTAATTCACATATTCCTCTTCAGGCTCCTTTCTTATCCTTAACTCATTTACAATGCTTAATGCATGCCTAAGAGTACTGAGAAGTGAAAGAGAACGGAAAATGAAGCACGGGATGCATTTTCAAAATTTCAGAAACAGGGGTCCCCCGCTCGAGCGGACCCATAAGGTCTGCAAAAGTACTGGTTACATCATTTTTATGCTCGAGCGTGAACTCGGACGCTTGAGCTGAAGGTCATTCTATATAGCTCCCCCACTCGAGCGGACGTCCATGTTTGCAAAAATACTGGGAGCTCGCATTTCACGCTCGAGCGGCGCCTTCCCCGCTCGAGCAGACATCCCAAATTCTGGAATTTCCAGAATTGTTCTTGAGCTCGAATTCAACATTCAAATCAACATATTTTGCATATTATGGCTCCATCTTCACATATACATGTACTAACATGGTACAAACACCAAATTACAACATTATGGAGCTGAATTCCATGAATTACTTACATGCATGTTCCATATTACACCAAACTTGTTTCCTTCATAACAATTCCATGTATTTCAAACTCATATTCTCATGAATTGTTCATGCATGTGAGAGATATAACCTTCATTCTCAACTTCGATGATGAAGAGATGGTTAAAAACATGAATTTCAATCAAAGATTTAACATGGATCATGTATCTCAAGCTCAAACATACAAATTTATGATAATTTCCTTCATGCATCCATCCATTGATCTCCAATTCACCAAAACCAACTCAATTTCATTTCAATTCTTGCTCTTGATTACCCAACTAGCTTGAATACACAAATCTACAAACTTATACTCATGAATTCATGTTCAATTGCTCACCTAGAGGTTCAATTCTTCCAATCTATAGCAAATTCTTGAGCAATCTTCAAGATTCCAAGCTTCAAGATCAAAACTCCAATTTTTGAGCTCCCTCTCTCTCTAATCGACCCTCACCCTCTCTTTCAAGAGTTAACATCAGCCAAATGAATAAAAGAGAGGAAATTGAGTGAAAGTGGCCCATTTATAAGCTCCTACTCAACACATTATTTTAATATTAAATAATTGAGCACTTAATTAATTGTTCTAAATCTAATTATTTCGATCCGAATAAATTTTCAATTAAATTTCACCGTAGGCTCTAAAAATTATGCTAATCACAGTGGCGTAGTCAATTTCGGGTTTGGTGGCCGATAAGGCCTTCAGTTTAAATTCCAAAGCAGATAATCAAATAGATATTCCTGCGGTGAACAGATAGAAATTCAAAACCACATATTTTCACGTAAATGGCACACAGGATCATATCAAACACATAATCACATTCATAATAAGGACCAATTAGCATAATACGGAACAGGGTTATCACAGTTCCTCTCGTGTGTCTTCAACTACCGTGAGCCATAGGCTATTACTTTCCCCTCTTGCATTAAAACACAACCCAAACCCTCTCGTGAGGCATCACAATAAACTGCATAACCCAGACCCCTCTCTGGAATAATTAGAACTGGAGCGGTGGTAAGTCTAACTTTAAGCTCTTGGAACGACTTTTCACAAGTCTCACTCTACACAAACTTGACCCCTTTTCGCGTCAATCTAGTCAACGGCGAAGCTAGCCTTGAGAAATCTTTCACAAACCTACGGTAATAATCGGCCAATCCTAGAAAACTGTAGATCTCAAGGACACTCTTAGGCTGTGCCCAATCTTGCACTGCCTCTATCTTGGATGAATCAACAGATACCCCTTCCCCAGATACCACGTGGCTTAAGAACTTAACCTCTCTTAGCCAGAACTCACACTTCCCAAACTTAGCATATAGCTTATGGGTTCTAAGTAACTCAAGCACCACTCGCAAATGTTCCTTGTGCTTCTCCTCAGAAGATGAATAAATCAGAATGTCGTCTACAAAAACGACTACAAAATGATCTAAGAATTCCCGGAAGATCCGGTTCATCAAGTCCATAAACACAGCCGGTGCATTGGTGAGCCCAAAAGGCATCACCAGAAACTCATAATGGCCATACCACGTACGGAATGCCGTCTTCGAGACATCCTTCTCCCTGACCCTCAACTGATGGTAACCCGATCTCAAGTCTATCTTAAAGAAACAACGAGATCCTTTCAACTAGTCAAAAAGATCATCTATACGAGGCATAGGGTACTTGTTCTTAATCGTAGCTCGGTTCAATTTTCGGTAATCAATACAAAGTCTCAAAGCCCCATCTTTCTTTTTAGCAAAGAGGGCCGGTGCTCCCCATGGCGAAGTACAAGGGCAGATAAAGCCCTTATCTAGCAACTCTTGGAGTTGAATCTTCAACTCACTCAACTCGACTGGGGCAAAACGATACGGTGCCATAGAAATCGGTGCCATGCTAGGCACTAAGTCAATAGAGAACTCGATGTCTCGATGGAGTGGTAAACTAACAAGATCCTCGGGAAAGACATCTGAGTACTCATAAACCACTCTGGGCAACTCAATCCCGGTCTTATCACACTCACTACTCATACAGCTAACGAAAAGACAATTAAGCTCACTCTGCCCTCGCGAATCATACACCTGTGGTAACACTCTACCAACCCGATCTCCCAAGAAATGAAAACAATCCCCGCTCAAGGTACATACAGTAACCCTCTGGCGGTAACAGTCTATAACAGCCCGGTATGACAATAGCCAGTCCATACCCAAAATCACATCAAAACCCGACATATCCATCAATACAAAAGAGAAAGGAAGTCGACTATCAGCGACCTCTAAATCACAACCCCGACACCCCTGTTTCAAAATCAACTCACCCCCAATAGGTGATATAACACAAATAGGAGAAGCTAACTGTGCCAACTCCAATCCCAAAACAGAAGCAAAAGCAGAAGATATAAAAGAATGGGATGCACCCGTATCAATCAACACATTAGCAACCGAGTTGCAAAACAAAAAGGTACCTCTCACAACAGATGGAGCCGGTACTAGATCCTACGCTGTAACAGCATACACGCGCCCTGTAGGTCTCTGATCTACCTGCTCACCTCTCGGAGCATACGACTACTGCACAGACTGAGCCGAAGAGGCTTCCTGATTGGCCCTCAAGGCCTGAACTGACTGAGCTGGCTGATGACTTTGCGTCTGCCTCGAACTAGACGCACCAGATGTGCCACTCAACTGGGGGTAAAACCTCTTCAGGTGCCCCGCCTGACCACACTGATAACAAGAGAGTGG
This sequence comes from Camellia japonica, assembly GCA_030407325.1. Taxonomy (NCBI): domain Eukaryota; kingdom Viridiplantae; phylum Streptophyta; class Magnoliopsida; order Ericales; family Theaceae; genus Camellia; species Camellia japonica. The sequence continues at coordinate 182,652,818 of JAPPVO010000016.1, forward strand.
CTGGCCTCTGCCTTGACTCAGGCTTTGAGGACAAGCCGAAAATGAAGCTGATCTCTGCCCTTCTCCCCTTTGCGGGCAAGCTGGAGACATGTGGCCCAGCTGACCACATTTGTAACAAGTAACGTCTTCCTGACTGCCTCTCCCAAAACCTGAACTCAGTACTAGAAAGGTAGGTCTAGAATATGCTCCCTGGGACTATTGAGGGTTAGAACCTCTCTACCTCTTACTGTCCCCCTGACCTTCCTGACTCCTCCTGGAGCCCCTCATCCTCTCCTCCTCTGCCTGCATAATGGTCTCAAGATGGGCTGCAGCCTGCACAAGGCGCCCATACTCCCTAGTCATGGACCCGGCCACTCGAAACATGAGTCTGGTCCTCAATTTCTTCTCAAACTCCAAGCACCTACGCTCTTCGGTCGCCACCAACTCGGGTGCGAACCTAGATAAGCTGGTAAAGGTGGCCTCAAACTCCGCCATTGGCGTATTCAGCTGCTTGAGCCGACAAAACTGGTTCCTCAACTTCTCACTAATAGTGGGAGGCAAAAACTTCTCCTGAAAGGCATCAACAAAAGCCTCCCAAGTCCCTCCAATGCGCCCTCGCACAAATTTCCACCACTGGCCCACGTCTCCCTTCAACTGGAAGGACGCCAAGATCACTCATAAACCTCCGTCTTCGATGCCAAGCATCTCAAACGTCTTCGTCATCTGTTCAAGCCACTCATCAGCGTTCAATGGCTCTTTTGGATCACCCAAAAACTCGTCCAGATTCGACCAAAAGAACTCCCTCTTCAGAAAAGACGGCCCTGCCTCAGTTACATGGGTCTGGACTTGATTAATTCTCAGCCCTGAGAATGTCCATAGATTCCCTCAAAGCTCCTGCCATCTCGCGGGCTAAGGCATCCATGGCCTGCTATCCTACTGGCTCGGCCACGTTGGCCTGACCAACACCCTCCTCTTGTGTCGGAATTTCATCCGATATAGGCATCTCCTGCCTCCTAGGCCTACCATGCCTACTACCACGTCCTCGTCTTGACATCCTAATAAAGGTAACAAAGACATTAGCACATTCACAAATGTGCCGAAGCTATTTCACTCGCGTCCTAATACAATGGACAACTGTAATTCACTCCACATAAGCACATAATCACATAAGCACTTACGAATTTCATTCCCAGATAATGACCGTCCCGTGGCGTTGCTAGAGTTCCAGTCAGAAACGACAGTGATCAAGTGCCTTTCCAACAGGACTCCCAGAAACCCAAAGATCCAATCAACATCCTAGAAACTAAATCCCATACCCATATAGTCACATAAACATGTTATCACATAAGTACATAACACCATACATAAGTCTCTAACAAGCGAGACAAACCCATTGTGGTACTAACCGCTTCCCACGTACCCAAGTATTCAAACCCAGTACGCTTTCATACCAAGTTGTAACGTCCTCAAATTAAATACACAAACCAATCATTCATGATATCCATAAACATAGGAGAAATGAACATATATTCATTCATCAGAGTGTTCATTACCAAAAAGTATTACATTTTGACAACAAAAGTAAATGCCCCACGGGCTCACAACTTTCCAAGTCAACACTTGGTTACAACAAAAGAGAGTTCTAACTCTAAATACATTAAGCCCTTGGCTTGAATTTACATTTAACATCAAACAAAAGCAAAATAACCAAAAGAGTCTTCAACTCCCAAAACCACCCAAGCTAAGACCTTGGAGGCGGCATATCACCTGTACTTGAAAATGATGTCCTATATAGGGTGAGCCAAAGCCCAGTAGAGATATGCTAAACCAGATATGAGAAATAACTAAAACATTAGCATTCGATAGATGGTTAACACTTATAAACCAATTTACATTCTTTACAAGGCCACCAATAAGTACATTCATGTTCCAATATACCTCCATCATTTATCCAATTCAATCATAGACATGGTCCATTATCTGACCAAACAATTTAAATGAGACTACAGCTCATCTCATTGACACTTCCATTATCCACAATTCAAAATGATACTACAACTCATATAATCAACACTTCATATATTCAACACTTCAATTATTAACATCATTCTGTACATAAGGTTTCGGGACTTTCACCCTAGACACTCCGGCCAACTTAATTATCAATGGAGTCCATCCCCTATCTCCTCCCAAACAATGGAGTGCATCCCCTATCTCCTCCTAAACAACATACATATACAATGTATTTAAGTACATAGTCATATACAATGACCCAACAATTCACATATTCAATGTGTTAATTCCACCGTCACATTCAATGACATAATCCAGTTGGTTAGTTTTAGTTTACCTAATCATCATGCAGTGTTTACAACAATCAAGACTATCCTCCACCGATAGCCCAAAACAATTATTTCTAAACAGATAAATAAATCTATCAAACTGATAATTTATTTCATTTTCCATCGGTGAGTGATTCATCAATCCAACTACACCATTCAACCACAATTCCATCTAATTCCATGATTTCCAAATCAATTTCATATTCCCACAATTTACCGTATTAATTATACAAATTAATTGTTCAAACTTAACTAGGGCTGTAACGCCCTCAAAATAAACCCATAATATGCACAATATTAACATGCATTGTTAAAAGAAAACAAAACATTATTCCATTCATCAGAGTATTCTTATTAAAAGACATTACATGTAACATCGAAAATAAATGCCCTACGGGCTTACAGCTTTCCAAGCCAACACTTGGACACAAAAGTTTGAGTACTAACTCAGTTACACATTAAGCCATTGGCTTGAGTTTACATGTAATATCAAAATAAAACAAAAGAACAACTAACTAAACAGAGTCTTCAACTCCAAATCCTTCCAAGCTAAGTCCTTGGAGGTAGCATATCACCTGAACCTGAAAATGATGTTCCCGTATAGGGTGAGCCACAGCCCAGCAGAAATATACTAAACCAAATATAAGAATTGACTAAAGCAATAGCATTCGATAGATGGTTAACACAGTTAATCCATTATATCACTTTACAGTTTCATGACAATAATGTCCATGACATATTTCGCTTTACGTTATTAATCAACTTTCCAATTATACAGACATGGCTCAGAACTTGGCCAAACAATAATAATGAGATTTACATCTCATATCAACATTACTTCCAATATCAACAAATCAATTGAGACTAAGCTCATACTAAAACACTTCCATAAATCAATAAGTACACATATTCGCTGTACTAATGGAGTCCATCCCCTTTCTCCTCCTAAACAGGTTTGAGAGTCCATCCCCTATCTTCCCTCAAACCATGGAGTACATCCCCTATCTCCTCCCAAACAATATGCATATACAATGTATTAAACATTTGTCATACACAATATTCAATCAATACACAGATTCGTTGTATTAATTCAACTGTCATATTCAATGACTCATTCAATGTGATTAGTTTCAGTTTTCCCTAATCAACATGCAATGTCTACAACAATCACGACTATCCTCCACCGATAGCCCAAAACAGTTATTTCTAAACAGGAAATAAATGTATCAACAAATGTAAACTCAACATTTCATAGGTGAGTGATTAAACTATTCAACTACACCATTTATCTCATAATTTCCCTAATTTCATGAATTAAACTCAATTCCACATTTTTTCCAAAATTAATTATACAAATTAATTTATTACAACAATTAGGGCTTTCTCCCTTCTCTCAAAATTAACCCTAAGGTTCAATTTTATCATCTTGACACTACCTATGTCATTTTTCATGATTCACAACCGCATGGAATTTAATATATAAACAATTCCCTATTTCTCAAATTATGATACAAACCCTAGTTTTCTCAAAATTACCAAACGACACCAACATATCAAAATACCAAAACGTAGGACAAAACCTATAATATGGAGTAGGAAATCCCTACCTCGAAGTGAAGAACTCAAATGGAGATGGTGGAGATGATGACCCAAAATCCAAAGTGCTCCAAACCGCCAAACTCTCAGATTAAAGTAAAGCTCTCGTGACCCTCTATCTTTTTAATAAAGAACTTAGGGTAGAAACACACTAAAAGGAGATGAAACCCTAGAGAGAAGGTGTGTAGGGAGAGAGAGAAGACGGTTCTAGGGTTTTAAAAACAAAAGGGAGATGAAAAAGTGATCCAAAAGTCAGATCTCGGTTTTATATAAGAGTCGCCCCGCTCGAGCGTGGAAACCCCCGCTCGAGCGTCACTCACAGACTCTCACTTGAGCGTCAAAAATCCCGCTCGAGCGGCGGATACACACTCCCAGAACTTTTTGTTGAACCAGGTCCTCGCTCGAGTGTAAAACTCCCCGCTCGAGCGTCACACACAAACTCACGCTCGAGCGTCAAAACGCCCGATCGAGCGTCCAACACTACAGAGGAAATACTGGAGGATGGAAAATCACGCTCGAGCGTCAAGACTCCGCTCGAGCAGAGAAGCAACAACAAAGGGCCCGCTCGAGCGTCAAAAGCTCCGCTCGAGCGTGAAGGCAAAAATCTGGGCAACTACCCTTGGTTTCTAAGTTCAACCAACCTGTAACAAACCTGCCCAAAACATCCTATAACTCAAAAATAAGGAATTAAAGGACGACAACAGTAAATATATAGTAACGGGATCCACGGAACCTAAGTCCAGATACAACAACCAAATGGGGAAAGACCGGGGTCGCTATAAGGGCATTTTCCCCTTTTTTTTCAAACATCAACCCTAAGGCTCAATTTCATCAATTCTACACCAATAACCCCATTTTTCAAGGTCTCATATACACATGGAACTCCACATTAACAAACCCCTATTTTATAATCTCGATTTCAAAAATCTAACTTCCCAAAATCTCCATGACTCACCATTTATACAAAATGACTAAAATTTATGTTAAAACTCATAAGAAGGAGTAGTTTATCCCTAACTCAAATGAAGAAACCCAAAGGAGGTGAAGAGTAAAAACCCAAGATGCTCCAAAGTCCAACTTTTTTTAGATCAAAGTGTAGCCCAAGCAAAGCTCTACCCTTTTTACAAAGGGATTAAGGTAGAGACACTCTAAATCAAGAATATTTGTAGAGAGAAGTAGTGTATAGAGAGAGAAATAGCCGGATCTAGGGTTTGGGGTGAAAAGGATGATGAAAAGTGAAGTATAGCCCGCTGCTGCCAACTGATATACCCGAGGCTCGCTCGAGCGACCAAACACAAAAGAACCTTGCTCGAGCGCGAGAAGCGTCGCTTGAGTGAACAATGCGAAGCTTCAAGTCTGCAACCCAGAAGCATGCTCGAGCGCAGGAGTTCTCGCTCAAGTGAAGAAGTCCAAAACATAGAGCTCGCTCGCTCGAGCAAAGAAACACAACCTTCAGGTGAAAAAGAGACGCAGACGCATGCTCGAGCGCAAGAGTGCTCGCTCGAGCGAAAAGACACACCACTCAAATCTCGCTTGAGCGAAAGAACCTTGGGTCGAGCGAAGGAACAAAAACACAGAGCTCGCTCGAGCGATAAAAGCCTCATTCGAGCGAAGAAACTAAAACCTGGACAGCAACCATTTGTTTCAAAACACACCCAACCTGTTCCAAACTCACCCAACACATCCTAAAACTCAGATACGAAGAATCAAAGAATGGAAACGAGAATAAGATCGTAACATACAACCACTAGACCCGAGTCAGGAAGACAATAAACAATGGAGGAAAACCGGGATCGCTATACATATAGTAGAATTGAAATAGATATTTTTTCTTACTTTTCAATATTTATATATATATATACTAATTTATTTAAGCTATTTTCCTCAACAACCTATATTCATAAGACTCAATAATAAGAGTGGGGCTACATCCCCCAATATATCACCCCATGTTGGCCTCTAATTCGTGAGACTCAATAATAAGAGTGGTGCTACATCCCCTAATATATCATCTCCATATTGACCTCTAATGAGATGGAAGAGAGAGAATAGAGAGAGATAGAGAGCGGAGGAATGAGGAGTGTGAGTCCCTCTTCATATGGTTATTCCATGTCATTGTGGGTGGATTAGGAATGCTCAATTAGAGCTTTCAAATACTTTTTTTTTAACATACTTTAACTCTCATTAATAATAAATCATTATTCATAATATATTATATTATCTCTGATTTTGTATTAGTATCCCCGTTTTTACAACTATAAAATTAACTTACCCTCGTTCCCTCATAATTTGCCCCTTCCTAATTTGATACAATCTAGGTAGGGGTAGGATACTACAAACGCGCCCAAAATCCATGCTCCCTACCTATGCTAATTTTATTATCCCATCCAATTGACAACTAGCACCCTCAATTTTTTATTTTCAGTTTTTTGTCTTTTGTATACAATATGATCATAAAAATTATTAAATATTTTCTAATTATCATATAACATTGCCTATATATATATATATTTTATCGTCATTTGACATTGTCTATATGATAATTAATCTCAGCAAATGAGAAAAATCACAACACACAGCCATCATTTGTCTTTTAATTATCTAATAAAGGTATAAATCTCCATATTTCAGTCATACAATATTTTACTACATGGTTAATTTAGAATATCACATAAATAATATTACATAATGTTTTGAAATTACTAATAATTACCCTATGATCATGGTTTTTCTACCAAACTATATGTTAGGATTGAAATTTCAGCACTTCTTTAAAAAATAAAAATAAAAAGTAGCTGTCACGACCCTATTCCGCCCCTAGTAGAATGGTGCCGTGATGGCCAGTAATCCGAGATTACCAAAGGCCAATTTACAAGGATTCACACACAGTCAGAGTATACATATAGGGCTTACATGTGTGGAAGCAATATATTTAAATCTAATTAGTCCATAAGAGCTGTGCATAGATCAAATGAAATGACATACATCCTAACATGGTCTTACAACTTGATCTCAATAAAATAAGTACATAATACATCTTGATCAAAAGGCTTCTCAAGCCGACATATACAAAAGAATGAATTACAAAGCCAAGAAGCATAATCTTCTAGATGCCACAAAATAGGAATCTAAAAACATCTTGCAAAACACATCTAGGCGTCACCGCCTTCTTGCTCGTCACCTACATATATATAAGGAGAGGGTGAGCTTGGATACTCAGTGAATGATATTAGTAATAAAGGGTTAAATTAATGATATCCGAGATCTTTATCAAAACAATACATATCATAGTTTGTACAAAATCAAGGGATGAACCAAGTTCATCTATCAAGTCTTTCAAAGCTTCAAGGGATGCTTACTAGCATCAATATAATACAAGGGATGACATTCCGGACAAACCCAAGCGGTAAACTATCGGTGGCAAGACAAGGAAGATATCTCAAACAAAGGGTGCTAGTTACATTATAGTCCCCTAGCACTAAGGACTTTCCAAGACAAACGCGCTAGTTACATTATAGTCCCCTAGCACTAAGGACTTTCCAAGAATGTCATCAAAGCAAGATAATACTTGATACAAAAATTAGGGATAATCATTCATGCTTGAACAAACACTTTTCCAAAACGAAACAAGCAAAGCTTTATCAAAACTTTATAACATAGCTTTATTAAAAATACCACTCACATAGCTCTTCGGGTGTGGGGTTTACAAGCAAGGATCCAAGGCCTACAAGTACATAATAAATCCCATTGAATGCACTTCAAGAAGACAAGAAGAGATACTCAAGAATGGACATGGAATGCATTCCTAAAACAAGCTTTGCATGAGTGTAAATGATCTCGGCATTTCTTTCAAAACTCAGTCAAGACAAAGCAAAATACGTGCTGGGAGTTAAAATACTATTTCTCATCTTGGGAAAACATGCTGGGTACCAACCAGGTCTTGGCCGAGGTCGCACACCTCTTAGCCGAGGTATGGTCCCGATGGCCACATTCAGGGAAACGAAGTCTGGAGAAAATCTGGGTTTCCTTTGAAAAACATGAAGAATATGAACATGAAGAACATAAATGCTAAAATCATTACTTCTTTATTTAAAATATGAGATTTCGTGTTATGAGTTCAAAAACATGGACCCGGGGTACCCGTACTTGAAAGTCTTGTGAAAACAAACACAAAAACATGGATCTTGGTACAAACTTTCAGATCAAAACGTGGTTTGATTCCAAGAACACAAGAACATCATTTTCTCTTTCTAAAACAAACTTTAAACCAATGCATGGCTCATGAATCATGTTAGATCATGCAATGCGATCGAATAAACATAAAGAATAACAAGAGTAAATCAAGAATCTAACCTTAACACTCGGATCAAACGGTTTAGACTCTAAGGATCAAGCTTGGAAATCTACTTCTCTCTCAAGAACTCCTCTTCCTCTCTTCCTAGAGCTTCTCTCTCTTCCTAGGACAAAGATATGACAAATGATGTGGGTTTCTCTACTGCCAGCAGACTTAACCCTCTGCTGGGACACGTGGCACCACCGGATTGGGTTTCCTCAAAAAGGTGACTGAATGACAAGACAAGAGCATGACAAAGTGTGTATAACAAGTAAGGTGACATGGGTACTCTGGCAGGTAATGACCTTGGATCAAGACATAGGCTTCGACAAGTAAGGTCTCAATGATCTCGGCTAAGAAAGATAACACTTGGCCTAGCTGTGCCACACCTCGGTCTAGGTCATACCAGTCCAGGAACAAGATCACTAGGTGCAGGGATCAAAGATTTAGGATGTCTAGATGATAACATCTCGGCCTAGATGATACACATCTCGGCCTAGGTGATGCACACCTCGGCCTAGATGACGACATATCGGCCAATATGCCAGGGCGAAGGTGGAGGTCAACCAAAGTGGATTCCAAGATGGTCCTAGATATAAGAGGTTCAAGGGTGTGACGTAGGCTTAAGATGACATCGGCTACACACACCAAGCAAGAAACAAAACATGCAAGCAACACTTAGACAAAACGAATCAAGGTCTGTAGATGCAAACTTAACAAGACAAATTCATGTGAATGCATGCGAGCATGACTAAGATAAAGTGAGGGTTGTTACAGTAGCATTATATAAATGAATGTAAATCATCATGATAGTTTACACGAATCTACATTACTTGTTACCTCTTTTCTCTTCTCTATCCTATTGGATCTTATTTGATTCTTATGATGATTTTTGTGACATGAATAATTTTATAAATTAATAAAATTTAAAGAGACAAAAAAAAGAAACATGTGATATTTGTTTCATTTACCCATCAAGTGATATGAAATTAAGCTTAAGAGGTTGTTTGGGAAACTGATAAAATAAAATAAAATAAAAAATCGTTAAAAAAGTTTTAAAAAATCATATAAAAAAGTTAAAGATTCATTTCTTTATTTTTGTACTTCTTTTTGTAAAAATTCAAAAAATTATTCTCAAACACTTTATTTTTTTCACCTCATAATTTAACAAAATTATTAAAAAAACCATTTCCTTCACAAGCCCTAAGTATAAATGCATTTTTTTTTTCTACTCCGATAAGAGCATCTCAAACTTTTACTTAGATTTTCCATCAAATTTAAATTTGTTAAAATACGCACACTTTTGTTGCTCCAACCATGGCATCAAACCCATATCAAATGAAAGGAAAATAAAAAATTTCATCAAATTGAGGGAGGCTTCATCGTTCATCAAATTTTTATAGATAGCTGTTACTTTTGCAGAGGCTTTACCGTACATCGGATGACCGGCCGATTGTCCTCCCGATCAGCTGATTGTTTGATGAAAATTTACATAAGTCGGACGACCTCCTGGTCAACCAGTTGTTTGATAAAAATTAAAAAAATAGCATTGGAACACATAGTATTATATGAAACTTTTCATTAATTTTTTATTCAAATTTAATATTAAATTTTTTTTTGAGTAAGCGTTAGAGATACTCTAATAGCTGTCTAATTGTCTAGCACATGATCTGGGTGCCCATTATCCCCCAATACAGCCAAATGGAAAAAAGAAAAGCAACTCAATGAGGACACAAAGAGGAACATACCTATACATACATGGTTATTGGAGACTGGAGAGAGAAGAGAAGAGAAGATGGGCTCGTTCATCTCTAAATTACAACAACATTATTTTTATTAGAATGCCTTTAACCCAGATTGATTTTGTTATATAAATATATGAAAACAATTTTATCTTATATTCTTGTGAGCTTATTTGATTGTCTCAAAATTATATATTTGATTATTTAAAACAAACTTTTTAATTAATTAATGTGTATTTGATTTTGTTGTTGAGCCAAATAAAATAAAATAAGATTGAATATATATTAAGCTCTGGTTGTGAACCTTGGAAGAAAAAAAAGAAAAAAAAAGAAGGTCATGTTGGGTTGGGGAAAATCCAAACCCATTAGGAGATGGAGAGGTTAGCACCCATGGGGAATGGGGAATAGGGAAAAATTATTATAGGGGAATGGGGATGGGGAATTAATATCAATCCCATTAACCCCCATTGCCATCCCTCGCGAGAGAGAGAGAGAGAGAGAGAGAGAGGAAAGGAGTAGAAAATAAGAAGAGGGAGAGGGAGAGAGACGCTGAAGAGAGAGAGAGAGGCGCTGGTTTGTTTCGGGTTTGGTTTGGAAACAAAATATATATGTATATATATGGTTATTGGTCATTTTACACAATTCATGACTAAACATTTTGGTCGCCAATTAGTTTTATAAATCCCTCAAAAATTTGAAATGTCTTCCTCCAAAAATTTTAGTTTTTTGGCAACTAAAATTTTTTTTAGTCGCTGAAAATAAATTTTTGTCGACCAAACTTTTGGTCGCCAAAGATAAAAATTAATTTTTTATTTTTTATTCTACGACTAAAATATTTTTTAATCGCTGAAAATAAATTTTTGGCAACCAAACTTTTGGTCACCAAAGATAAAAAGTAATTTTTTATTTTTCATTCGGCGACTAAATAATTTTAGTAGCCAAAACTAACTATACAGCGATTAAAAAATAATTTTTTGGCAACCAAAAGATAAAAAAGTAAATTTTTGTTTTTCATTCGGTGACTAAATAATTTTAGTAGCTAAAACTAACTATACAGCGACAAATGTTTTTTAGTCACTGAAAATAAATATTTGGCGACCATGCTTTTGGTCGCCAAAAATAAAAAGTTAATTTTTGTTTTTCATTCAGCGACTAAACAATTTTAGTAGCCAAAACTAACTATACAACGACTAAAATATTTTTTTAGTCGCCAATTGTGGTATTTTTAGCAACTAAATTTTTTTTTTAGTCGCCAATAATCAATATACCCTAACTAAAACAATTTTGTAGCTAAATATTGTACTTTTTCCGACTAATATAATTTTTGGTCGCCAATTCCACAACTTTTGGCAACCAAAATATTTTTAGTCGACAAAAGTGGTCGCCAAAAGTGTATTTTCTTGTATTGTATAGTTATAAAAAATTTAAACCTTATTATGAGCACACAAGATTTGTGTGACTAACTAGTTTATGTGAATTAGACCTCGGTTAGTTTGACTAATTAAACCCAAATTATTTAGTGTTTTATGATCAATACAAGTCTTTTAATTTTGTCAAGTTAAAAGAAGTAGCAATATGAAATATGAACTTCCGAAGAACCATCAAAATACCAAAATGATGGACAAGCATGAGAGAGTATGGCCAGGAATTGGTTTCATAAAAATAAAAATAAAAGAAAATTTTTGATATGCAAATAAAAATTTGTACAAAATAATGTCATAGATTTGAATTCGTTCATTTCAAAAGAAAAAAAAAAACAGACCAATATTAAATTGATTTATTATTTTAAAAATGTCGTTGACATAGATAAAATGCATCAATATATGATAATGACATTTTTAAAATAATAAGTTAGGTCTTTTGGTCTAGGGTAAATTACACTAACACCCCCTAAGATTTATGTTTATTACAATTCCCCCCTCACCTTTTGGAAATTACATCTCCCCCTAAGATTTAAAGTTTCATTACAGATTTCCTCCTTCAGCAATTTAATTTTTGTAAATACAAATTTTGCTCTCATTGGGTAAATTACATTGACACCCCTCACATTTTAGAAATTACAATCCCATCCCTAAGGTTTAAAGTAGCATTACCAATTGCCCCCTTGGTTAGTATTAGTTGGAAAAAAATTAATTGAAAAAAAATTTTGTTAGTAAAGTTTTCAAATTTCTGTTTAAAAACCAACATAAGCTCATTTTTTGAATTTACATTTTTTCCTCAAATTTACAAACTGAGACAACCATTTATAAACAAAAAAAATTATCAAACAAATTTTTATGACAATTTTTAAAATTTTTGTAAATATAAATTGAAAAATGAAAACGAAATGGTTACCAAACAGGCTTGACGGTAAAAATGTCGTAAAATTAACAAATAATTAAATAAGTTACCAACGTAAGAAATGACTTATCAAAAGATTCTTAGGCTATGTATGATTTGATTTTTAGAATTTTTTTTTTTAAAATTAAAAATTTTTCATTAAGAAATAAAAAAATAAAAATAATTATCATTTAAGGGTAAAAAATAATTATCATTTTAACTTTTGGGCATGTTATATACATACGTATGGTTGTTTCAATTAAATTTATAAAAAATTATTTCTAACCACTCAAAAGATAAAAATTATATAAAAATGATAATTATTTTTTATTTTTTATTTCTTAACCAAATTAATTTTTAATTTTTAAAAAAAAATCTAAAAATCAAACCATACATAGCCTAAGAATCTTTTGATAAGTCATTTCTTACGTTGGTAACTTATTTAATTATTTGTTAATTTTACGACATTTTTACCATCAAGTCTGTTTGGTAACTATTTCATTTTCAGTTTTCAATTTATATTTACAAAAATTTTAAAAACTGTCATAAAAACTAGTTTGATAATTTTTTTGGTTTATAAATGGTTGTCTCAATTTGTAAATTTGAGGAAAAAACTTAAATTCAAAAAATGAGCTCATGTTGGTTTTTAAACAGAAATTTAAAAACTTTACTAACAAATTTTTTTTCAATTAATTTTTTTTTCAATTAATTTTTTTTTCAGTGAATTGTTTTTCCAACTAATACTAATCAAGGGGGCAATTGGTAATGCTACTTTAAACCTTACGGAGGGGATTGTAATTTTTAAAATATGAGGGGGTGTCAATGTAATTTACCCAATGAGGGAAAAATTGATATTTAAAAAAATTAAATTGCTGAAGGGGGGAATCTGTAATGAAACTTTAAACCTCAGGAGGGGGAGATGTAATTTTCAAAAGGTGATGGGGGGAACTGTAATAAACATAAACCTCAGGGGGTGTCAGTGTAACTTACCCTTTGGTTTAAAATCACTAATACAAATTTGCATGACATTTTTAAAATAATAAGCTAGGTCTTATAGTTTAAAATGAATTGATATAAATCTCCAAAATCATATTCTATATAAGTGATTTTTTGTTTCTTTCTTTTTTGGTATACTCCTTATGTTTATATTATAGCGATCCCGGTTTTCCCTTCTTTGTTTATTGTATCCCGGACTCGGGTCCGTGGATGTTGGTTGTTGTCTTATTCTTGTTTCCATCCTTTACTCTTTGTATTTGAGTCTTGGGTTGTGTTGGGCAGGTTTGAAACAGGTTGGTTGTGTTTGGAAACCAAGAGTTGATGCCCAGATTTGGCCTTCACGCTTGAGCAGGGCTTTTGACGCTCGAGCGGGCCCTTTGCTTTTGTTCCTCCGCTCGAGCGGGCAGTTTGGCGCTCGAGCGGGATTATTCATCTCTCAGTATTTTTTTGCTCTGCTAGTCATCGGACGCTCGAGCGTCCACTTTCACACTCGAGCGAGGACCTTCGTCTGCAGAACTTCTGGAAGTGTGCATTCGACGCTCGAGCGGCGCTTTTGACGCTCGAGCGTGAGCCTGTGTTTGACGCTCGAGCGGACTATATATTATATCAGTCCGAGATGTAGCTTTTTGGATCACTTTTTTTGACTTTCTCTCTCTTTCTAACTTTTCAAAAACCTCATTTGAGAGCTCCTCTCTCTAGAATACATCTTCTCTCTTCGAAATCATCTAGTTTTAGTGATCTTCCACCCTAGTCCCTTTGTAAAAGTGTAGAGCTTGGTGTGAGCTACATTTTGATCCGAACATCATTGAGTTTGGAGCACCTTCGAATTTCTTCATCTTCTCCTTTGAGCTCCGAAATTCGAGGTAGGGATAACTACTCATATTTATGATCTTTGACATAAACTTGTAGTCTTTTGATTTAATGTTGAGTTAGGAAGTTTTGGGTGTTAGGGTTTCAAAATGTATAAAGAGGGGTTTTGTTCTTTTTACCCATACATGTGTATTTTGGGTCTTAAAATGGGGTTATTGATGTTATTGATGATATTTGGACCTTTGGGTCAATGTTGAGGAAAGGAAGAGAAAAGCCCTAATTTATGGTGATGAATTAATTTGTATAATTAATTTGGAAAAGTTATGGAAATATGAAATTGAGTTGGAAATAATGAAATTGGGTAATTATGAGATTTAATGGTGGAGTTGGATTAATTAATCACTCACCCTTGAAATTCTAGATAATTTATCTGTTTGAAAATTTATTATCTGTTTAGAAATAAATGCTTTGGGCTATCGGTGGAGGATAGTTTGGATTGTTGTAGACACTGCATGATGATTAGGTGAATTAAAACTAATCATATGAGTATGTCATTGAATATGACGGATGGAATAACACATTGAATATGTGCTTTGCTTGATCATTGTATATGATAAGTATTTGAATACATTGTATATGCATGTTGTTTGGGAGAAGATAGGGGATGTACTCCACGGTTTGGGAGGAGATAGGGGATGTACTCCACGGTTTGGGAGGAGATAGGGGATGGACTCCTAAACCGGATTTGAGAGGAGATAGGGGATGGACTCCAGTGATAACTAAGTTGGCCGGAGTGTCTAGGGTAAAAGTCCCGAAATTTGAATTACGTTTGTGTAACGCCCTTAAAATAATACATAAAACCCCACATTCTCGACAAGCATTGGTACAAGAGAAATAAACATCTTTCTATTCATCAGAGTATTCATTATAAAAGTATTACATGTTGACAACAAAAGTAAATGCCCTATGGGCTTACAACTTTCCAAGACAACACTTGGTTACAAAAAGAGAGTACTAACTCAAATACATATTAAGCCCTTGGCTTGAGTTTACATGTAATACATCAAAAGATAACGAAATAACCAAAAAGAGTCTTCAACTCCCAGAACCTTCCAAGCTATGATCTTGGAGGTGGCATATCACCTGGACCTGAAAATGATGTCCCATATAGGGTGAGCCAAAGCGCAGTAGAAATATACTAAACCAACTATAAGCAATGACTAAAATAATAGCATGTGATAGGCGGTCAACACTTATACATCCACTTACATCACATGACAATTCCATGACAATCATGCCCATGTTACATTTCACTTTTCCTTTTCTTATCAATTCATTTAAAAAACGTGGCTCAAAACCTGGCCAGATAATTCGATAGAGATTACATCTCTTATTAACAATATTTCCAATTCAATTGAGACAACAACTCATGTTAAACATTTCTTACTTCATAATAGATACACATTTTGGTGTTGTATCAGTCTCAGCCAAAATCACTTCCATACTTCACAAATGATACACATTTTAGTGCTGCATCAATGTCAAACAAAATCCGGTTTAGAGGTCTATCTCCTATCTTCCCCTAAACCGTGGAGTACATCCCCTATCTCCTCCCATATGACACAATGTCAATAAGCAATTATCATATACATGTTCACTCAATCAATACACAATTTCGATGTATTATACCAACCACCATATTCTATGGCATACTCAATTGATTAGTTTTAGTTCGCCTAATCATCATGCATTGTCTACAACAATCAAAACTATCCTCCACCGATAGCCCAAAGTAGTTATTTCTAAACAGAAAATAAATGCACCAAATGGATATGTTATTAACATTTTGACTAGGGGAGCGATAAATTAATTCAACTACACCCCTTTAATCCCATAATTCCCCAATTCCAATATTCTCATTCAATTCCCATATCTCAAAATTAATTATACAATTAATTTTACCAAACTAATTAGGGCATTTTCCCATAATTCACATAACAACCCTAAGGTTCCATTTTCATCAATAATCCAACATTAATTCCTTTTCTCAAAGTGTTACATACATATGGGTTTATATATATGAAAACCCCCTCTTTTGTAAATTACACAAAGACTCCAAACTTTTCTAATATTACCCAAACAACCCCAACATATCAAAATGCCAAAATTTAAAGACCAAGCTCATATGATGGAGTAGGATATCCCTACCTCGAAGTTAGAGCTCAAACGGAGATGAAGACCAAAACCCAACGTGCTCCAAATTCAATAATTTTCAGATTAAAACAAAGTCCGCAACACACTCTATCTTTTATACAAAGAGGCTAGGCTAGGAACTCACTAGAAGGAGAGGAAACCTTAGAGAGAAGGTTTGTAGAGAGAGAGAGAGAGCTCAGATCTAGGGTTAGTATAAAGAAAAAAGGTGAAAAAGTGAAGTGTTTCCCGCTGCTGCGATCTGATATATAGCAGGCTCGCTCGAGCGAAGGATTGGTCGCTCGAGCAACAAGACACACAGAACCCTCGCTCGAGCGAAGAAAGTCTCGCTCGAGCCAACAATACGAAGTTTCAAGTTTGCAACCCAGAAGCACGCTCGAGCGACAGAATCTGCTCGAGCGAAGAAACTCAAAACATACACCTCGCTCGCTCGAGCGAAGGAAGCTCGCTCGAGCCAAGAAATGCAACTTTCAAGTCCAGAACCAGACGCAGACGCACGCTCGAGCAAAAGAACCCTGGCTCGAGCGAAGAAGCCAAAACACAGAGCTCGCTCGAGCGACAAAGTTCTCGCTGGAGCGAAGGACCAAAATTCTGGGCAGCAACCATTTGCTCCCAAGCACACCAAACCTGTAACAAACCTGCCCAAAACATCCTATAACTCAAATACAAAGTATTGAAGGATGGAAATAAGATATATACAACAACAAGCTCCACGGAACCCAAGTCCGGATACAACAACCGAATGGAGAAAGACCGAGATCGCTATAGTTTGTATAACGTAGATGATTGAAGTATTGGAATGATGATAATTTGAGTTGTAATCTCATTTGAAATGGAAGTGTTGATGTGTTAATTATGTGAGTTATAGTCTCATATTAATTGATCATAATCGAAGTATTGTTGATATGAGTTGTAGTCTCAACACGAACTGCCTGGATGAATAAGAGAACCATATCTATGAATTGGTTGGGTTAATGAAATGGAAAGTGATAGATGTTTGTTTATACGAGTTAAACATTTATCAAATGCCTGAGTTTTAGTTATTGCTCATATTATGTTTAGCATATCTCTACTGGGCGTTGGCTCACCCTATATGGGACATCATTTTCAGGTTCAGGAGCTATGCCACCTCCAAGGACGTAGCTTGGATGGTTTTGGGAGTCAAAGACTCTTTTAATCATTTTTGTCATTTTGGTGTTACATGTAAATCAAAGCCAAGGGCTTATTTTTGTATAAAGAGTTAATACTCTTCTTTTGTTGTAACCAAGTGTTGGCTTGGAAAGTTGTAAGCTCGTGGGGCATTTACTTTTGTTGTCAACATGTAACACTCTTTGTACTAAATACTCTGATAAATGGAATTATACTTTATTTTCTTATGTCTATGAATGTCATGATTGTTGGGTTTTATGTATTATTTTGAGGGCGTTACAATGCCAAACAAGGGCTTTGTCTTTCTCACAATTTTTCATCATTTCTTATAACTTGTTTGGGAACATGTTATTTTAGTAATTTTTTAAAATTTTTTACTATAATATGAGGTAAAAAAATTAGGTTAAATTACAAATACATCGCCAGAGGTTTGATTAAAATACGAATCGCCTCCTGTAGTTTTGGAAATTACATTCCATCCCCTAAGATTTCTAATTTCATAATAAATCGCTTTTTTTATTAATAAATTATCAAATCAATTAATAGTTTTTAATGATGTTATAAATATGTTTCAATTAATAATTTAGGTAATTTTATTGTATAAGAGAGTAATTATGAATTTCATTTTTTTAGTTAATTTTGTTAAATAAAAAATACTAACAATGAGGTATTTGTAATTTTCCAAATCACATGGTACAATTTGTACTTTAAGCAAATTTTAGGGGGTGTATTTGTAATTTACCTAAAAAATTAGTATGTTTAGGATAATTTTTAAAATTTTTATGAAAAAAAATATAAAAGTAGATAGGAAAATAAATTTTTGACTATTTTATTTTTAAACTAAAAAATTGAGTTACGAAATACGCCATTAGTCAACTTATAATCCAAACATAGAAAAATAGTTCATTTCTCAACATTTCTTATCAAATCAACCCATTTCGAACAGTGTGAGGATGGATGAAAGTATTTTTTTTTTTTTCTTCTTTCAGTATAATGAGAATTAAATAAAAAATCAGTTGTTCATTGAATAAAAATAAATTTATTTGATTTTTTTGATGACTTTTTAGTATGAATAAGATAGGCACAGTTAGCATGTGCTAAAATAGCTCATGTTATTTTAGCACATTATCTTATTTTGGTCATAATCATCTCATTTAGGTCATATCACCTATTTGTTATCACTTCAAATTTAACTTATATTTCATTTTTTTTCGTAAAAAGTTAAGAAATATAATAATTTAGTACATGCTAAACACCCTATTATACAAGTAGTTTTATTCAAAAAATATTGTGCTCTTAAGCTAACAATTTCTTTCAAATTATCCTTAAACTAGTATTAACCATTGACTAGGTACCTAACAAATATTTTCACTTTTTATTATAATTGTATTCCTTCCATCTCAAAATATACATATATATTTTGAGAAATCTATTTTTTTTAATAGTACAATTATTATATTTTAAAAATATTAATTTTTTAAAACTACCATTGGGTAGTACAATTATGACATCTCAAAAATATTATTGTTACTGAATTTAAAAGAAGGACAAAATATAAAATTCATGTTATTTTAGTTCTTAATTTTTGAAAAAAAAAACTAATATTTTGAGATAATAAAATATGAAAGGATTAATTTTTTTAAAAAAATCATGGTTTCATGCTTTTTTCACTTTGAACCTCAGTATTTCAATTTCGACAAATTAAACTCAGAAATTTCATTTATGTTCCAATTTTTCCTCTCTGTCTATCTCCATTTGTGTAAAATAATGGAGGGGGTTTAAAGTGAAAAAATACGTGAAATCTTGAAATTTTTTGTGTAATTAACTATTTTTTAAACATGAAAATCACTAAAAACAAAAAATTATTAATTACAAAATAAACTCTGAGGTTTCATGAGTTTTTCACTTTAAAATTCCAATGTTTTTTATTTTAAACCCCCTTAAATTGAAATACGGAAGGAATTTCAAAATTTAATTTGTCGAAATTGAAACACTGAGATTTAAAATAGAAAAAGCATGGAATTTTGAGTTATATATATATATATATATATAATTAACCCAAAATAAAATAAAAACTAATATTTTGAAAAGGGAGGAATAATTAATTTAAACTTGTAATATCGTATAAAAATAGAAATCACCAGTTAATCAAACCCATTATAAAATGGTATTCAGATAATCTCCAGTAGCTGTCTCCGATGCTTTCTCTAGAGGACAGCTCAAATTTAGCCACGTCATTCACAGAGAGATGAGTGGCTTAGATTTATTCCTTTAAAAAAAAAAAAAAAAATTTCCAAAACACACTCACATTGCCACTAGATTCCTCTCTTTTCGACACATTCACTTTCTATCTCTCTCTCCCTACACACACACTCGGACCTGGGGATATTGCTGTAACTAAATGACAGTAGCAATTTGTTATGAGATCGTGAAGGCTTTTTCAGAGTCTTTTTCGATAATCTAAACTGTTCATATTATACGGTTCATCGAGTATATCATTCATATAAAAAATCTAGTTAATCATAAATCTATAACCCCATGATCATATTCAAATTGTTTTACAAAAATTATCAAGATAATATCAACCGTTTATTTTTTTAAAAAACAAATGTGTTCTTGTTATAAAGCTATAAATTTTCAATCAATTTATTTTTTGCATGGATGATTTATTCAGCAAACCCTACAATATAAACGGTTCAAATCATCAAAAATACTCAGAAAAAGCATCTACAGACTCACAACATATTGCTTGATGTAGGACAAGATTTTAACAATTTTTATATTTTTAGTTTTAATATTTTTGATATATTATTTTATTAGGATTCTTGTAATTTAGTATAAATAATTAAGATGTAGGACAAGATTTTAACAATTTTTATATTTTTAGTTTTAATATTTTTGATATATTATTTTATTAGGATTCTTGTAATTTAGTATAAATAATTTAGAATTATTAGGTTTCTTAATTTTATTATTTTGGAATTAGATTTTGATTAGGATTTTAAATAGTTTAGAATTCTAGTTTCCTATTCTCTTAGGTTTCCTAATTTGTATTGATTTAAGTTTCCTAATTTATTTTAGAATTACTTTTCCTACAAGTATTAGGTTTTGTTTATTATAAATAGCTATGTAAGCCTCATGGCAAAGACAACTTTTATATAACTTTTATTCATTCATTCAATAATATTTCTCTTCCTTATGGATTCAAGGTTCTATTTTTCTCGTGGATTCGAGAGCCCCTTTCGTCTACTAGAACGATATCTAGTCCCCGTGTATTTCGCTGCATCAAGTGGTATCAGAGCAACGTTTCTCCTAGCTCAATGTCATTTATCGAAAGAGGAAGCACAAGCTCTATTGACGATGATCGTAGAGAAAGATCTAATAGGATTCGAGTCAAGGGACTTGCCTAAGGCCAACCTGTTAGTCACAACGTTAATAGGAACCGCACTATGGGATTTGCCCAAGGCCAGCCTATTAACCACAATATCTTGAGACAATCTTCTCGTTGTCAATACAATAGTGAGAACGATTCTGAAGATGAGTTATTCGAGGCTTATGGTGAATATGAGTCGGTAAGACGACAACGAAAATTCAATGATGTGTTCAATAGCAATAATTGCATCAATCATGACTTTTCATATTATCAAGTACCACCAGAAATTCCCTATTTTAATGCTTCTTGTCATGCCGAGGATTTCATTTATTGGTTTCGCAAAGTTGACAAATTCTTTGAGTGTATGGAAATCTCTGCAGAAAAGCAAGCCAAATATGTCGCACGTAAGTTACAAGGTAATGTTTCTACATGGTGGAAACAATTGTAGTATGATCGAAGGCGACAATACAAACAACCTATTAGGACGTGGCATAAGATGAAGAAGTTGATGAGTTGTAGATTCCTTCAAACAAATCATGGGCAAATATTGTATCTACAATATCAAAGAAAGCTTGAATCAAAACAGTTGTTCCAAGGTGATTTTGATTTCCAATATTCTTCGCAATTCAATAATTATTATGGAACTGTGGATACAGATTATTCGAGGAACATGACTATGGTTCTGCCAAGTTTTTGTCAATCAAGTCTTGTAGGTCAACAAATTTGTCATGCTCAACCACACATTGAAGAAGAAAAGATTTTGAGTACTTCAATGTTTCAAAATTTTGAAGACCCAAATAGACATTCAATTGAAGTAGAAAATCAAGTTGATTTCAACAATGGTGAGAACGTTGAAATTGATGAAAGAGAAGTCACTGAAATTACTTTGATCAAGAAGTTTAAAGAAGACAATGAAGAGGTGAAACAAGAGGAAAACGCTGAAGTTAGCCAAGAGCTTCTATAGCGATCCCGGGTTTTACCCCTTGTTGTACAGTGATCCGGACTTGTGTCCGTGGATGTTAGCAGTTGTTTAAATCTTGTTTACGTCCTTTCATACTTTGTATTTGAGTTATAGGATGTGTTGGGCAGGTTTGTTACAGGTTGGTTGTGTTTGGGAGCAAATGGTTGCTGCCCAGAATTTTGGTCCTTCGCTCGAGCGAGAAGTTTGTCGCTCGAGCGAGCTCTTTGTTTTGGATCCTTCGCTCGAGCCAGGGTTTGGTCGCTCGAGCGAGAGTTGAGTTTTGTGTCTGGTGGATCGAGCGAGAAGTCTTGCGCTCGAGCATGCGTCTGCGTCTCATTTTGACCTGAGAGCTGTGTTTCTTGGCTCGAGCGAGCTTTCCTTCGCTCGAGCGAGCGAGGTGTATGTTTTGAGTTTCCTCGCTCGAGCGAGCATTCTGTCGCTCGAGCGTGCTTCTGGGTTGCAGACCTGAAGCTTCGAGTTTTTGGCTCGAGCGAGACTTTCTTCGCTCGAGCGAGTATTCTTTGTGTCTGGTCGCTCGAGCGACCAATCCTTCGCTCGAGCGAGCCTGTTATATATCAGTAGGCAGCAGCGGGGAAAACATCACTTTTTCATCCCCTTCTCTTTTTCAAACCCTAGATCCGAGACCCTCTCTCTCTAAACTTGTCTTCTCTCTAGGATTTCATCTCCCTCTAGTGTGAATCTATCCTAGGTCCTTTGTTAAAAAGATAGAGGGTGACTTGGGCTTTGATTTAATCTGAAAAACTTGGGATTTGGAGCACGTTGGTCTTTGGTCTTCATCTCCGTTTGAGCTCAAACTTCGAGGTAGGGATATCCTACTCTTTCTCATGAGCTTTGTCTTTGAATTTTAGCATTTTGATATGTTGGAGGTTGTTGGGTAATTTTGAGAAAGTTTGGGCTTTGTGTAATTTTACAAAAGTTGGGGTTTTGTTTATATAAACCTATTTGCATGTTTGGCATAGAAAATGAGATAAATGTTGGGTTATTGATAAAATGGAACCTTAGGGTTGTGATGTTAATTATGGGAAATGCCCTAATTACATTGATAAATTAATTGGTATAATTAATTTGAAGAAAAGAGGAATTGAATTGAAAATGTTGGAATTGGATGTGTATGGGATTAAAGGGTTTAGTTGGATTCATTCATCGTTCACCTAGTTGAAATGTTGATTATATATCCATTTGGTGCATTTATGTTCTGATTAAAAATAACTGCTTTGGGCTATCGGTGGATGATAGTCTTGATTGTTGTAGACAATGCATGATGATTAGGCAAACTAAAACTAATCGATTGAGTATGCTATCGAATATAGCGACTGGAATAATACATTAACTTTATGTATTGATTGATTGTATATGATCTATGTTTATATACATGTGTTGTGTGGGAGGAGATAGGGGATGTACTCCACGGTTTAGGGGAAGATAGGGGATGGACCTCTAAACCGGATTTTGTGTGACATTGATACAGCACTACAATGTGTATCAAGTGTTGATTATGGAAGTGTTCGAATTGATTTGATATAGCACTAAAATGTATATCGTTATCAATTGTGAAGTATAGAAGTGATTCTATGTTATGTTGATACAGCACCGAAATGTGTATCTTTCGTAAAGTGTGGAAATGGTTTATGTGTTATCGATACAGCATTAAAATGTGTATCCATCATGAATTTCGAAAGTGTTTTAAAGATGAGTCTTAATCTCATTAAGTTATTTGGCTAGATGTTGAGCCTTGTTTTCAAACTCAAAGTTGAAAAAGAAATGGGAAATGAAATGTAACATGGACTTAATGTCATGAAACCGGAATGTGATATATGTAGGTATATCTGTGTTGACCATCTATCAACTGCTAATCTTTTAGTCATTGTTCATAGCTGGTTTAGTGTATTTCTACTGGGCTGTGGCTCACCCTTTATGGGACATCATTTTCAGGTACAGGTAGCATGCCACCTCCAAGGACATAGCTTGGGAGGCTAGAGGCAGACAGACTTTTGTCGTTTTGTTATCTTTTGGATGTATTACATGTAAATTCAAGCCAAGGGCTTAATGTGTATTTGAGTTAGTACTCTTTTTTTGTAACCAAGTGTTAACTTGGAAAGCTGTAAGCCCGTAGGGCATTTGCTTTTGTTGTTAACATGTAATACTCATTGTAATGAACTACTCTGATGAATAGAAGAATATTTATCTTTTATATCAATGCATGTCTAAATTGATGGGTTTTAATGTTATTATTTTGAGGGCGTTACAACTTGGTATCAGAGCGTACCGGGTTCGAATACTTTGGGTACGTGGGAAGTGATTAGTATCACAATGGGTTTGTCTCGCTTGTTAGAGACTTAAGTGTAATGTAATGTGTTTATGTGATAACATGTTTATGTGACTATTTGGGTATGGGATTTAGTTTCTAGGATGTTGATTGGATCCTTGGGTTTCTGGGAGTCCTATTGGAAAAGCACTTGATCAATGCTGTTTCTAACTGGAACTCTAGCAACGCCTCGGGACTATCATTATCCAGAAATGAAATTCGTAAGTGCTTATGTGCTTACGTGGAGTGAATTACAGTTGTCCATGCATTAGGGCGCGAGTGTTTAGTTTCGGCACATTTTTGAATGTGCTAATGTTCTTCGTTACCTTTATTAGGATGTCAGGACGAGGACGTGGTGGTAGGCGAGGTAGGCCTAGGAGGCAAGAGGTGCCTATACCGGATGATATTCCGGCGCAGCAGGAGGGTGTTGGCCAGGCCAATGTGGCCGAGCCAGTAGGTCAACAGGCCATGGGCGCCTTAGCCCGCGAGATGGCAGGAGCATTGAGAGCATCCATGGACATTCTCAGAGCTGAGAATCAAGTCAGGTTGTTGATGCAGGGCCTTCTTTTCTGAAGAGGGAGTTCTTCTGGTCAAATCCGGATGAGTTTTTGGGGGATCCGCAAGAGCCACTTAAGGCTGATGAGTGGATGGAGCAGATAAGTAAGACGTTCGAGATGCTTGGCATTGAGGAAGGAGCATTGAAAGTGACCTTGGCATCTTTCCAACTGAAGGGGGATGCGGGTCAATGGTGGAAATTCATGAAAGGTCGTATTGGTGGCACTTGGGAGGCCTTTGTGGGTGCTTTCCAGGAGAAGTTCTTATCTCCAGCAATCAGGGAGAAGCTGAGAGACCAGTTCTGCCAACTTTTGCAGTATAGTTCTTCAGTGGCCGAGTATGAGGCTGCTTTTACTAGCTTTTCCAGGTTCGCACCTGAACTTGTGACGTCCGAGGAACGCCGCTGTATCGAATTTGAGAAGAGGTTGAGGCGCGACCTCAAGATGAGAGTTGGTGGTTCTATGATCCGAGACTATGGGCGCTTGGTT
Source organism: Camellia japonica (assembly GCA_030407325.1). NCBI lineage: Eukaryota > Viridiplantae > Streptophyta > Magnoliopsida > Ericales > Theaceae > Camellia > Camellia japonica. The sequence continues at coordinate 182,677,998 of JAPPVO010000016.1, forward strand.
GATGCTGCAGCCCATATGGAGATCATGATGCAGGAGGAGGAGGGGCAGAGAGGCTCCAAGAGGAGCCAGGATGGTCAGGGTGATGGCAGGAGACAGAGGGGTGCTAACCCTCAGCAGTCTCAGGGTGGTGTTGCTAGATCGACCTTTCCAGTGCCGAGTGCAGGCTCGGGGAGAGGCAATCAGGGAGATTTCACCTGTTACAAGTGTGGTCAGCTGGGCCACAAGGCTTCGGTTTGCCCACAGAGGGGAGGAGGTCAGAGAGCTGCTTCATCTTCAACTAGACCGCAGAGCCAGAGTCAAGGCAGGGGCCAGTCCTTATCTTGTTATCAGTGTGGTCAGGCGGGGCACCTGAAGAGGTTTTGCCTGCAGTTGAGTGGCACATCTGGTGCATCTGGGTAGAGGCAGAGTCTTCAGCCAGCTCAGTCAGTGCAGGCCTCAAGGGCCAATCAGGGGGCTTCATCATCCCAGTCTGTGCAACAGTCGCATGCTCCGAGGGGTGAGCAGGTAGATCAGGGGCCTTCAGGGCGCGTATATGCTGTTACTGCGCAGGACCTGGTACCGGTTCCATCAGTAGTGAGAGGTACCTTTTTGTTTTGCAACTCCGTTGCTAATGTATTGATTGATACGGGTGCGTCTCATTCCTTTGTATCTGCTGCATTTGCATCTGTTTTGGAATTAGAGTTGGCACAGTTAGCATCTCCTATATGTGTTGTATCACCTGTTGGGGGTGAATTGATTTTGAAGCATGGATGTAGAGGTTGTGATATAGAGGTCGCCGATCATCGGCTTCCGTTCCCTTTTGTAGTTATGCCCATGAAGGGTTTTGATGTTATTTTGGGTATGGACTGGCTATCGTCATACCGGGCTGTTATCGATTGCTACCGCCAGAGGGTCACAGTATGTACCTTGAGCGGGGAGTGTTTTCATTTCTTGGGGGATCGGGTTGGTAGTGTGTTGCCACCGGTGTATGATCCGCGAGGGCGGAGTGAGCTTAGTGGTCTTCTTGCTAGCCTTTTGAGTAGTGAGTGTGATGAGACCCAGATTGTATTACCGAGAGTGGTTTGTGAGTATTCAGATGTTTTTCCCGAGGATCTCGTTGGTTTGCCACCTCACCGTGAGATTGAGTTCTCCATTGATTTAGTGCCCGGCACGGCGCCGATTTCTATGGCACCTTACCGTTTTGCCCCAGCCGAGTTGAGTGAGTTGAAGATTCAGCTCCAGGAGTTGCTAGATAAGGGCTTTGTTCGCCCTAGTGTTTCGCCGTGGGGAGCACCGGCCCTCTTTGCTAAAAAGAAAGATGGTGCCTTGAGACTTTGTATCGACTACCGGAAGTTGAATCGGGCTACGGTCAAGAATAAGTACCCTATGCCCCGTATAGATGATCTATTTGACCAGTTGAAGGGTTCCCGTTGTTTCTCTAAGATAGACTTGAGATCGGGTTACCACCAGTTGAGGGTCAGGGAGGAGGATATTCCGAAGACGGCATTCCGTACGCGGTATGGCCATTATGAGTTTCTGGTGATGCCATTCGGGCTCACCAATGCACCGGCAGTCTTTATGGATTTGATGAACCGGATATTCCGAGAATTCTTAGATCGCTTTGTGGTCGTTTTTGTGGACGACATTCTCATCTATTCACCTTCAGAGGAGGAGCACGAGGAACACTTGAGAGTGGTGCTCGAGTTACTTAGAACCCATAGGTTGTATGCCAAGTTTGGGAAGTGTGAGTTCTGGCTAGGAGAAGTCAAGTTCTTAGGCCATGTAGTTTTGGGGGAAGGGGTGTCTGTTGATACATCCAAAACTGAGGCAGTGCAAGATTGGGCACAGCCTAAGAGTGTGTTTGAGATCCGCAGTTTTCTGGGATTAGCTGGGTATTACTGCCGGTTTGTGAAGGATTTCTCCAGGTTAGCTTCACCGTTGACTAGACTGACTCGGAAGGGAGTCAAATTTGTATGGAGTGAGACTTGTGAAAAGTCGTTCCAAGAGCTGAAAGTTAGATTGACCACCGCTCCGGTCTTGATTATTCCAGAGAGAGGGTTGGGTTATGCAGTCTATTGTGATGCCTCACGAGAGGGTTTGGGTTGTGTGTTGATGCAAGAGGGGAAAGTGGTTGCCTATGGCTCACGTCAGTTGAAAATACACGAGAAGAATTACCCTACACATGACCTAGAGCTAGCAGCAGTGATCTTTGCCTTGAAAATCTGGAGGCACTACCTTTATGGTGAGAGATTCGAGGTGTTCTCGGATCATAAGAGTCTGAAATATCTGTTTACACAGAAAGACTTGAACTTGAGGCAGAGGAGGTGGATGGAGTTTATTGAGGATTACGACTTTGAGTTGCACTATCATCCGGGGAAGGCCAATGTGGTGGCCGATGCCCTTAGCAGGAAATTCATAGGTGATGTAGCTTGTATAGCCATCCGGGAGTGGGAGATGTTAGGTGCGCTTGGCGAGTTTGATTTGCTTCTGGGCGAATCCGTTGAGGCTGCGGCCTTATTTTCTGTTATTGCGCAGCCTACACTTGTGACTCGAGTGTTAGAGGCACAGAGAGGTGACCTTGAGGTAGAGTCCCTTCGAGAGAAGATCTCCAGCGGGAAGGTTGAGAAGGGTTTAACGGTGTATCCCGACCAGAGTGTGAGATACCGAGACCGTTTGTTTGTGCCGGAGTCCTGCCGAGAGGAAGTACACCGAGAGTTTCACCATTCACGCCTTACGGTGCATCTGGGAGGCACCAAGATGTATCGTGATTTGGGGCGCCAGTTTTGGTGGAGGGCCATGAAGAGAGATGTGGCAGTTTTCGTGTCGAAGTGCCTCACTTGTCAGCAAGTGAAAGCCGAACATCAGAGGCCAGCGGGTTTGTTACAACCCTTGCCTATTGCCGAGTGGAAGTGGGAGCATGTCACTATGGACTTCGTTGTAGGTCTTCCGAGGACTCAGCGGGGTAGTGATGCTATTTGGGTGGTTGTAGACCGGTTGACTAAGTCGGCACACTTCATCCCTATGCGCTTGAGGGATTCGGTAGATCATCTTGCCGACTTGTATATTCGGGACATAGTGAGGTTGCACGGGGTCCCAGTGACGATCGTCTCAGATAGAGATTCTCGTTTTACTGCCAGGTTGTGGCAGAGTTTGCAGAGTGCCTTGGGTACTAAGTTGACCTTTAGCACGGCTTATCATCCTCAGACTGATGGGCAGTCCGAGCATACTATTCATATCCTTGAGAGGATTGGTGAGGTTGCCTATTGCTTAGCTTTGCCGCCGTAGTTGTCCGGAGTTCATGACGTGTTTCATGTGAGTATGCTTCGGAAGTATGAGCCGGATCCATCACATGTATTGGATTGGACCGACTTAGAGGTTGATGAGGATGCCTCGTATGAAGAGAGACCGGTTCGGGTCTTGGATAGGCGGGAACAAGTCTTGCGAGGCAAGACCATTCCCCTAGTGAAGGTTTTGTGGAAACATCATGGGGTGGAGGAAGCCACTTGGGAACATGAGTTGGAGGTTCGAGAGAAATATCTGGATCTATTTGTGGATGTTTGAGCATGTATTGTATATTTTGTTGTATTATTGAACCTTAAGAGTATTGAATATATCTTAGGTTGTAAAACATGGTATATGTTTTGGTTTAATGGAAGTGTTTTGAAACTTGCCTCAAAATGGAAATTTGATATAACATTGCATATGTTGAGCATTGTAGAATTGGAAATGTATCATGAACATTACTTATGATATGAAATTGTTGAAATTGGAAGGAAAATGCATAATGTTAATGCAGGTTGAAATGTATGTTGTTTTACATATTGTGAAATGCCTCTTGATAAGAGATGGAATGACTGGTAATGGGTTGAGTTGTTAATATTAAAGTGTAATATTGCTGGGAATGAAGAAAAACTTGTTTTTCAAAACTTGTGCTTAATTTCGGGAACGAAATTCTTTAAGGGGGGAGGTTATAGCGATCCCGGGTTTTTCCCCTTGTTGTACAGTGATCCGAACTTGTGTCCGTGGATGTTAGCAGTTGTTTAAATCTTGTTTACGTCCTTTCATACTTTGTATTTGAGTTATAGGATGTGTTAGGCAGGTTTATTACAGGTTGGTTGTGTTTGGAAGCAAATGGTTGCTGCCCAGAATTTTGATCCTTCGCTCGAGCGAGAAGTTTGTCACTCGAGCGAGCTCTTTGTTTTGGATCCTTCGCTCGAGCCAGGGTTTGGTCGCTCGAACGAGAGTTGAGTTTTGCGTCTGGTGGATCGAGCGAGAAGTCTTGCACTCGAGCATGCGTCTACGTCTCATTTTGACCTGAGAGCTGTGTTTCTTAGCTCGAGTGAGCTTTCTTTCGCTCGAGCGAGCGAGGTGTATGTTTTGAGTTTCCTCGCTCGAGCGAGCATTCTGTCGCTCGAGCGTGCTTCTGGGTTGCAGACCTGAAGCTTCGAGTTGTTGGTTCGAGCGAGACTTTCTTCGCTCGAGCGAGTATTCTTTGTGTCTGGTCGCTCGAGCGACCAATCCTTCGTTCGAGCGAGCCTGTTATATATCAGTAGGCAGCAGCGGGGAAAACATCACTTTTTCATCTCCTTTCTCTTTTTCAAACCCTAGATCCGAGACCCTCCCTCTCTAGACTTGTCTTCTCTCTAGGATTTCATCTCCCTCTAGTGTGAATCGATCCTAGGTCCTTGTTAAAAAGATAGAGGGTGACTTGGGCTTTGATTTAATATGAAAAACTTGGGATTTGGAGCACGTTGGTCTTTGGTCCTCATCTCCGTTTGAGCTCAAACTTCGAGGTAGGGATATCCTACTCCTTCTCATGAGCTTTGTCTTTGAATTTTAGCATTTTGATATGTTGGAGGTTGTTGGGTAATTTTGAGAAAGTTTGGGCCTTTGTGTAATTTTACAAAAGTTGGGGTTTTGTTTATATAAACCTATTTGCATGTTTGGCATAGAAAAGTGAGATAAATGTTGGGTTATTGATAAAAATGGAACCTTAGGGTTGTGATGTTAATTATAGGAAATGCCCTAGTTACATTGATAAATTAATTGGTATAATTAATTTGAAGAAAAAAGGAATTGAATTGAGAATGTTGGAATTGGGTGTGTATGGGATTAAAGGGTGTAGTTAGATTCATTCATCGCTCACCTAGTTGAAATGTTGATTATATATCCATTTGGTGCATTTATGTTCTGATTAAAAATAACTGCTTTGGGCTATCGGTGGATGATAGTCTTGATTGTTGTAGACAATGCATGATGATTAGGCAAACTAAAACTAATCGATTGAGTATGCTATCGAATATAGCGACTGGAATAATACATTAACTTTATGTATTGATTGATTGTATATGATCTATGTTTATATACATATGTTGTGTGGAAGGACATAGGGGATGTACTCCACAGTTTAGGGGAAGATAGGGGATGGACCTCTAAACCGGATTTTGTGTGACATTGATACGGCACTACAATGTGTATCAAGTGTTGATTATGGAAGTGTTTGAATTGATTTGATATAGCACTAAAGTGTATATCGTTATCAATTGTGAAGTATAGAAGTGATTCTATGTTATGTTGATACAGCACCGAAATGTGTATCTTTCGTAAAGTGTGGAAATGGTCTATGTGTTATCGATACAGCATTAAAATGTGTATCCATCATGAATTTCGAAAGTGTTTTAAAGATGAGTCTTAATCTCATTAAGTTGTTTGGCTAGATGTTGAGCCTTGTTTTCAAACTCAAAGTTGAAAAAGAAAAATGGGAAATGAAATGTAACATGAACTTAATGTCATGGAACCGGAATGTGATATATGTAGGTATATCTGTGTTGACCATCTATCAACTGCTAATCTTTTAGTCATTGTTCATAGCTGGTTTAGTGTATTTCTGCTAGGCTGTGGCTCACCCTTTATGGGACATCATTTTCAGGTACAGGTAGCATGCCACCTCCAAGGACATAGCTTGGGAGGCTAGAGGCAGATAGACTTTTGTCGTTTTGTTATCTTTTGGATGTATTACATGTAAATTCAAGCCAAGGGCTTAATGTGTATTTGAGTTAGTACTCTTTTTTTTGTAACCAAGTGTTAACTTGGAAAGCTGTAAGCCCGTAGGGCATTTGCTTTTGTTGTTAACATGTAATACTCATTGTAATTAACTACTCTGGTGAATAGAAGAATATTTCTCTTTTATATCAATGCATGTCTAAATTGATGGGTTTTAATGTTATTATTTTGACGGCGTTACAGCTTCTAATGACGGAAGTATCATCTCTTGATTATTATGATGGTTATGAGATCGCAAAAGAAGAAGATCTAGTTGAACTCAATGAAAAAAAAAGAAATAAAAGATGAGGTAATAAAGTTGACATGTGCACCAAAGAAGTTGATTGAGGATGCAATTGATATTCCAAGATTGATAATTGAATGTCCAACTGAATCTAAGATAGAGCAGAGTCCAGAGAGTATCCAACATAAGACAGAGCAAAGTCTAGAGAGTATCCAACATTAACATAAAATATACTTCATTGATTTTCTTGGTGTGGAGCAATTTAAATTGACTTTCAATGCTTGTCTAATTAATCTTGTCAACCAGTTGAAGCATATAAAGAATAACTTTCAGAAAGTAGACTTCTCTGCATATAATGTTCGGAAGAGGGATAAACAACTGAAGTATTCCAAGTATCTTTTTATTTGGGATGGAAGATGGCAAATCTCTAATATGAACTCGAGGACAAGTTCTTTCAAAGAAGAGGAGTCTGATGTAGGACAAGATTTTAACAATTTTTATATTTTTAGTTTTAATATTTTTGATATATTATTTTATTAGGATTCTTGTAATTTAGTATAAATAATTTAGAATTATTAGGTTTCTTAATTTTATTATTTTGGAATTAGATTTTGATTAGGATTTTAAATAGTTTAGAATTCTAGTTTCCTATTTTCTTAGGTTTCCTAATTTGTATTGATTTAAGTTTCTTAGTTTATTTTAGAATTACTTTTCCTACAAGTATTAGGTTTTGTTTATTATAAATAGCTATGTAAGCCTCATGGCAAGGATAACTTTTATACAACTTTTATTCATTCATTCAATAATATTTCTCTTCCTTGTGGATTCAAGGTTCTATTTTTCTCGTGGATTCGAGAGCCCCTTTCGTCTACTAGAACGATATCTAGTCCTCGTGTATTCCGCTACGTCATCGCTACTATCATAATAGCATCCCCAGATCCCACACACTCACACCACTCCTCTCTCTCTCTCTCTCTCTCACCCATACACTTACCACACACCTCACATTTCTAATAAAAGAATAAAAAAATCTATTGTAATCTTGTTTCATTTTATTTTAATATAATATATATAACTTTTAAAATAAAATTTTAATTTTTATAAAATTAATATCTTTGAAAATATGGCAAACATACCTTTAAAATAAGACAAATATTAAATATATTTTAATAAAAATTTAAAATAAATAAAAATTAATTACTATGTTTAATTATATTTTCAAATTATTATGATTTAGAAATTTTTCACTTTGGGTTTTTTTGATTTTTATGAAAAAGTATAATAATTATGATTTAAATGTGATATTTTGTCTTATTAATTTATATAACTTATTTTATCTTTTGTACTTTTTTTAATCCTAAAATGTTTACCAAACAGGACTGAGTGTGTTAGAGAAAGAGGGAGTAGTATTCAGTGTGAATGTATTGAATAATTTTTTTTAAATGAACAAATCTAAATTGTTAAACCGTTTCCCGTAGTAGTATTCAATGAGGTCCCATTTGTTTTTAATTTTATCCATTCCCCACTTTCACGTTTCTTCAATGTGGGGGTTTGGGAAGTGGGTTTTTTTATAGGTTTTTTTTAGTTGTAGGATATTATTGGAAAATTTTTTTTTGTATTTTGGAAGATAGTTAAATTTTTTTATGGTTGGATGTGATATTTATGAGAGAAAAAGTGAAATGATTATAGAATTTGATGTGATATTTTGTTTGAATTTATTTTTTTAATTTTGTAACCAATTCGTCTTTTAGTAAAAAAAACAAAAAAAAATCCTTCCTAAACATCTCCCACCAATTTTCTATATCTCTCTCTCTCTAAAATGTCGACTGCAAACCCAAAATTTCAGTTTGGTTTGTTGGCGCTCTTTGCGTTCGCTGTTCTTACAGATCAATTAGAAATGAAAAGAAAACCCTAGCTTTCATTCCCTTCAATTCCATCTCACTCCAATAGTACATATACATATACATGTCCCAGTCCTCTTTGTGAATTCCAGATCTGTACATATTGAAGTTTGCTTTTTCAAAAGGTGGTTCATGCTCATACCTTTGGATCTCGAATAACTGTCCTTGTCTATTCAGATTTTTCAGCGTCAATTTGTAATCAGGGGTACGTAAAAGGTATGTTGAATCGATTTCCGAGTCTTTTCTCCACCAATTTGAGTTCGAAAAGGTTTGGGTGGTAGTTGATTGGTTTGAATTGGTTGTTTCCTTGTGTTATACATTGGTTTGTGGCTGGGCTAGGGTTTTGTTGCTTGAATGATATAGAGGGTGCCACTTAATTGTAAATTTGTTTCAAATTCACATTCAGGCTAGTTCAAATCCTAATCCAATTAGTGTGTGTGCGTGTGGCTGCAATTTCAATCATATTTGGATTAGGGTTTTGTTTCTTAGTTCGATTCGGCAATTTTAATGCTTTTGTGGAGGAGTCTGAAGTCTGGAACTGCTAATAGCTTGTAGATTTGAAAAAAATAAAGGTGGTGCGTTTGGATGGGGGAAGGTGAAGGTGAAGGTGAAAGGGAAGTCTTTGTGGCAGTGTTAGACAATGGAGGAATGGAAAATGAGAATTCATCGAGAATTGAATCGAAGTGTGATCATGAATGGTTAGGGGACGATACTGAAGTTGAGCCTTGCACAAAGAAGCAGGCAAAGGAAGCTTCAAGTGATACTGAATTGGAGTCTCGTGCTAACAAGCATGAATTGGAGTCTAGTTACACAAAAAAGCAGACAAAGGATGCTTTAAGTGATACTGAACTAGAGTCTTGTGCTAACAAGCATGAATTGGAGTCTAGTTGCACGAAGAAGCAGGCAAAGGATGCTTTAAGTGATACTGAATTGGAGTCTTCTAACAAGCAGGTTAAGGAAGCTTCAAACGATGAAATATTCTCAGAAGTCTCAAACCCAAATTTGTCTCCAAGAGATAATGCTTGCAGCATTCAGACTATTAGTAGTCAACTGGCCGAGTTGGTGAGCAATAACCAAGTTACTTCTAGTGAGAATCCGTCCACTTGTTCTGGGAATTCAAGTTCCGAGGAGAGCGTGAATGAAGAAGAGGAGAGTAAAAATGATACATCTTGAGCAGTGTCTACATCCCTTTTTGTACCTGAGATTCCAAAAGATTTTAGCTCCACTGGTATCAGGAAAATTACTTTCAAATTCAGCAAGCGTAAGGAGGACTATGATAATCAGTTATCTGCAACAGCAGTGGGATCTGGGTCTGATGGAATTTCCCAGTGGAATCATTCAGCATCAGATGATATGAATACAGAAATAAGTTCATATGGGAAGGTTGTTGACGAGAGCAGCAAAACTTTTTTATGTCAGCCTAATATGGAACTGAAAATGTCTAAGAAGGTTCTGCCCGACAGTTATCCCACAACTGTTAAAAAGCTTTTATCTACTGGGATTTTAGAAGGAGCTCGGGTGAAGTACGTTACTACTTCACAGGAGGTATGTTGTAGTTCCATTTTTATTTTGGTAAAATTTCACTCAATCTTTAAAATATGTGGAACTCTTATTCTGTTTCAAATGATTGTAAAGAGAGCTTCCCGAAATCATAAAAGGCTGTGGATATTTGTGTGGCTGCTTATTATGCAATTTCTCCGAAGTAAGTTGTTTTATCTCCATTTTTTTTTTTTTTTTTGGTTTTTTTTGAAGGGGTGTCATTTGGCTGTTTTTTTCATTTAATTTTGTTTGCCATACAATTGAATGGTATAAGCAGATACTTAGTGTTGGGATCTGGGATCCCGCCCAAGACCTTATAGAAATCATTGCAAGCAGAAAAATACACCCATGCACAAGGAGACACAATATTTAACGTGGTTCGGCCTCAATGCCTACGTCCACGGGAGAGTAACCGGATTTCACTATACCAATGGGAAGATTACAGAAAGATTACAATAGAGGAGGAGCTCACACTCTCCTCACTCAGCCACTCTCCCGTCTCCCTCTCTCACACCGAGAGAGACGGTCTTTCCGCCTCACATCTCTCACCCTCTTTGGTTTTCTCTCTCACGGTTTTCACTTCTCTCTCTCTCATTTTGCCTCTCCTCTCCACCTCCATTTATAGGGGAGGGAGTAGGTGAGAGTTTGGCTTGGCATGGTGGTTGGTGGCCAAACTTGGTTGGTGAGCCGCCGGTTGGTGAGCCGCCAAGTGTGTTCCCATTACCAAGTGTGTTCACACATGGGGTGACTCCACAAATCACCCCCTCAACCCATGTGAGGTGAACCACTGCACACACTGCTGCTAATCTTGTTACGCCCAACTTCAACATAGTCTGCATCTCCTCACTGAGACGCTGCACCCCCTGAAGCTAGAGATATACACCAGAGATACAAGAGGAGGAGGGAATCCTACATCCTCAACTCAACTCACACCACTCTCTGATTTGGAGAGAGCCTCTGCTCCCATCTCCCACAGATCTCTTCCACGCTTCTGTCTCGGATGTCTTCACCTGCTATGCTTGAACTTGCGTTACCAAGATATCCTGACACCCCCTGATTGGATGTCCTGCACCCCCTGCTGGAATGCCCTTCATTACCATGCAACTCCTTGCATGATGAACACTGGAGCAACTAGAAAACTCGTTGTTTATCTCATCAACGTCCTCAGTTTTTCTTTGCTCGGAGCTTTTCCTCTGAACTATCAGCCTTTGCCCTCTGTACTTCTGAACAACCTCCTGGCGTTTCCACATACGCTTGTTGTCTGTGCCTTTGCAATCCCTGATTTACTGTTCTATCTCACTTGTACGTCCGTACTGATGTTTGACAGTTAGCCATTCTGCCAAGACAACTTCCACCGGTCTGTACAAGTTACTACTATGCAACTCCGTGCATAGTACTCGCACCCATGGCTCTTGAGTGATCATCGTGGCTCCATCTCTCCTCCTGCGCTCAAGCTCGCCTGAGAGATCCACATCAACTCTATCCTCTGCTGCCATGGAACTCAAGAAACCACCATAAAGAAAAAAACTTGCCACTCCTTGGCGCGCACCCTTGCGTCTTATCTGTCTTAATTTCTCTGTCTGGAAGTTCCTGTGAACTTTCAACAACCCGCTGCTACACACTCTTCTTGCGCCTCTGTACGACACTCTAGCGTACCCTTGCACTGCTGCACGTCTGCATTTGTGCTCCTGCGCTTAGTATGCTCCTCTGCAACTATTGTTCTACATGTCCACATACCATCAGTACCTACTCGTATACAGTAGCTCCAACAACCACAGTATTTCCCTGAGCCTGTACTGGTTGCCAAATCATCTATCCGTCGATGAATGGTCTTCTCTTCTGATTGAACCAGATCCTTCGAACACTTCAACAACCAGGAAAGTTCCCAGGAAGGACTGGTGGGGTCACAACCGGTCCCACTTAAGAACCAGTCTCCTTAGACAGTGTCTTTTTGACAGAACTTTCCTAGACATTGTTGATCTTGAGATAATCATGTCTGCAATCCTCTGATCGCCTCTGACTAATCCTGATCTCCCTCGATCTGCCATTTGATCAAGCCTGATCTCCTCTGGTCTTCAATGATCTATCTCGAGTTGTACCTGGTTGTCCAATCTGGTCAGAATCTGCCTATTCTAACCTCTTCAGTGAATCCGCAGCGTTCCACAATATCCGGCAACCTTCCTTCGAGTATTAAAGATGACAAACCCCCATGTTTTGACAATCTTTCCAAACCGTTCAGAATTTCACTATTCTGACCTCGCGGTTGCGTCCGGAGCGGTCCGTTTAGCTAGGACCAACCTTCGCTGCACTTCCGGGGACCTCACTGAAAACTTTCCCCAAAAGTTGGGCCACATCACAATTTTCTGAAAATGCTGGGCCAAATTGCAATTTTCAGAAGTTCAGGAAATATTCTGTGTACCAACAAAATATTCCGTCCACTGCGCCTGATGCCGTCCGTCCCTCTAATCTGCCTTCTTTTTAAAGAAACTTCGTCTCCAAAATCTGACCGTACGGATGTGTCCGGAATACTCCAAATAGTCGGAAAACACTATTGGATTACCAAAAACAGACTCCAAATGGCTTCGATCTAGCCAAAACATTTTTGTACGCCTCAGATCCGCGGCTGCACCTTAGCCGCGAAGCACCGGATCCGTTCTCCCTGCGGTTGCACCATTAGCCGCGTAACACTGGATCGCTCCCTACCTCTGGTTGACTGGTCAACACCTCTGCTGACGTGGCAGCCACGTGTCTGATGACTTGGTAGATACGTGGCAGTTCCTGCTGCCGTGGCTAAGCCACGTGTCGCTGACCTGGCATGATGACGTGGCTGATGACGTGGCACCCACTGGGACTCCCTTGCTGACGTGGTGCCACGTGGTGCTGACATGGCGCGCGTGTGTCGAGCGCGTGGATGACACGCGCTCTCCCCTCAGTCGTCTTACTCTCTGCGCCGCGCGTGGGGCGCGTGCCCGCGCGTGACCAGACGCGCCGGTATCCTTCCTCGGCGCGTGGAGCGCGTGTCGCGACTGGATTTCACGCGCTTCCTTCTTGGGGCGCGTGAGGGCGCGTCCTTGCTCCTTTTGGGCTCTGCTTTGCATTTTGGGACTCCTCTCGTCGAGTCCTTGCTCCTGGTATGCTCAAAACCTGATTTCGAGCAATCCGATTTCCGGGCAGTTTCGAGGAACGCACTGTTTTTGTCTCGAAACGCCACCGACGAGGCTTAGATACCACTTGTTGGGATCTGGGATCCCGCCCAAGACCTTATAGAAATCATTGCAAGCAGAAAAATACACCCATGCACAAGGAGACACAATATTTAACGTGGTTCGGCCTCAATGCCTACGTCCACGGGAGAGTAACCGGATTTCACTATATCAATGGGAAGATTACAAAAAGATTACAATAGAGGAGGAGCTCACACTCTCCTCACTCAGCCACTCTCCCGTCTCCCTCTCTCACACCGAGAGAGACGGTTTTTCCGCCTCACATCTCTCACCCTCTTTGGTTTTCTCTCTCACAGTTTTCACTTCTCTCTCTCTCATTTTGCCTCTCCTCTCCACCTCCATTTATAGGGGAGGGAGTAGGTGAGAGTTTGGCTTGGCATGGTGGTTGGTGGCCAAACTTGGTTGGTGAGCCGCCAAGTGTGTTCCCATTACCAAGTGTGTTCACGCATGGGGTGACTCCACACTTAGTGCCTATGAGTTTGAGTTGCATGCTGGTGGCAAAACTAGACACCCGAATAACCACATATACTTGGAGAATGGGAAGCCAATATATAGTGTAATCCAAGAACTCAAGACTGCACCACATAGTGTACTAGATGAAGTGGTAAAGAACGTTGCCGGTTCATCTGTCAATGAAGAGTCTTTCCAGGCTTGGAAAGGTGATGCAGATTCCAAGCTTTTAATTTACTATTTAGTGCTTTAGGCATAAGCTGTTCATTTCACAAAAGCTCTTCTTTTTAGTTATTGAATTGATTTTGACATTCACTTTTAGCCGCAGAAAGTCTCCAAGAAAACAGTCATATGGTTAAAACTGAGAAGAGACGTCACATCAGTGTTCCTGGGATGCATCATGCTACCACAAGGTACATGAAATATTTTCTTTTGGGAATTATCTCATTAATATATTTTATATTTGGTTTTGAATGTTTGGTCCCCTGTATTTGGGAATTTAAGGTTAGGCCTTTTGTGCTGGTGGAGTTCTTTTCAGATTTTCAAAATACTTGTTTAACATGTAAAAGTTCATTTCGAGCTTACAAATTTATTATCCAATATGATGTGTTGTGTACATAATAAAGCTGTTTGGTGCTGTGCAAATAATAACAAGAAGGTGAAACTTGAGTACGTGTGTGTCATCATATACTGCTAGAAGACTCATGCTGTATATACATGTCATATATTTTGCAAGTATAAAAGTGTACGATGTTCTTTTTGACAGTACGTTGCCACTCTACTAATGCATGGTTGTGGTGATCTTAATCGTCTCAGAGATTATGGTTTGTGGCCATAATCGCTTAAGAGATCCACCAAGTAGCAGGTTTCTGTCAGTTTAGGATTTATAAAGCATAGTTTTTTGAAGGCTCCTTATAGTTTATTTATTTATTTTGATTTTGATTTTTTATACTTTGTGTGGTCAAAGAATTGTTAGGTTATTATTTCAACAGCCAACAACATCACTAAACTGAAGCTTTTGGCTGCAGTGGTCAAATGATAAAAGACAGCCTTTGCCCTACTTTGTCTTCCTATGTTCAGAACTACGATTTTAAACAGCAAAATTGCATAAGAAGGCGCTAAAGGGGAAGAAAAAAGGGGTGGCTAAGAAGTTCGTTCTCTCTCAATTTGTTTTTTCTTATCTATATTAGTTAATTCATATTTCTGAAGCAGTCAAGATTCTTTTTCATTGAATTGATTACTAAAATGAAATTCATCATTCTCTCTGTCACTGATTTTGCAATCTTTTGTGCAGGCCAAGCTTCTACCATTCTAGTTCAGTTGTAAAACAGAAAAAAACTGCGGAAGGTCGTACCAAGAAAAGGTAAAACTTATTCTCTCTATTCTCCCTCTCCCTGGTCAAGTGTCTCAGTTTTCTTGGTACTTTTATAGAAGTCTGCTTCTAATTCTGGGATTTTTTGGGCTTGGCTTGAAGTGTTATGCTTATTGAAATTTTGCACATTGATTACAGGGATAATGATCTGCATCGATTACTTTTCATGCCTAATGGACTTTTAGATGGTGCTAAATTGGCTTACTATTCCAAAGGACATGTGGTTTTTTCGATGCACTCTCTTCTTTTGCTGAGTATTTATATTCTTCTCAATTTCTTCATTTTATATATATATTTTTTTTATTGCAAAGAATACTTGGGGGCTACGAACAAGGAAATGGAATAGTTTGTAGTTGTTGTCACACTGAGGTAAGTTGTTGGCACAACACTTATTGACTAAAGGGCTAGGATCCCCTTCTCTTCGCCCCCCTTCCCCCAAACATTTATAGGTCTCAGTTATGAGATTATTTTCCTTTGTGAGCAATTAGTCCTTCACAGTTTGAGGCTCATACTGGATGGTCTGCTAGACGCCAACCGTGAGTAGCCTTAAAAAAACTTATCATTGGTTCGGTGATTGTGAGTACTGTGATGCCCTCAAAATAATACATAATTCCATCATCTCACTGTTCTATATACATGATAGAGAAGTCACATTTCCACACATATATCAGAGTTAATATTACAAAAGAGTATTTCATATAAGTTACAAATGTTTACAAAAATAGTAAAATGCCCTACGGGTTTACATCTTCCCAAGTTGCTACTTGGTTACAAAAAAGTAGTATTAACTCTTTTACAAGTAAAGCCCTTGGCTTGCATTTACATGAAATCAACAAAACAAATAACAAAGTAAAGTCCTCAACTCCTAAACCTCCCAAGCTAAGATCTTGGAGGCGGCATGACGCATGTACCTGAAAAATGGTGTCCCAAGTAGGGTGAGCCAAAGCCCAATAGAGATATGCTAAACCAAACATGAGAAATAACTGAAACATTAGCATTCGACAAATGGTTAACACTTGTAAACCAACTCACATCCTCTCCATATCCCAACAACAATTACACCCATGTTTCAATCGACTTCCCTTTGTTTATCCAATTCAATTCATAGACATGGTTCTTTATCTAACCAAACAATTTAAAAGAGACTATAACTCCTCTTATTAACACTTCCATTATCCACAATACAAAATGAGACTACAACTCATATTATTAACACTTCAATTATCAACTACTCAAAATAAGACTACAACTCATATTATTAACACTTCAATTATCAACTTCATTCATACACTTCCATTTATAAGATTTCGGGACTTTCATCCTGGATACTCCGGCCACCTCAATTATCAATAAAGTCCATCCCCCTATCTTCTCCCAAACAATGGAGTACATCCCCTATCTCCTCCAAAGGAAGATACATATACAATACATTAAAGCATATAATCACATATGGAGCACATATACAATGTATTAAAGCACATTATCACATATGGAGTACATATACAATGTATTAAAGCACATTATCACATATGGAGTACATCCCCTATCTCCTCCCAAACAATGGAGTACATCCCCTATCTTCTCACAAACAATAGAGTACATCCCTTATCTCCTTCCAAATAAGATACATATACAATGTATTTAAACGCATTATCATATACAATGATCAATTCAAGCACATATTCAATGTGTTAATCTCACCGCCATATTCAATGTCATATTTCAATTGATTAGTTTCAATTCACCTAATCATCATGCTTTTCTACAACAATCATAGATATCCTCTACTGATAGCCCAAAACAGTTATATGTAGACAGATAATTAAATTTACCAAACAAATAAATTATTATATTTCCCACCAATAAATGATTTATCAATCCAACTACACCATTCAATCTCATATGTTCCCAATTTCATCATTTTCAAACCAATTTCATGTTCTCCCAATGTTTCATAATTTACACAAATATTTTATATAGCTCAAATTAGGACATTATCCTCCCTTTCTCAAAGCTTGCAATCAAGGCTAAAATTCCTTTCATTTTACATAACTATTTCCATTATCAAAACCTCATATACACAATGGAACCCAATCATGGAAAACCCCTCTTTCAACATTTCAAATTTCAAACCCTAACTTCCCAAAATTTCCAAATCTCCCAATTTATACAAAATGCCTGTCATTTATGTTAAAACTCATAAAAATGAGTAAATCATCCCTACCTCAAGTGGAGAGACTCAAAGGAGATGAAGAGAGAAACCCAAGATGTTCCAAACTTGAATCTTTTCGAATCAAAATGAAGCCCACACAATGCTCTACCTTTCTTACAAAGAGACTAGTGTAGAAAACCACTACAACAAGATGGATTTATAAAGAGAGAGAGTTTAGAGAGAGAGAGAGAGAGAGAGTTGGATCTAGGGTTTGGAGTGAAAAAGATGATGAAAAAGTGTTTAAAAACATGCTGCTGCCAATTGATATACTCGAGGCTCGCTCGAGCGAAGGAGTGGTCGCTCGAGCGACCAGACACAAAAGAACCTCACTCGAGCGCAAGAAGCGTTGCTTGAGCGAACAATGCGAAGCTTCAGGTCTGCAACCCAGAAGCACGCTCGAGCGCAAGAGTTCTCGCTCGAGCGAAAAAACACAAAACATAGCGCTCACTCGCTCGAGCGACAAAAGCCTCGCTCAAGCGAAGAATACCAACCTTCAGGTCCAAACTAGACGCAGACGCACGCTCGAGCGCAAGAGTGCTCGCTTGAGCGAAGAGACACATCACAGAAAGTTCACTCGAGCATAATAACCTTCGCTTGAGTGAAGAAGCAAAAACCCAAGGCTCGCTCGAGCGTAAAAAGCCTCGCTCGAGCGAAGATGTCAAATTCTGGACAGCAACCATTTGTTCTAACACCCTACCAACCTGTTCCAAACTTACCTAACACATCCCACAATACAAATACAAAGAATTAAAGGATGGAAAGAGATATAGACAACAACAACCACCCACGGAACCGAGTCCGGAATACAATAAATAATAGAGGAAAACTAGGATCGCTATAAGTACGCTATGCTGAATTAATATTTTCCATTGTTTACTCCAGCTACTGGAACATCTATACTTCTAGCGGATTGACGCTTCATGATATAGCTCTGTCATTGGCTAATGGACAAAATCTGGCTACTGGAAGCAGTGATGATATGTGTGCAGCATGTGGAGCTGGAGGGGTTCTGATTATTTGTGATGGATGCCCTCGGGCTTTTCATGCAGGTGGGTATTTCCGTTGAATCTACTCTCCCTGTTCTTGTTGTGATTGATGTTCATATTGTGTGGTTCTCATCTCTACGTTATACAGCAGACATTTAATTTATTTCTTATTTGGTGTTCTAAGAATTACATTCCACCATTGAAGTGACTACTACGCACTAAAAGTAGAATAAGATAACCTATGTAGATACTAGAACAGTTGATAAAAAAAATTGTAGTGTAGATATGTCATGGTTTGGTTGTGTGTTCATTGTCATTCATTAAGGGATACATTTTCTCAATTCATGTCAACTTTTTAAGCTTGTATTTTTTGGTTTCATTTTGTCTAATAGCCCCATTTGGTAACACTTATGAGTCAGTTTTTTTAGCTTATTTGCTTAAAAAAAGTTGACTAATGTTGTTTGGTTGCAATTTTAAATTATAACTTATTGATTTTTTTTAGCTTATTTGACAAAAAAAAGTGAGATTTTCTTAAGTTTCAATTTGTAGTTTTTTTTTAAAAAAAAAAAAATAATTTTCAAAACCATTAAATATGTATGGACAGAAGAGCCTCATATCTTTTGTTTTTACTGGTATAAAAAGACTTTTGAGGGCATTTGGGATATTTGCACAACAAAAAAACTATGTGACAACTTATTTAGCCACCAAGCTCAACTTTTTTCACATATTATCAAAATCTGCACCAAACAAAATTACAACTTGTTTTAATTATTTTGTGCTAATAATTTGAAAAGCTATAAACATAAAAGCTAACTCTTATAAGTAATACCAAGCTTGCCCAATGTGCTTTTTAGGGAATCATTAGTGTAGTTCCATGTTTATCAGGGTCAGTTTGTTGTGTCAGTGCTGTCTGAATGGGTTTTTATCTCATGTCAGCTCCTTTTATTTGTTATCTCTTCATTTAGAGTCTCATTTATGGTTTTGAACTCACAAGAAGCTTGGGTGGTGCAGGCCAGCTGCTTTTTTTTTTTTTTTTTTTTAAATCTTTTCTCCATTTATATTTTGTCATTTAGTATGCACTTATTCTGTTTTCGACAGTTACTTCACTTGTGTACCGTTGCTAGAAGGACTAAACTTATTGGTTTCAAAGTCGCAAACTATGACAAGAACTTTTAATTCCTGAATATTTTTGTCATTTTGGCTATTCTGAGAATGAAGGAATAATAGTAAAAGTGAAACTGGCTGCAGTAGAATCGATGGTAATGATTAGAAATTTAGAAACCAATAGTTTCATTTAACCCAAAGGTTGAACATGGCTTTACTCAGAAGGTCATTTTAGGTTTTGAAGGGCAGGAGCTCCTTTGCTTTTTACTTGAAGTTTAACAGTAAAAGTCCAAAAAAAATTATACCAATATAGAAATTTCATGCTATACACAGCATCAAATCGTGTCACTTACAAAATTATTCGCTATTATTTCATTAACCCATATGCTTATTTATTCCCTCCAGAAAATTAATTTTCTCAATTCTCTCCATCTATGCCCTTCCATTAAGTCATGTCCACTTCCGTGTTGTTAGTAAGACTGATTTTCTTTGTTATCTTTACAGGGCTCACGATTTTAGTGTTGAAAATTTTGATGAACGAACAGTTATGCTCTGTGACCAAGTAGGGCTTGCATTTTTCCCTTGTATATTTTACCATATGTGTGTTCTTTTTAATTATCTAAATCTAACTATTTATTGTTGTTTAGTGTGAGAAAGAGCACCATGTTGGCTACTTGCGTGACAGTGGCCTCTGTGATTTAAAAGTAAGTTTCAGAATCTTTGTAATGCTTTCGACATGTATTTATTCATTGACTCAGTGTTGTTTCTCACATTTGGTGCAGGAACTGCCCAAGGATAAGTGGTTTTGTTGTGATGACTGCAATGGGATCCATGTGGCACTACAAAATTTAGTTTTAGTTGGTGCGGAGATGATTCCAGCTTCAGTGATCATATGCAATACAAAGAAAACATGTCGAGAAAGGATTTACAGATGGAGTTTCAAATGACGTTCAATGGCGGATTTTAAGTGCGAAAAGTCGCTATCCAGAACATTTGTCAGTACTGTCTAGGGCTGCTGCAATTTTTTGAGTAAGTTTTTGCTAATACCATGTAGAATAGCAAATCGTGATTTTTAAAATTTATAAAAGCCTGTCTAATTTTGTTCTTATCTATTCTAGTGCTACTTCTCGATTACTTCTCTTTAGCAACATAATGTAATATGATGTGCTAGAAGAAACAGATCTGGGGGCCAGGACCTCTTCGGGGCATTTGGTTAATATTGATTCTCTATGCTATATCTTAAATGTATCTTTGTCCAAAAATGGTTTTGATTTTGACTCTTTTTTCTTTTGCTGTATAGTCCTTCTGACAACAGTTGTATCTAGATACTCCTTTTTGTTATGTTATATTTTCTTTTATTACTTAATTTTATTGGGGGGTTAAACCTATTTGTATGTCTCATCTTTGGTAGGAATGTTTTGATCGGTGTGAAATGAAGTTATTTTGTAGGTTGTCAACAAATACTTGTGACTAGATTAATCAAGTATACATTATTAACAAGAATGCATTTTGGAGGAGGAAAATATGAATTTTGCTTACAAACAAACCTCTATTTTATGTCCTAGAATTGTTCAACTCACATTATGTGCTTTTCAAAGATTGACCATAAGGTTCAATTAGGAGAAAAGGATTGGATTTATTTAATGAAATTTGAGAACGAAAAAATAAGGAGAAAAAAGGCGCTATGTAAGTAGATTGTTTGCTTCACTAGTTAAATTTCCCCGACTTCTTATTGATCTTTATGTTTTTGGTTAATCTACCAAACCTGTTTAAAATGCCCTTTGTTGTACTTAATGCAGGAGAAATATATCTAGGCAAGAATTTGGTGGAATGTACTGTGTCGTTTTAATCGTAAAGTAACACATTAAAGTTGTTTTTGCATGTTTTATTAATTTACTTTACATTTCCATTTTCATTTTTGTTAATGGTTGTTATTAGTTTTATATTCTTATTATTTTTTAATCATTGGATTCCAAAATGTCGTGCACAGGTCAGTTGTTGTATTGGCTGGTCTTCTGAGGATTTTTGGACGTGAGGTTGCTGAGCTTCCTATAGTGGCTACAAGTAGAGAGAATCAAGGAAAAGTAAGTTCTTCTTTTGTTTTTTAATTTTCTTTATTTATTGATTTTTCCTCTTCTTTGCAGCCGGAGTTATTCCTTCCTTTTTGTTTGTGTTGATGATTTTTTTTATCTGTAGGGATATTTCGAAGCATTTTTTTCATGTATCAAGAGCCTATTGTATTCCCTGAATGTTGAAAACCTGGTACTCCCTGCTGCTGAGGAAGCTGAATCAATCTGGACAAAAAAATTAGGTTTCAGAAAGATGAGTGATAAAAGGGTAATGCTCTTCTACAACTTAATTAATGGCTCAAATTTTTTTTCTCCCATGTTTTTACCTTAAACTAATAGAATCTCCAATCCGCAGGGGATTGAAAAAAAAAAAAACTGAAAATGCAATGGGAATGCATTCTATGCTACACTCGGTATTTGGCACCGCATATTAGTTACTTTTGTCAGTGCATTGACCAGAGGTGTGTAGCCAGAACTTTTCGTTGCCATTTTATAATTGGGTAAGGGAAGAACATAGATTTTGTGGTTTTAGATGATATGGGTTAGTTATCAAAGTGATCAATAAATCACATTTTGTTAATTACCAAATCTTGTCTTTCCTGATCGAGCACTGTTTGAGGTTCTTTCTTTACAGTGTCAACCTTAAAATACATTTGCTTCAATTTTGAGTTAATGCGCAACTCTACAGCTTTGTATGCCTTGGAAGGAGGTACATAACATGTATGCAGTGGTGGAGCCACAGTGGGTCTAGGGAGGTCATGTGCCCCTCCTAGGTTTTGGAATAATATTTCTTTTTTTTTTTCAAACATAAAAAATTATTTTAAATAAAAAAATTATAAAATATTATTTAGAGTGAAATATCAATAATATTTTTAAAATTATGAGAATAATAATGGTTGTTTTTTTTATTGAAAATAAAGATATTATGATAAGTCATATTATTAGCTATGAAAATTTCAATACAATGGCGATGTCCATCATTATTGACATACAATTTTAATTAATCTCAATGAAGATATGAAATTTATTGAATTGTTAGTTACATTTGAAATTTGGGGTTCATCCTCTATGTGTTTCTTTATTATTGATTGGTGATATTATATGTTAATGATGACGTGGTATTACTATTATATTGAATTTTTACTGAAATTTTGTATAAAAAATTACTTTATTATTATATAATTTATTTTAAAACTTATATCCATGACTTTTTTTTAATTTTATATTGTCCATGATATACTAGTTACAAATAATATATATATATATATATATATTTATCTTTCTTGAAGTCAATCATAAAAATTTATGTGAAATATTTTTGTAAAAATTTTTAATGTTATAATTAATAAGTGCTTCCTCTGATTTAATTTCTTACTGCACATATGCCATGAGATAGGATCGAAACAACTGCATATTTATACAAGTGAAGATGTTACTATAAATTCTTTCTTTTTTCTTTTAGGAAGGAATTTTTTTTTTTTTTTTTTTTTTACATTTCCACTCTGAAAAAGGGTGTTGGCAAAATGGGTACTTTAATGGTTTAATTGAGCATCGACTTTGGTACTATTTGTGTCCTATGTTTATGTTCATAGCCAGTGCTTCAGTACTAACTGATATAAACATGTCTGAGCAGTTATTGAAGTATACGAGGAACCTCCAGCTAACAATTTTTAAGGGGACATCAATGTTAGAAAAGAAGGTGCAGCAGATAGTAGATTAGCGACGCGCGATTAAAGGTGTAGGAATTAGGGATTATTTTGTTCATTCTTGGTTGTTTATGTAATATTGCTGCTATTTTCTTTGGTTAGCATGCCAGTGATCTGATTGAGAATTGTTTTTGTTTCCATGTATGAATAGGAGGGGAGGTGTGTCACAAAGCAGCCATGTATGCAGACCTTTTAATATGCATGCGTGATGTTGTTTCTTTCTTTTCTTAAATCTTTTATCTCTACTTTTTGAGATGAAAAAATACTCTTTGAGTGTATTGCAGGAAGATATTTTTGTTTGGGCGAATTTCAAAGAAGTGGAGAGTAGAAAAAAATAATTTCAAAGTGATGAAGGTACAAGATAGACTTGCACAATCTGATGCATAAAATCACTTGTATTTCCATCACTTCGAAATTATTTTTCTACTCCATATTTTTATTTTATACTCCTTTTTTGTTACAGTATGTACCTGGACATGTTTACAATGAAACTCTTTAGGCTGTGTTTGAATCTTGGATTTATGGAAGTAATTGCTTAGTTCTCTCTCTCTCTCTCCCCCTACACCCCTCCACAAATTGCAGTTTGCTAATATGTTTTGCTTAGTTTGGCTGTTCTAGGTTTAGTTTGGTAGACAAACAAACCTGTCATCTAGATCTGTTTTTAGGGGAGGGTTGTCAATGTCAAGGGATGGTTGTAGAGCAAAGATGCATCGAATATTAAAACTTTAGCGGCAGGCCACTGGCTGTCACATGGAGAAATTGTGTGGAGCTGAGCAAGGCAACACCGTGCATGTCCGAAAATTCTAAGGACTAGTGATTTATTGCTTCTTGTGTATGACAGTGAGACCTAGTAGTAGTTTGAATTCAAATTTGTTTTTGTTCAATGAATTGGGGTTAGATATATGCCACAGTAACAGTGAATCGAAATTTGCCTATCATATGGCCTTTGTTGAGAAGAGATTTTTGTTATGGCTTTGTTTGGATTGAAAACCAAATTTTCACGGTTTGGTCTAAGCTTTGTATGGTGAGTACAATGCAGAACCTTTCAGCATCTAAAACTTGCTAAAAATATGTGGTATCTGGTGATAATCAGCCCAATAATAATATTAATTGAAAATTAGAAATGTCATGTACATAAGGGGGGGAAAATTAGAAAAGTTTTCAAAATTTAATTGTATGATAATTCTGTTTTATTGTGTTGGTTTGGGATATAAAATCACGTGATTAGACTATGTATCTAGTCAATTCATAATTCCATTTTCGGATATAAAAATGGGTCTTTAAAAAAATTTATATTGATGTATTATTTTTTATCCTTTCATTTTCAGCTGAAATACCAACTAGCTCATGGGTGGAACTGAATCAATAAATTTTGAATCCATAATTGATTTTACTATGTTGTTTGTTTGATATCCTATATTCTTTGTGTATTGGACAAATATATATGTAACGCCCTCAAAATAATACATAAAAACCCAACAATCATGACATTCATAGACATAAGAAAATAAATCATAATTCCATTTATCAGAGTATTTAGTACAAAGAGTGTTACATGTTGACAACAAAAGTAAATGCCCCACGGGCTTACAACTTTCCAAGCCAACACTTGGTTACAACAAAAGAAGAGTACTAACTCTTTATACAAAAATAAGCCCTTGGTTTTGATTTACATGTAACACCAAAATGACAAAAATGATCAAAAGAGTCTTCGACTCCCAAAACCATCCAAGCTACGTCCTTGGAGGTGGCATAGCTCCTGAACTTGAAAATGATGTCCCATATAAGGTGAGCCAGCGCCCAGTAGAGATATGCTAAACATAATATGAGCAATAACTAAAACTCAGGCATTTGATAAATGTTTAACTCGTATAAACAAACATACATCACTTTCCATTTCATTAACCCAACCAATTCATAGATATGGTTCTCTTATTCATCCAGACAGTTCGTGTTGAGACTACAACTCATATCAACAATACTTCAATTATGATCAATTAATATGAGACTATAACTCACATAATTAACACATCAACACTTCCATTTCAAATGAGATTACAACTCAAATTATCATCATTCCAATACTTCAATCATCTACGTTATACAAACGTAATTCAAATTTTGGGACTTTCACCTTGGACACTCCAGCCAACTTAGTTATCACTAGAGTCCATCCCCTATCTCCTCCCAAACCGTGGAGTACATCCCATATCTTCTCCCAAACAACATACATATACAATGTATTTAAATATTTATCATACACAATGATCAAGCAAAGCACATATTCAATGTGTTATTCCATCCGTCATATTCAATGACATACTCATATGATTAGTTTTAATTCACCTAATCATCATGCAGTATCTACAACAATCCAAACTATCCTCCACCAATAGCCCAAAGCATTTATTTCTAAACAGATAATAAATTATCAAACAGATAAATTATCTAGAATTTCAAGGGTGAGTGATTAATCAATCGAACTGCACCATTAAATCTCATAATTACCCAATTTCATTATTTCCAACTCAATTTCATATTTCCATAACTTTCCCAAATTAATTATACAAATTAATTCATCACCATAAATTAGGGCTTTTCTCTCCCTTTCCTCAACATTGACCCAAAGGTCCAAATATCATCAATAACATCAATAACCCCATTTTAAGAGTCAAAATACACATATATGGGTAAAAAGAACAAAACCCCTCTTTATACATTTTGAAACCCTAACACCCAAAACTTCCCAACTCAACATTAAATCAAAAGACTACAATTTTATGTCAAAGATCATAAATATGAGTAGTTATCTCTACCTCGAATTTCGGAGCTCAAAGGAGAAGATGAAGAAATTCGAAGGTGCTCCAAACTCAATGATGTTCGGATCAAAATGTAGCTCACACCAAGCTCCACACTTTTTACAAAGGGACTAGAGTGGAAGATCACTAAAACTAGATGATTTCGAAGAGAGAAGGTGTATTCTAGAGAGAGGAGCTCTCAAATGAGGTTTTTGAAAAGTTAGAAAGAGAGAGAAAGTCAAAAAAGTGATCCAAAAAGGTACATCTCGGATTGATATAATATACAGTCCGCTCAAGCGTGGAACGCCCCGCTCGAGCGTCAGACACAGACTCACGCTCGAGCGTCGAATGCACACTTCTAGAAGTTTTGCAGTCGAAGGTCCCCGCTCGAGCGTGAAAGTGGACGCTCGAGCGTCCGATGACCTGCAGAGCAAAAAAATACTGAGAGATGAATAATCCTGCTCGAGCGCCAAACTGCCCGCTTGAGCAGAGGAACAAAAGCAAAGGGCCCGCTCGAGCATGAAGGCCAAAATCTGGGCATCAACTCTTGGTTTCCAAACACAACCAACCTATTTCAAACCTGCCCAACATAACCCAAGACTCAAATACAAAGAGTAAAGGATGGAAACGAGAATAAGACAACAACTAACATCCACGGACCTGAGTCCGGAATACAATAAACAAAGAAGGGAAAACCTCGGCCCAACACACTGGATACCTACACGATCGGCCATACAAGGCCTCAAACGGTGCCATGCCAATACTCGATTGGAAACTATTGTTGTAGGCAAACTCCACCAAGGGAAAGTGCCTCTCCCACGACCCACTAAAGTCAAGGACACAGCCTCGAAGC
Source organism: Camellia japonica (assembly GCA_030407325.1). NCBI lineage: Eukaryota > Viridiplantae > Streptophyta > Magnoliopsida > Ericales > Theaceae > Camellia > Camellia japonica. The sequence continues at coordinate 182,704,477 of JAPPVO010000016.1, forward strand.
ATATCCTCAAGGATCTGAATAGTACGCTCGGACTGCCCGTCAGTCTAAGGATGATAAGCTGTGCTAAAGGTCAATCTAGTACCCAAGGCACTCTGCCACAACCTCGCAGTAAAACGTGGATCTCTATCTGAGACGATCGACACTGGGACCCCGTGCAACCTCACTATGTCCCAGATATACAAGTCGGCAAAATGATCTATCGAATCTCTCACGCACATAGGGATAAAGTGCACCGATTTAGTTAACCGGTCCACGACCACCCAAATAGCATCACTACCCCGCTGAGTCCTCGGAAGACCTACAACGAAGTCCATCGTGACATGCTCCCACTTCCACTCGGCTATAGGCAAGGGTTGTAACAAACCCGCTGGCCTCTGATGTTCGGCCTTCATTTGCTGACAAGTGAGGCACTTCGACACGAAAACTACCACATCTCTCTTCATACCCCTCCACCAAAACTGGTGCCCCAAATCACGATACATCTTGGTGCCTCCCGGATGCACCGCAAGGCGTGAATGGTGAAACTCTCGGAGTACTTCCTCTCGGCAGGACTCCGGTACAAACAAACGGTCTCGGTATCTCACACTCTGGTCGGGATACACCGTCAAACCCTTCTCAACCTTCCCGCTGGAGATCTTCTCTCGAAGGGACTCTACCTCAAGGTCACCTCTCTGTGCCTCTAACACTCAAGTCACAAGTGTAGGCTGCGCAATAACAGAAAACAAGGCCGCAGCCTCAACGGATTCGCCCAGAAGCAAATCAAACTCGCCAAGCGCACCTAACATCTCCCACTCCCGGATGGCTATACAAGCTACATCACCTATGGATTTCCTGCTAAGGGCATCGGCCACAACATTGGCCTTCCCCGGATGATAGTGCAACTCGAAGTCATAATCCTCAATAAACTCCATCCACCTCCTCTGCCTCAAGTTCAAGTCTTTCTGTGTAAACAGATACTTCAGACTCTTATGATCTGAGAATACCTCGAATCTCTCACCATAAAGGTAATGCCTCCAAATCTTCAAGGCAAATATTACAGCTGTTAACTCTAGGTCATGTGTAGGGTAATTTTTCTCATGTGTTTTCAACTGCCGCAAGCCATAGGCTACCACTTTTCCCTCTTGCATCAACACACAACCCAAACCCTTTCGTGAAGCATCACAATACACTGCATAACCCAAACCCCTCTCCGAAATAATCAAAACTGGAGCAGTGGTAAGTCTAACATTAAGTTCTTGGAACGACTTTTCACAAGTCTCATTCCATACAAACTTGACCCCTTTTCGCGTCAATCTAGTCAACGGCGAAGCTAGCCTGGAGAAATCTTTCACAAACCGACGGTAATAACCGGCCAATCCCAGAAAACTGTGGATCTTAAAAACACTCTTAGGACAATCTTGCACTGCCTCTATCTTGGATGTATCAACTGACTCCCCTTCCCCGGAGACTACATGGCCTAAGAAATTAACCTCTCTTAGCCAAAACTCACACTTTCCAAACTTAGCATACAGCTTATGGGCTCTAAGCAACTCAAGCACCACTCTCAAGTGTACCGCGTGCTCCTCCTCAGAAGGTGAATAAATCAGAATGCCGTCCACGAAGACGACTACAAAACGATCCAAGAACTCCCGGAAGATCTGATTCATCAAGTCCATAAACACTGCCGGTGCATTGGTGAGCCTAAAAGGCATCACTAAAAACTCATAATGGCCATATCGCGTACGGAATGCCGTCTTCGGGATATCCTCCTCCCTGACCCTCAACTGATGATAACCCGATCTCAAGTCTATCTTAGAGAAACAACGGGACCCTTTCAACTGGTCAAACAGATCATCTATACGGAGCATAGGGTACTTGTTCTTAACCGTAGCCCGATTCAACTTTTGGTAATCGATACAAAGTCTCAAAGCCCCGTCTTTCTTTTAAGCAAAGAGGGCCGGTGTTCCCCACGGCGAAGTACTAGGGCGGATAAAGCCCTTATCTAGCAACTCCTGGAGTTGAATCTTCAACTCACTCAATTCGGCTGGGGCAAAACGATACGGTACCATGGAAATCGGTGCCGTGCCAGGCACTAAGTCAATAGAGAACTCAATCTCTCGATGAGGTGACAAACTAACAAGATCCTCGGGAAAGACGTCCGAGTACTCACAAACCACTCTCGGCAACTCAGCCTGGGTCTCATCACACTCACTACTTATACAGCTAGCGAGAAGACAACTAAGCTCACTCCGCCCTCACGGATCATACACTGGTGGCAAGGCTCTACCAACCTGATCTCCTAAGAAATGGAAACAATCCCCGCTCAAGGTACATATAGTAACCCTCTGGCGATAGCAATCACTAACAGCTCGGTATGACGATAACCAGCCCATACCCAAAATCACATAAAAACCCGACTTAACCATTACTACAAAAGAAAATAGAAGTCGGCAGTCAGCGACCTCTATATCACAACCTCTACACCCTTGTTTCAAAATCAACTCACCCCCAACAAGTGATACAACACAAATAGGAGATGCTAACTGCGCTAACTCCAAACCCAAAACAGATGCAAATGCAGCAGATATAAAGGAATGGGATGCACCCGTATCAATCAACACATTAGCAACCGAGTTGCAAAACAAAAAGGTACCTCTCACAACAGATGGAGCCGGTACAAGATCCTACGCGGTAACAGCGTACACACGCCCAGAAGGTCTCTGATCTACCTGCTCACCTCTCGGAGCATAAGGCTGCTGCACAGATTGAGCCGAAGAGGCTCCCTGATTGGCCCTCGAGACCTGAACTGACTGAGCTGGCTGATAACTCTGCCTCGACCCAGATGCACCAGATATGCCACTCAACTGTGGGCAAAACCGCTTCAGGTGCCCCGCCTGACCACACTGGTAACAAGAGAGCGGCTGGCCTCTGCCCTGACTCTGGCTCTGAGGACGAGCCGAAGATGAAGCTGCTCTCTGCTCTCCTCCTCTCTGCGGGCAAGCTGGAGACTTGTGGCCCAGCTGACCACATTTGTAACAAGTAAAGTCTCCCTGACTGCCTCTCCTAGAACCTGAACTCGGCACTGGAAAGGTAGATCTCGCAAACGCACCCTGGGACTGCTGAGGGTTAGAACCCCTCTGCCTCCTACCATCCCCCTGACCATCCTGACTCCTCTTTCAGCCCCTCATCCTCTCCTCCTCCTCATACATAATAATCTCAAGATAGGCTGCAGCATCCACAAGGTGCCCATACTCCCGAGTCATGGACCCCGCAACCCTAAGCTTAAGCCTGGTCCTTAACTTCTTTTCAAACTCAAGACAACGGTGTTCCTCAGACGCCACTAGCTCAGGTGCAAACCTCGATAAACTGGTAAATGCGGCCTCAAACTCGGCCATTGGTGTATTCAGTTGCTTGAGCTGACAGAACTGATCCCTCAACTTCTCCCTAACAACGGGAGGCAAAAACTTCTCCTGGGAGGCATCAATGAAAGCCTCCCAAGTCCCTCCAATGCGACCTCGAACAAACTTCCACCACTGACTCGCGTTTTCTTTCAGCTGGAAGGACGCCAAGGTCACCCTCAAGGCTCCGTCTTCGAGGCCTAGCATCTCAAACGTCGTCATCATCTGCTCAAGCCACTCATCAGCCTTCAGTGGCTCCTTTGGATCACCCACAAACTCGTCCGGATTCGACCGGAAAAACTCCCTCTTCAAAAAGGACGGCCCTGCCTCAGCCACATGGGCCTGGACCTGATTTTTAGCCCTGAGAATGTCCATGGATTCCCTCAATGATCCTGCCATCTTGCGAGCTAAGGCACCCATGGCTTGCTGACCTACTGGCTCAGCCACATTGGCCTGGCCAACACTTTCCTACTGTGTCAGAATCTCATCCGGTATAGGCATCTCTTGCCTCCTAGGCCTACCTCGCCTACCACCACGTCCTCGTCCTGACATCCTAATAAAGGTAACAAAGACATTAGCACATTCAAAAATATGCCAAAGCTATTTCACTCGCGTCCTAATATATAGACAACCGTAATTCACTCCACGTAAGCATATAATCACATAAACACTTACGCATTTCATTTTCGGATAATGACAGTCCCGTGGCGTTGCTAGAGTTCCAGTTAGAAACAGCATTGATCAAGTGCTTTTCTAACAGGACTCCCAGAAACCCAAGGATCTAATTAACATCCTAGAAACTAAATTCCATACCCACTTATTCACGTAAACATGTTATCACATAAGCACATAACATCATATATAAGTCTCTAACAAGCGAGACAAACCCACTGTGGTGCTAACCACTTCACACGTACCCAAGTATTCAAACCCGGTACGCTCTGATACCAAGTTGTAACGCCCTCAAAATAATACATATAAACCCAACATTTATGGCATCCGTAGACATAGGAGAATAAAACATATTTCCATTTATTAGAGTATTCATTACAAAAGTATTACATGTTGACAACAAAAGTAAATGCCCTACAGGCTTACAACTTTCCAAGCCAACATTTGGTTACACAAATAAAGAGTTCTAACTCTAAACACATTAAGCCCTTGGCTTGAATTTACATGTAACACCAAAAATAACAAAACGACCAAAAGAGTCTTCAACTCCCAAAACCACCCAAGCTAAGACCTTGGAGGATGCATATCACCTGCACCTGAAAATGATGTCCCATATAGGGTGAGCCAACGCCCAGTAGAGATATGCTAAACATAATATAAACAACAACTAAAACATTAGCATTTGATAAATGTTCAACTCAAATAAACAAACATACTTCTCTATCATAACCAATCCATATTCACAGGTCTATATATATATATATATATATCAATCCTTTTCCGTTTCATTATCCAAACCAGTTCATAGATGTGGTTCTCAATTCATCCAGACAGTTTATAACGAGACTACAACTCACATTATTAACATTTCCATACTTCAATTCAAAATGAGACTACAACTCATATCATTAATACTTCAACACTTCAATTCATCTACGTTATGCAAACGTGATTTCGAGACTTTCACCCTGGAAACTCCGGCCAACTTAATTATCAATGGAGTCTATCCCTTATCTCCTCCCAAATAGGTTTGAGAGTACATCCCCTATCTCCTCTCAAACCTTGGAGTACATCCCCTATCTCCTCCCAAACAAGATACATATGCAATGTATTTAAACGCTTGTCATGTACAATGATCAAGAAATCACATATTCAATGTGTTATTCCATCCGTCATATTCAATGACATACTCAATTGATCAGTTTTAATTTACCTAATCATCATGCAGTATCTACAACAATCAAGACTATCCTCCACCGATAGCCCAAAGTAGTTATTTCTAAACAGATAATAAATTATCAAATAGATAAATTATCTACAATTTCAAAGGTGAGCGATTTATCAATCCAACTACACCATTCCATCTCATAACTTCCCAATTTCATGATTCTCACCTCAATTTCACATTCTCATACTTTCTCAAATTAATTGTACAAATCAATTTATCACATAAAATTAGGGTTTTTTCCCCTTGTTTCCAACTTTGGCCCTAAGGCTCATTTATCATCTATAAACATCAATAACCTCATTTTAACACCCATATACGCATGTATAGTTCAAAAGGAGCAAAACCCCTTTTTAACGATTTCATGATTTGAAACCCTAACTTCCCAAATCAAACCATTTATACAAAATGCCCAACATCCATGTTAAAATTCATAAAGATGAGTAGTTATCCCTACCTTAAGTGTAGAAGACGAGACTACCAAGGGAAGAACTCCAAACACGCCGAAATCACTTTCCACTCGGATGAAAATGGAGGTCTTGAAGAGCCCAACCTTTTTAATGAAGGAAGGGGGTGAAGAGATCACTTGATCTTAGTTAAAATGTAGAAAGAGAGGGTATTCTAGAGAGAGAGACTCTCAAATTAGGGTTTTGGAATGTTTTAGAGAGAGAGAGAGAACCGAAGAAGTGATTTAAAATGACACAACGGAGAGTAAGAGCGTAAGACACAAAAAACTAAACCCACTCGAGTGCAAAGGGACCCGCTCGAGCGCCACGGCACAACAGCAAAGCACTACCCACTCGAGCGTAAATGTACCTGCTCGAGCGTAGAATACACTCTTCCAGTACTTTTACAGACTTCGAATACCCGCTCGAGCGCAAAGATACCCACTCGAGCTCAGACCCGCTCGAGCGTAAGGAACTCCGCTCGAGGGCAAAAAACACTTTTGCAGTATATTTGCAGATGCACAAAATGCTGAAAGGATGCAAACTCCGCTTGAGCGCAACAATACCCGCTCAAGCGGATCATCAAAAATCTAGGCAACAAGATTAGAGACTAAAACTCAACCAACCTGTTCGAAACATGCCCAAGACATTTCTAAACTCAAAATCAAAAAGTTAAAGGGTGAAGACGAGATATAGACAACGATGACAACAACAACAAATGACGGGGAAAACCAGGATCGCTATAAACCTCCATGTCATTGTAACTATTTAGATGGAATGAAGACATTGAACTTATGCACTCTCTCTTTTTTTACTTTGCTTTACTTTTTTTTTTCCCCCTTTTCTTTACTTTTTTTTTTTAATGTAATTTCCTTTGTTTTATTACTAGGAGTTGTTACCTTTTATATAAGCAGGGGAATTTGTGAAATGACACTATTAACTACAGAAGTGGGAATGTAATTTCCAAAATGTCAAGGGGTGGGTAGTAATTGGACCAAACCTCAAGGGGTGTCAATGTAATTTACCTATATTTATAATACCAAAATTATTTCTAAAATACAATAACAATAAAAATCTCACTTATATATCTTTCTTTTACATAATTAATTTTTTTTACTCATCCAAACATCATAATAAAAAATACAATCAACATGTTTGGTTTCACTTTTTTGAATTTAATTATAGGAAAATTAATTTTTTTATTTTTCATATTTTTTTTTTTTTAGTGAATATTTTTAAAATTTAAAGCAATTTTTTAATGAAAAAATACCTTACTTTTTTACTTTTTTAGATATACCTTACTTAGATGTATCTAAATAGTAAATTTTTTGTGAAAAAATATTTTTAAAAATTAATAAATACACAAAAATATGAAAAATGTACTGAATTTTTTTATTTTGTATTTTTTGTATTTAGTGAATTTTTAAAGATTTTTTTCACAAATATTATACTTTCTAAGTTATTTATGTTAGGTGTTTTTGAAAATTTTTAAAATTACTTTAAATATTAAAAAAATTCAGTGAAAACAAAAAAAAAAATACGGAAAATGAAAAAGTATAATTTTATGAAAAGTGAATTCTGAAAATTAAAAACAAATAGAGTCAATAATTTCATTTATTTTCTAATTTATTTTATTTTCTCCAAACCTATGTTTGGAGTGTTGGTTTTAGGCTATTTTAGTTCCAAAAAAAAAATAAAATTAAAAAGTCAATAAGATAAATTGTTTTATCTAAATCATAATCATTTCATATTTTCTTTCAAAAAAATAAAAAAAAAAAAGGTCAAAAGACCCATAATAAATAAGACTTTTAACCCCAAACTAACGCCTCATTTGACAACATCAATTTTTAGTTTAAAAGCTAAAAAGTCACTAAAAAAATAAAAAAGCCAACAACCTATATAAAAAAATCAAAGATTTCATTTTTCTCTCTATTTTTTGCACATTTTTTCATAAAAAATCAAAAATTCATTCAAAACATACTAATTTTTTTCATCATATTTTAATCAAAAGTTAAAAAATTACTAAAAAAAAGTTGGTTCCAAATAAGGCCTAAATAATAATAATAATAATAAATAAATAAATAAACCACATCCAAACGAATGCTGTATTTCAGAGAAGTGGCCAATCAGCACCTGAAGAGAAGAGTCAAAACAAGGACACTTCCATCAACATTTTCATTTTTCCCACTACTTTCTCACGAACGAACCAAACAAGATTAAAGAAATGCACCTTCGGTCCCTCTTCCTCCTTCTCTCTCTTCCCCGTCTACGTCTCATATTCAGAATCTTCAATTCGTTCTATAAAATAATCACACTCTCTCAGATCAGATATCTTGTGATTCAATCCACTCTCGTCAGCACTCTCTCTCATACACTCCACCAATCATTTCTAGGTTTTCAATCGATCTTCTCGTAGCAAATTCAATTTGTTAGGTCCCTTTATTGTCAAATCCGGAGACAAAACTTTGTGTTGTTAAAATTGTAATTTTTTGTGTTTTTGTTCTTCCCGCTCGAGCGGGGTCATGTGCGCTCGAGCGGAGATTGGTGGAACTCAGTATTTTGACAGGGCTACAGAAGTACTGAAGGGTGTGAATTCACGCTCGAGTGGACTGTTCAGCGCTCGAGCGCATCTCAGCTTAATCACGCACATATTTTGTTCAGGCCGCTCGAGCCGACGGTGGAACGCTCGAGCGGAGATCGCGAACTTCAGAATCCGGATTTCTTCGAGTGATAGGTTTCTTTCAGAACTGGGATTCTTTTTGGTTTTCTATAAGAAGATGGTTTTCTCCTAAAACTAATCGAACTTTTCTAAGATCTAATTCAAGAGTTCTAGAGTTTGGTTTGAAGTTTTCTTCTGAGGTTTTGTGAGTTTTTCTTTGATGTTCTTAAGAGAGTTCTAAACTTATGAGTTGAGATTCATACATCAAAGAGGTTGATACTACATATTCAAGAGAGTTCTCTTTGGTGGAATCCGAAAGTCAACACGTAAAGTCTCAAAAGGTGTTTGATTCTTTACGTAGTCGTTAATTCGACAAGTGAAGTTGTGGTGTGGAATCAACTTCAGGATCAGTCCCGTGACGAAGGCATGGTGAAAGACTTACAGAAGACACTACAACAAAAAAGGTCTATGGTGACGAAAACGCGTGACGAAAAAATATTTAGTCTGCAAATATGCATGTTTTAGTGATGAAAATAAGATTTCGCCTCCAATTATATTATTTTCAGAGACGAAAACCAAATTTTGTCACGAAATGCTTAAAATCAAATAAAACAATAGGTGACGAAAATTTTATTCGTCTCTAAATTTTATTTTTCGTCACAAAACAATTTCCCGCCCTTGGAAAATTTGGTAGAAGATTTGGCGCCATTTTGGAGACGAAATTTGTCGTCACAATTGTAAAAAATTTTAGAGAGGAAATAATTTCGTCTCCAAATGTATTATTTTCAGAGAGGAAAACCAAATTTCGTCACCAAATGCTTAAAATCAAATAAAACAATAGGTGACGAAAATTTTATTCGTCTCTAAATTTTATTTTTCGTCACAAAACAATTTCTCACCCTTGGAAGATTTGGCGCCATTTTGGAGACGAAATTTGTCGTCACCATTGTAAAAAATTTTAGAGAGGAAATAGTTTCGTCTCCAAATGTATTATTTTTAGAGAGGAAAATCAAATTTCGTCACCAAATGCTTAAAATCAAATAAAACAATAGGTGACGAAAATTTTATTCGTCTTTAAATTTTATTTTTCGTCACAAAACAATTTCCCGCTCTTGGAAAATTTGGTGGAAGATTTGGCGCCATTTTGGAGACGAAATTTGTCGTCACCATTGTAAAAAATTTTAGAGAAGAAATAATTTCGTCTCCAAATGTATTATTTTTAGAGAGGAAAACTAAATTTCGTCACCAAATGCTTAAAATCAATAAAAAATACAAGAAATCTGGGCTATTGTGACAAAATTTGGTGACGAAATTTTTTTTGTTTTAAAATTTAACCCAAAGATGACGAAATATTAATTTTGTCGTTTGTTTTAATTTTTTTCAAAAGTATAGGAGACGAAAACAAAATTTCGTGTGCAAAAATGAGGCGCCAATTTCATTTGCATTGGCGTGAATTATTATAACTTATTGGAGACAAACATTTTTGTCACAAAATATAATTTTTTTTGTGACGAACGTAATTCGTCGCCAATAAATTCCATGCCTATTAAACGATGTCGTTGCATATTTCCATTTATTAGGCGACAAATATGTTTTTGTCTGCAAAGGATAAGTTATGGAAGACGAAAATATTTCGTCACCAATAAACACTCCATCATGCAGACAATGTCATTTCATCTTTCTATTAAATAGGCGACAAATATATTTTTGTTTCAGAAGAATAAGTTGTGGGAGACGAAAATATTTCGTCACTAATAAATTCTAATTGATTGCGTGACGAATATATTTTTCGTCTCATAAGGTTAAGTTGTGGAAGACAAAAATATTTCATCACCAATAATAAATTCTTTGTTCTGGTATTGAAGGATACAAAAATATTTTATCACTAATCATTTCTCTTTATTAAAATGCCGTGGTTTTGTGTTTCAAAGCATTGGAACTGTGACCCCAAGAGATACACTCTAATGCTTATCACTCATTTTCATGTACATGGACCTTGAAGTCGTGACCCAAGAAAACACTTTCTACAAACCCTCATTTCTCTCTCGCACTTGAGTCTACTCCTCTCTCACAAGTATTGAAGTCGTGACTCAAGAAGACACTTTGTAAACCATTTCTTCTATTTCGCGCTAAAGCCTATATCTTCTGTCTCACACTTAAGCCCTTCGTGCATGCCAACATTGAAGGTATTACCCAAGAAGGCACCCTATGCAAACCCACTATTCTTTCTCACAGTGAAGGCCCCTCTTGCACGCAAGCACTTTTTCTCATTGTCTGAACCAACTCCACCCTTTCCGTCTAGAACACCCATTTCAGAAAAATCGAAGGTCAAACCTCTCTCCAACCAAAAAAAAAAAAAAAAAAGATAATTAATATAGCTATTTTTTTGTGAGAAAAAATATAGAGAAACAAATAATAAAAAATTTGTAATTTTCAAAATTAATAGAAAACATTACCTTGTTTAGTATGGAGTTTTCAATAATTAATTTCTAAAATTTGGTGATAAAATTTATTTTCGTTTTAGAATGTAACCCAAACATGACCAAATATTACTTTTGTTGTTTCTTTTAATTGTTTTCAAAACTATAGGAGGCGAAAAAATAAATTTGTCAGAAAAAAAAAGAGGCACCAATTTTTTTTCTTGTTGGCGCCAATTATTTTAGCTCATTGGGGACGAACATTTTTGTCACAAAATTTAAAGTTTTTTGCGACAAAAGGAATTCGTCACCAATAAATTCCAAACTTATTAGCCGATGTCGTTTCATTTTTTTATTTATTTGGTGACAAATATATTTTTTGTCTGGGAAGGATAAGTTATGGAAGACGAAAATATTTCATCACCAATAAATCCTTCATGCTCGTTTTGTCTTTTTGTTAATTAAGCGACAAATATATTTTTGTCTCGGAAGGATATGTTTTGGGAGACGAAAATATTTCGTTACTAATAAATTCTCCACGTGTCGTGTTGCATTTTGATTGATTGTGCGACGAATATATTTTCGTCTCATAAGGTTAAGTTGAAGGAGACGAAAATATTTCATCACCAATAAATTCTTCATCTCCACACAACATTGTTTTTGTATTATTGTTGATTAGGCAACGAACATATGAGTTTGAGACGAAAATATTTTCTCCCTAATTATTTCTCTTTATTAAAATGTCGTCAGAAACTAAGAGACGCTCTTACCTTAATCACTTACTTTCACACACACACAAATACTAAAGTCGTGACCCGAAAAGACACCCTCTACAAATCCTCATTTCTCTCTCGCACTTGAGTCTCCTCTCTCACAAGTATTGAAGCTGACTTGAGAACAACAATCTCTATAAACCATCTCTTCTATTTCGCACTGAAGTTTCTCTATTCTCTCTCACATTTAAGCCATTTGTGCATGCAAACATTGTTATCCAAGAAGACATTTTGTGCAAAGCTACTATTCTTTCTCATAGTAAACCCCTCTCCACAAAAAGGAAAAAATAATAATAATTAAACAAGGAAACAAAATACAAGAAATCTAGGCTCTTGTGACAAAATTTGGTGACTTTAAATTTAACCCAAAGATGACAAAATATTAATTTTGTCGTTTGTTTTAATTTTTCTCAAACGTATAGGAGACGAAAAAAAATTTCGTCTGCAAAATTCAGGCGCCAATTTCATTTGCATTGACGCGAATTATTTTAGCTCATTGGAGACGAACATTTTTGTCACAAAATATATATATTTTTTGCGACGAACGTAATTCGTCACCAATAAATTCCCTACCTATTAAACAATGTCGTTGCATATTTCCATTTATTAGGCGACAAATATATTTTTGTCTAGGAATGATAAGTTATGGAAGACGAAAATATTTCATCACCAATAAACACTCCATCATGCAAACGATGTCGTTTCATCTTTCTATTAAATTGGCGACAAATATATTTTTGTCTTGGAAAAATAAGTTGTGGGAGATGAAAATATTTCGTCACTAATAAATTCTGATTGATTGCGCGATGAATATATTTTTCGTCTCATAAGGTTATGTTGTGGAAGACAAAAATATTTCGTCACCAATAATAAATTCTTTGTTCTTGTATTTAAGGAGACAAAAATATTTTATCACTAATTATTTCTTTTATTAAAATGCTATGGTTTTGTGTTTCAGAGCACTGAAACCGTCACCCCAAGAGACACACTCTGACCCTTATCACTCATTTTCATGTGCACGGACACTCAAGTCGTGACCCAAGAAGACACTTCCTAGAAACCCTCATTTCTCTCTCACACTTGAGCCTACTCCTCTCTCACAAGTATTGAAGTCGTGAAGCAAGAAGACACTCTGTAAACCATTTCTTTTATTTTCGCACTAAAGCCCCTCTCATATGTCTCACACTTAAGCCCTTCATGCATGCCAGTATTGAAACTATTATCCAAGAAGGCACCCTATGCAAAACCGACTATTCTTTCTCACAGTGAAGGCGCCCCTTGCATAAGCACTTTTTCTCATTGTCTGAACCAATTCTACCCTTTTCGTCTAGAACACTCATTTTTAGAAAAATCACAGGTCAAAACCCCTCTCCACAAAAAAAAAAAAAAGTTTTTTTTTTTTTTTGTGAGAAAAAAAACAGAGGAAAAATTAATAATAATTTTTTAATTTTCAAAATTAATAAAAAACATTACCTTGTTTAGGTTAAGTTTGGCATCTTCAAAAAAAGTTAAAAAGTCAAAAAGTTACTATCCTATTTAAGTCACATCATCTTATTTAAGTTATATTACCTCTCTATCACATCATTTCAAACCCAACCCATATTTCATAAAAAGTCAAAAAATGCACTTATTTAGATCCCAAACGACCCCTTAGTATGGAGTTTTCAATAATTAATTTTTAATTTTTAATCTATATTTTTTTAGTGAACATTTTTTAATATTATATATTTTTTTTTTGGGAAAATTATTTAGAAGTCCTATTAGGGAGACTTGTGCTACATTTGGTCCCACAAAAAAACTTATGTTCCCATAAGTCCTATGGGAAGTTTCTTGACATATTTACCCTCAATATTAATTGTTAATATCATAATTAATAATAAAACCATATATAGGGAAATTGATATAAACGTAACGTAACGTGACACCTACATGAACGTAACGTGACACCTATACATAACGTGACATCTACATAAACGTAACGTAACGTGACACCTACATAAACGTAACGTGACACCTATATAAACGTAACGTGACATATCTACATAAACGTAACGTAGCGTGACACCTATATAAACGTAACGTGACACCAATATGAACGTAATGTGACACCTAGATAAACGTAACGTAACGTGACACCTATATAAACGTAATGTGACATTTACATAAACGTAACGTAATGTGTCACGTTACGTTTCGCAAACTTAATAAGTTTTTATTTTTTTAATCCGTTTGTTTTGAAATAGATATATAATCTTAATATATTTTTATTTTGTATTATTAATTGTAAAATTTAAAAAATTATTTATTTTTTGAATTTTTTTATTTTTTTTATATAGAAAAATCAAAGAAAAGCCCAATCAAGTAGTGGTGGTGAAGATTGGTCAGTGGGTTTGCTTCCCTAGGTTCGACTCTTGTCAGCCCCTTCGTTTTGTCTGTATCATGCGATTGGGGGTGTCACTTGATCCTGCAAATTGATGATTTTTGTTTATGTTTTACTTTGTGATCAACTTATACGTGTACAGCGGAAGGCAGACGAAATCGCCGAAGCTGAAGCCAAAAATAGGGGTAAAAAGATTAGGATCTTGTGGAACACATTCTTATGAAAATAGGACTTGAGACTTTATAAGAAATTACATAGGACTTAGCCTAGCATAAGGTTCTGAAAAAGGACTTATAAATAAGTCTCCCTTTTTTTTTTTACTTTTTACATCCCTTTAATTTAGATGAGGGCAAATTGCAGCAATTGTCCCGGTACTTTGGTCCTTGTGTCATATAAATGGTATGTGCCATATCTATATCTATCTATCTATCTATATGTCTATATCTATCTATCTATCTATCTATCCTATATATTAAGCAAAATGAGATTTTTAACCACAAGCCATGTGGGAGCACTACTACAAAAATAGTTAAAGATCACACTTTGACAAAAAAAAAAATATCTAACTTTTATTGAAAGTGTGATAAAAAAAATTAGATTGATATTTTAATCACACTTAATTTGATTGAGTGTGATAATATTTATTTTTTATGTCACTTTTCAATTAAGTGTGATTATATATATATTTTTTTAATCACACCTTCTAATTAAAGTGTGATTATATATACACTACTACTTTTTAATCACACTTTTTAAATAAGTGTGATTATATATATATTTTTTAAACACACATTCTAATTAAAGTGTGATTATATGTACATTACTACTTTTTAATCACACTTTTTAAATGAGTGTGATTATATATATATATATATATATTTTAATCACACATTCTAATTAAAGTGTAATTATTTATATATTTTTTTAATCACACCTTCTAATTAAAGTGTGATTATATATACATTACTACTTTTTAATCACACTTTTTAAATAAGTGTGATTATATATATATATATATATTTAATCACACTCCCTAAATAGGTGTAATTGTATAAAATATTCCAATTTGATTTTTATATAAAATATACAATTCCCATTTTTTTAAAAAAAAAAAAAGCCCCAACACCAAAACACAAATTAAAAAAAAAAATTCAAAATACATTTAACTCTTTGGATACAGCTAAAAAGTAAAATATTTATAAAAAAATATAATACGTGTGAAATGTATTAAATTTTATATTTTTTTTAATTTAGTATTTTTTTTAAAATTAAAAAATATTTTCCTTCTAAGTGTATGTAAATTTTTTCAATTTAAAATGTAAAAAAAAATATTTAAAACATTTAAAAACTTACAATAACTAAAATAAAAAAAACTCAAAAACATGATTTTAAGGCTTCGTTCACCACTCTCCCTCTCATTCTATCTATATATGTTTTTGCCTCAAACCCTCTCTCTCTCTCTCTCTCTCTCTCTCTCTCTCTCTCTCTCTCTCTCTCTCTCTCTCTCTCTCTCTCTATAATTTTGCTATAATTTTTTTAGACTTATTTGGGTATATTTATAATTTTAGAAAAAAAAACAAATTTTAAAACTTATCTAAAAAATTACTAAAAAACTACACACACAAATATGAATTATTTTTTATCTGTGATGCACCAATTGGTATACTAAGGTATCAACATACCATATGTTATTATTACTGATCCCATTCATTATACAAATTATAAATATCCAAAATTTTTAAATTATGCCACATCATAGCATTATTAATTTTTTATAGCATTAATTTTTTTTATTTAAAAAAACTTATTTTTAATTAATAAATTTTAATTTTATCTCACCGTTTTTTTTTTCTCACATAATTTTTTTTCCTAAGTAGATACTAAAAATAGATAAAGATCACACTTTGATACATAAAAATATCTCACTTTTATTGGAAGTGTGATAAAAAAAAATTCGATTGATATTTTAATCACACTTGATTTGATTGAGTGTGATAATATTTATTTTTTATCACACTTTTCAATTAAGTGTGATTATAGATATATATTTTTAATCACACTTTTTAATTAATATGTGATATATTTATTTTTTATGTCACTTTTCAATTAAGTATCATTATATATATATATTTTTTATCACACTTTTCAATTAAGTGTGATTATATATATATATATATATATATTTTAACCACACTTTTTAATTAACATGTGATATATTTATTTTTTATGTCACTTTTTAATTAAGTGTCATTATATATATTTTTTTAATCACACTTTCTAATTAAGTGTGATTATATATATACAATTTTTAACCACACTTTTTAATTAACATGTAATATATTTATTTTTTATGTCACTTTTTAATTAAGTGTCACACTTTCAAATTAAGTGTGATTATATATAAAAAAAATATAAATGTGATTATATATATATATTTTTATACAAAAATATATCCCAAAATTGGTGCCTTTTCCTCTTCCACTACTCCAGCAGACACACGCCTAGAAGATTTAGAAGTTCCAAACATATACCAGACTCTTCCTTTTCCAATTCTGTTTTGCCTCTCTTTTTGATTCGTTTTCCCTAATTCGGTTTGCAGCTCCAAAATCCCCATTGTTACTCACTCAAGTCTTCGTCTCTGTTGAATCTTCAAACTTTTGGTGAGTTCTGTTCTTTTTTTTTTTTTTTTTTTTTTTTTTTTTTTTTTTTATGCTCCTTTCGTATGTCATTCATAAGATATATTTGTATATGATTATGATTATTATTAGTGGAATTATATAAATATAGTGTTTCATTTGGAATGAGGGTTTTGGGTGGGAATGTTGATATTGTATTTGGGTTTTGTAAATCAGAGTTGGAATTTTTATTTTTTATACTGTATGTTGATTCAGAATTTCGTATGTTGATAGTGTATTTGTATCTGAATGTGTGGAAGATGTGGTCTAGGGTTGATGAAATGGTGGGGATTGCAGTGGGTTCATTTGAAGCTGGTTCTTTGTTTTTTGAAGTTGGTTCTCTGTTTTTCATCATTTGAAGCTGGTTCATTTGTTTGGTTTACTTCATTTTTTTTGTGCTTCTTATCTCTCAATTGTTTGGTTTTTACTGATGTATTCATATGTTTTTGGTTTACTGATTTATTTCCATGTCTTACAATCTCTCCATCCATTCCTCATAAATTCCATATATTTCTATAGGTGAACTGGTTTTATTAGTAAAAACTATCCTCACAGTTCCAGAATTATTAATTTTTCTGCTGTAGATTAAAATCAAGTAGATTGATATCACCTCCTTATTCCAAATACATATTTACAATATCAATGACCCCATTGGGTTGGCCACAAAATTAAAACATGGCATCTGTATCCAATTTGGGGTAATTTATCTTGTTACAGTACTGCAGAATTTGTTAGTTGATAGATTCCCCTATATGTTAAACGTGGCTCCCCTGCTTTTGTCCTAAACATTGCTGCTGTTTAATCTTTCCATCATCTTAATAAGGTTTTTCTGTTTCTTAAATTTCCAAGAACGGTTACAAATGTAGGCTTTAAAAATTCCACATACAAATGTAGGCTTTGATTGGTCATATTGTGTGTCTGATGGCTTTGTAATTAATTTGTTTTATGATAAGTAAATGGTAAAAACAAAAATCATCCATATCACTCTAGCCATATTTCAATGATTTAGAGCCTATATGACATATCCACTTGTTAAGATTGTTGTTGCTTTATGCTTTATGTATAGAAATATATAATTATCTTTTCTTTACATCTAATGTTCAATTATGCGTATCCACCAAAAAAATGTTCAATTATGCTTCATAATTGGGTAAAATGGACGCTACAAAAAAGCAATTGACCAAACCAAGTACCGCAACTAAGAAGGTAACGAACTATGAGAAACAAAGAATGAAGAATATTAATAAAAACCGTGAGAGAATGAATACTCTAGGAGTGAAGAATATAACAACTTGTTTGAAGGCTACGGTTCAACATAAGAAATTGAGGAAGGAAAAACAAATACCAATTGAGGAAAATGACGATGATTATCAACCGTCAGAGGCTGAAGATGGCAATGACACTGAATCCTATGATTCGTTTGAGCATGAGGTACTATACATTTATGCATTGTGAAATATATTCTTTCTTGTTACTTTCAATTCATACACACATAGACATGTATATCTTTGTACATATATTTATATTTTATTATGTTATTCAGCTGTTAGAGATACCATCGAGAGCTCGTTCACAATCTCATCATGAGGCATTGACCCACGCATTAGAAGAGGGGGATACCTCTTCACGTCCTGAGGTGACTAGCAATCCGCCACCACCTCTCAATGTGGAGCCTCAACTTGAGGTGACTGCTGGTAATACTATTGGTAAGACACACTCTTTATTTACATTGATTTGAGATCTTAATTAAATTTTTTCACATACTATTTCAATATTATGGCTTCACAATATCAGCTGCTAAGCATGCTCGTGGCCCGACTCGAGGCAAAGAGGTTCAAGGCCTTGTTGATAGAGATGGAAAGCTTAGCGTGCCTATCCCTCCAGAATTTCGTGCACCAGTAGGGGACTATGCCTCAAAACTAGCCTCAAAGATTGGTGTAGAAGTGCGAACTCGTTTACCAGATCCAAGTGTTCGTAGGTGGAAGTATGTTGATGCCTCTGTTAAGGAGGCGATGTTTCAACGCTTGAATGTAAGTTCGTTGTCTACTTATAGGAGATTTTACTCATTTTTATAATAGGTTAGAAATCTTAATTATTTATTGTAATTATTTTATTTTTATAAGAATTATCTATGACTTATCTATTTTTTGCAGGATCAATTTGATTTACAAGGAGACCCTGTTGATATAGAGAAGGCAATGAACACAAAATTTGGTCGGTGATTGAGTAACCATACCTATAGGCTGCACAAACAATTCATGGAACCGAAGGAGGCTAAAGGGGAGGAGTATGCAAGAAGCCACCCACCGAAAAATGTCGATCCTACCAAGTGGATAGATCTTATTGATAAAAAGTGGAACACTAAAGAATTTCTGGTAACATTTTCATCTTTTTTATTATATTAGCAAAGAAAGAATTTGATTAGAATAGGGAGAGATTCTAAAACAACTAGAAAGAACACAATCAATTTGCTGTGAAATTCCATATGTATTCTTTTCCCTTTATCTTCTAGGCATGTAAGTGGAACATAATAAAAACCAAATAAGTGGAAAATGAGAAAGGGAAAACTATTAAACATGGATTGGAAGGCTCGCATAATAGGAGATTAATTTATGGTTCCTTAAAGTGCATCTTTCACATCATAGAATAAAGAACTAAGATTTCAGTTTCTATGATTGTATTAATTTTCTGTTTGTTCTTGGGTTTGGTCTGAAGTTTCATGATAATGGTAAGCAACTAGCTAAGTAACTAATATAGGGTATTGAGACAGAATTTTAGATTTGATAGAGTTACGGAAGAAAGAAAGGGTTATGAGTTTGGTATCAGTAATTGTTCCATATCTTGTGAAATGTAAATGGATTTTTTCACAATCTATCTTGCCCATGCTTATATGCCCCTATTTGTGAACGGTGTAAATTACTCATTTTTCTTTTTTCACCCAGAAAAACCATCTTATGATGAAATCTCAACAAGTCCTCTAATCTATTTTTCACAGAATTGAATGAAACTAGTGAATAATTTGAAATATCTTTTAAGTTGAAATAATATATAGGAAAATGATAGAGAGGAACAATGCAATTTCTGTATTATCAACCATTAAATTTCTTTTACTAGTGATACATTTCATTGTTATATTGGTTCATTATTCCTTACAGGAACAATCAAAAGCCAGCATATTTGTCTTACTAATGATACATTTCATTGTTATATTGGTCATTCTTCCTTATAGGAACAATCAAAGGCCAACATCACGAACAGAGAAAGGATGTATACAAAACATAGGTGTGGTTCTAGGTCAATCCCTGTTAGAGTAGAAAAACTGGTACGTATCCTTGCACTTTCAGAATTATATTAGATTCTTAGCTTTATTTATTGAATATTTGGTCTATCGAATTAGGCACGAGAAAAGAAGATGCTACCTGATCTAGCAGAGTTGTACAAGGAAACTCACTATAATGAGAAAACACATGAGTGGATCTTATCTCAAGCTCAGTGTAATTATGTGAGTATATATTGCAATTTTTATTAACAAAATTTTAGAATACTATTTGTTATAATCTTATTTAATTTTCAAATAATTATTTAATTTTTTTTATATTTGATAGGAAAATATGATACAGACACAGGCTGATCACCTCTCAGAGCCGGGATCAACCCCTTTGACTGCAGAAGAGCTATCAATCAAAGTCCTAAAGCCAAGGTCTGGCTATGTGAAGGGACTTGGCATGAGACCTTCATCCTCTATTAGGAGAGCCACTACCATATATGCTGAAACAAATGATTATGTGAAGCGCCTTGAGATGCAAATAGAGACACAAAAGGAACAAATACAAATGCAAAACAATAAAATAGAAGATCTTGAAGAGGGTAAGAAGAAGCAAGGGAGATAATGGCTGATGTTGTCAACTTTTTGAGGACCAAAGGATTCACTGGACACTTTGGAAGTGGAGGGGACTCATCCACAAGTGGACATACTTCTTGGTAAAGTATATTAACTTTAATATAACAAATTTTATAAAAGAATACATGTTTGAAGAATTAGGAAGTAATGGAAACATGCATATGACATCCAATTTGTACAAGTGCACATGATGTATAAATTGTGAATTAGTCTAAAAAATATATTTTTTTCTCTATACTTAAAGCTTGAAAAAAGGCCGTCGAAATGCTAAATTATCACACAATTACAGATTTGTACAAGAACCAATAGAAACACCTTAGGAGGGACCAATATAAGTTGTATGAACTTACGGCACCTTAATGGGATGCACCATTTGTGAATTAGCCTTAAAATTAATTTTTTGTTCTCATAATCCAAAAAAAAGTCTGTTACAGGGATAAATTGTATAATTGATCTAATTGTAAATTGATGAGTTACTAATGTTTTTAATCTTTTGTATAATTGATTAATTATTAAAATTTTAATTTATTTTTTTGCAGATTGGATTGGGGTGGCATTTTTGATGTGCAACAATGATGTAATTTGTTTGAATGTTCATTTTTGTTTGATAAGGATACACATACTTTTTGGAGTTACACTAGTTATTGTTGGATTTTTGGTGGAATTGAACAAGTTATAACTTTTGGATATTTTGTGGATATTTCACTATTTTATATCAGGATGAAATTATTTGTAATGATGAATGGATATTTTCATTTTGTTAATTCGTAAATGTGTTTATAACAGGTTAGGTTAAGTTGTGATGGAATTGTTATATTCAACAGGTTTCAACATGAACAGGGTCATATTTGTTGAACTAAAATTTAGATTTTGATAAAATAGGTATATAATGTGGAAAAAAATATTATGAAATTATTGACAAAATTTTTCATCCCTAAAGAAGGTTTTTTTGTCTCTTATTTGGCTTAGGTGGATGATTAATTTTGTCATAAATTCTTTATTTCGTCGCTAAATGAATTTGTCATGACAAAAAATATTGTCACATTTTGTCACTATTACCCTCAATGTGTGACGAATTTTTTTTGACATTATTTCATCATTTTTAATGATGAATTTGTTTTTATCTCTATTGGTAGCTTCTTTGACAAAAAAATTTCGTCTTCGTTTATATTAAACGTGACAAAATTATTTTGTCTCCATTTCTTATATTTATGACAAAATACTTTTGTCTCTAATTTCTCATTTAATGACAAAATATTTTGTCGCTAATTACTTATAAGTATGTTCCCAATAGAGTGTATTGGAGACAAAAAAAATTCGTCACAAATTTATCATTTTTAATGATGAATTTGTTTTTGTCTCTATTGGTAGCTTCTTTGACAATTTTTTTTTGTCTTCGTTTATATTAAACATGACAAAATTATTTCGTCTCTATTTCTTATATTTATGACAAAATACTTTTGTCGCTAATTACTTGCAAGTATGTTCCCAACAGAGTGTATTGGAGACAAAAAAATTCGTCACAAATTTATCATTTTTAATGATGAATTTGTTTTTCTCTATTGGTAGCTTCTTTGACAAAAAATTTTTCGTCTTCGTTTATATTAAACGTGACAAAATTATTTCGTCTCTATTTCTTATATTTATGACGAAATACTTTTGTCTCTAATTCTTCTTTAATGACAAAATATTTTGTCGCTAATTACTTACAAGTATGTTCCCAACAAGTGTATTGGAGACAAAAAAATTCGTCACAAATTTATCATTTTCAATGACGAATTTTTTTTCGTCTCTAAGACCCTTTAGCGACGACCCTTTGGAGACAAAACGGGTGACGAAAAATGTTGTCGCAATTAGTTTGGGTGACGAAATATATACATTTTGGGACAAATTTGTTTCGTCTTTAAATCTCAAATTTGTTGTAGTGAGATTCAGAGACAAATTGACTGTGTTGGGTAATTTGTATGGTATCTTTGTAATCTTTTAGTTCTTCAGTAGTGGATTGATTAGTGGCGGTTCGCCCGTGGTTTTTTATTACAATTGAAGGTTCTTCAATTGTGGTTTTTCCACGTAAAAAATCGTTTGTGTCGATTTATTATTTATTCTTAAAAACAAACAAACTAAAATCACTCTCGTAAGTGCTTGATGATTTTAGGTTGAGTGTTTTGGATTGTTGGGGTTTGGAATAAGTTAAACTTGATCTAATCACGAATCACGTAGGATTTTCAATTGGTATCAGAGCGGGTCACTCTTTATTTTTCAAAAACTTTGTTTTTTTTCAAAACTATAGGAGTGTGATTTTGTGTGACTAGTATCATGGATTCTGTTCGTGAAGGTAACTCAACTCATAGACCCCCTTTACTAGATGGTACAAACTATTCTTATTGGAAAGCTCGTATGAGAGCATTTTAAAATCCATCGATGAGAAAGTTTGGCACTGCGTAATCTTTGGGTGGAGTGAACCTACAATCACCGTTAATGGCATTGATATTCCTAAACCCTTGATAAATGGGACACAACTGATTACCAGAACTCGAGTTGGAACAGCAAGGCTCTCAACTCCCTCTTCTGCTCTGTCACACCTGAAGAATTCCGTCGAATTTGCACGTGTGAAATAGCAAAAGAGGCGTGGGATATTCTTGAAACAATTCACGAAGGTACTACCTCTGTTAAAAGGTCAAAACTTCAACGTCTCACCTCCGCCTTTGAAACCCTTTTTATGCGCGACGATGAGACGTTTGATGATTTCTATGCAAAACTCAGTGATATCGTGAATTCCTGTTTCACTCTCGGTGAAAAAATCCCGGAAGCGAAAGTTGTTGGAAAAATTTTGAGGTCCCTTCCCGAGAGGTTCCAATCAAAGGTGACAGCCATTGAGGAGGCTCAGAATGTTGATACCCTCAAGCTCGATCAATTGGTTGGAAATTTGCAGACTTATGAAGCCCACCAAATTTCAAAGAAAAAGCAAAAAGAAACTATGGCTTTCACGAGTGCTCATGAGACTGCAAAACCTCCGGAGACTGAATTTGATTTAGAGTCTGAGATGACGGCTATGCTTACAAAACAGTTTAAAATTTTTTTGAAAAAGAAGCCTAATTTCAGAGCCCCTATTTCAAAAGATAAGAGTAATGACAAACCCAAAACTTTCCACCAAAATTTGCTCAAACTACTGAAAAGAAGATTGTAAGGGGGCCAGGGGTCAAGTGCTATGAATGTCAAGGGTTTGGCCATATGTCCCTTGAATGCCCTTCGAAAAAGAATCGGAAGAAAGTCTACACCGTAACTTGGGATGATGAAAGCGGGTCGGAGCAAGAACCCGAAGAACCTGAATCTGGTGAAGATGGGGATAGTGCTTTCATGGCATTTTGGGCCACGGTTTCTCAACCTCTTCCAAAGCATTTGGAATCAGCTCGTGGTCAAAACTTGCATCATGCTCCCACCTTTGATGGGACTAACTATCTGTATTGGAAAATCAGAATGAGGGCTTTTCTGAGAGCCTTTGAACATCCGGGCAATCAGAGAGCCCTGATCACTATTCGTGGTGCAATCTCCAATGAAGAACAGCAACGGGTTGTTCACTACACAAAGGCTAAAGATGCATGGGAAATTCTGAGTCAATTCCATGAAGGAAGAGATCCACCTCCACCACTATCCAGCAACTTATCTGTCTTGGTTGCTAGAGTGGACGAGGTCAAGAAGAATGAGGAGCAAAGAGATGATGATGAACTATCTGAAGACATTGATGAGATCAATGGCGAAGAACTACAACAAGCTTACGAGAAGCTATATGAGGAATCTCTGAATTTGTCTAAAACCAACGACAAACTCTCTCTCAAGCTCAAAACATGCGAGAGTGAGAATGTCCGGCTCAAAGGAGAACTCTTGACAGCAAAACAGAATGTCATCAAGATCTCAAGTGACAGGCAAGACTTATGTGGAAAACTTCTATCCTGTGAAACTGAAAGGAATGAACTTCTGAAGGTGTATTCCACATATGAAGAAAAGCTTGAAAGACTTGAGCTGTCACAAGCTGCATTGGAAGAGAAAGTCAGACAGAAAGATGAAGAACTCCGTATTGCTAGAGCAACAATTGCCATGTGGAACAAAGGTTCCAGATCTCTAGAAGACATACTCGGGTCTCAACAAATGGGTTCTGACAAAAGAGGGCTAGGCTATGGTGCGACAGCTCACAAGGGACAGGCCTCTACTTCACATAACTTGAAGACTCAAGCAAAGGGAAAATTGAAGATAGACCAGGTTGATCCTTCTCTTCATCAAGCAAAAGCAGGTAAGATCAACAAAAAGGAGGTAAAACCTGTTTTTATTTGTCATCACTGTGGTAGGTATGGCCACATTCGTCCTTACTGTTTTGAACTGTTTGGTAAGGTGTCTCAAAAGGGTAGAAATTCTAATACTTTTTGGGTTAGGAGACAACCTTACATGTCTAGGCAGAACACCAAGACTAAAAAGATTTGGGTTAGAAAAGATGATTTGACTTGTTTTGTTGCTCACACTGCTCTAAAAGCACGTGACTCACACATGTGGTATCTTGATAGTGGGTGCTCTCGTCATATGTCCGGTAACAAATCCTACTTCACCTCTCTTGA
Source organism: Camellia japonica (assembly GCA_030407325.1). Taxonomy (NCBI): domain Eukaryota; kingdom Viridiplantae; phylum Streptophyta; class Magnoliopsida; order Ericales; family Theaceae; genus Camellia; species Camellia japonica. Next base: position 182,729,609 of record JAPPVO010000016.1, read on the forward strand.
AAAATATGAAGGAGGAATTGTTACCTTTGGAGATGGCGGCACTTCTAGAGTCATTGGTAAGGGTTCTATAAGTGTTGCTGGTCTTCCCAAGCTAGATAATGCCTTACTTGTTGATGGCCTTAAAGCAAATCTTTTGAGCATTAGTCAAATGTGTGATTCCCATCATGAAGTATTGTTTTCAAAAGATAAATGTGAAATTTTGGATAAAAAGGGAAATACTGTTTTACATGGGGTTCGCACATCTGATAACTGCTATGGGATTCTTACTACTAATGATCTCACTTGTCATTCTGCCATCATAAGTAACATTGATCTGTGGCATCAAAGATTAGGTCACATGAATTTCAAAGACCTAACTAAGATAGCCAACAAAGAGCTTGTGAGAGGAGTTCCTAAACTGGGTAAGAATTTGAGCCATGTGTGTGGACCATGTCAGCTTGGCAAGCAAACCCGTGCCCCTCATAAAAAGGTGAACAGCTTTACAACCAAACGTCCTCTTGAATTGGTTCACATGGATTTAATGGGTCCTACTCGCACTGAAAGCATTGGAGGTAAAAGATACATTTTTTTAACTGTTGATGATTTTACTCGATTCTCATGGGTAAATTTTTTAAGGGAAAAATCTGATACGTTTAATGCTTTCCAGGCTTTAGTCCTTAAAATCCAAAATGAACAGGGTGTTTCCATTGGGCGTATCATAAGAATCCGAACTGATCATGGTCGTGAATTTGAAAATAGTTCGTTTTCGGATTTTTGTGATATGCATGGAATTAAGCATGAGTTTTCTGCACCTATTACTCCACAACAAAATGGAGTGGTTGAGAGGAAGAACAGAGTTGTTCAAGAAATGGCTAGGGTCATGCTCCTTAGTAAGAGTCTTCCTCCAAAGTTTTGGGCCGAAGCCCTAAATACTGCTGTTTATGTCATAAATCGTGTGTATTTAAGGCCCGGCACTTTACAAACTCCTTATGAATTGTGGAAGGGTTTGAAACCTAATGTAAAATACTTCAAAACTTTTGGGAGTAAGTGTTACATCTTTAAAGATAGAGAGCCCTTGGGCAAATTTGACTCCCGAAGTGATGAAGGTATTTTCCTAGGGTATTCAACCAACAGTAGGGCTTTTCGAGTCTATAACCTGCGAACTTCATCATTAATGGAATCTATCAATGTGGTTATAGATGACACAGGTTCTCCTACTCCGGCATCAAATGAGGATGACAATGGTGAGTCCCCAATCTTGGATACTGAACCACAAAATCAAGGAGAAGCTGAGGTTCAATCACAAGAAAATGTTACAGCACCATCCTCACAGGTAAGTTCAAGTCCCAAGAGTGCTCAAAGGGACATCACTCCTGTTGCTTCCATCACCGCAAGTCCTGAACTTAAACCATCAGCAAGGGTGAAACTGAATCATCCAGCTCAACAGGTAATTGGAAGTGTTTCGGATCGAATGAAAACCCGAAGACAGATTCGGGATGAGGTATCACACATGTGTTATGTTTCTTTAATTGAACCTAAGAATTTTAAAGAGGCCTTGCTAGATGATAGTTGGGTCAATGCTATGCATGAAGAATTAGGTCAATTTGAGCGTAACAAAGTTTGGACTCTTGTTCCCAGACCTAGAGACATGAATGTGATAGGTACCAAGTGGATCTTTAAAAATAAATCTGATGAGAATGGTACTGTTGTGAGAAATAAAGCTAGGTTGGTTGCTCAAGGCTACACACAAGTAGAGGGTATTGACTATGATGAGACGTTTGCCCCAGTTGCACGTCTCGAATCCATTCGTATTTTGCTTGGTGTTGCATGTTTTCTTGGCTTTAAATTGTTTCAAATGGATGTGAAAAGTGCTTTTCTGAATGGGTACTTAAAAGAAGAGGCATATGTTGAGCAACCAAAAGGGTTTGAGGACCCTAAATGTCCTAATCATGTCTACAAGTTAGACAAGGCTTTGTATGGATTGAAACAAGCCCTCGGGCTTGGTATGATAGGCTTACTACCTTTCTTCTTGATAATGATTTTCAAAGGGGTAGTGTGGATAAGACTTATTTGTGAAACATACTAAGTCTCATATTCTTGTTGCTCAGATATATGTTGATGATATTGTGTTTGGTTCCACTGCTGATCATCTTGTGAAATATTTTTCGGATTGCATGACACATGAGTTTGAGATGAGCATGATGGGAGAGTTGTCTTATTTTTGGGTCTCCAAATTAAACAGTCTCCTTCGGGCATATTTGTTTCTCAGTCTAAGTATGCTAAAAATCTTGTGTCAAAGTTTGGTCTTGAGTCTGCCAAACATGCACGCACTCCCATGAGCACCAGTCTTCACCTTTCCAAAGATTCCTCTGGTATTGATGTTGATCCTACCCTTTATAGGAGTATGATAGGGAGTCTTTTGTATCTCACAGCCAGTCGTCCTGATATTTCCTTCAGTGTCGGTGTTTGTGCTCGTTACCAAGCCAGTCCTAAAGAGTCTCACCTTCTTGCGGTAAAACGCATCATCAAGTATGTTAATGGGACCTTGGGGTATGGGGTTTGGTTTTCCACTGATACTACAGCTGAAATTACTGGTTTTTCTGATGCCGACTGGGCAGGGTGTGCTGATGATAGGAAAAGTACATCCGGGGGTGTTTTTACCTTGGGAATAATCTGGTTTCTTGGCATAGTAAAAAGCAAAATGCCATCTCTCTTTCCACTGCTGAGGCTGAGTACATTGCTGCAGGGAGTTGTTGTGCCCAAATGTTGTGGATGAAGCAAATGCTTCATGATTATGGAATAGAACAGAACACTCTCACTCTTTTTTGTGATAACACAAGTGCCATAAACATTTCAAAAAATCCTGTCCAACACTCTCGCACCAAACACATTGACATCCGTCATCATTTTATTCGAGAGTTAGTGGATGAAGGCCTTGTTGTTTTGGAACATGTTTCTACTGAGCATCAAAAAGCTGATATTTTTACAAAACCCCTTGATCTTCTTCGATTTGAGTTTCTTAGAAAGACCTTGGGTGTAATGCTCAGTAACTAGGTTGTTCCTGTTTTTCATGTGAGGTGTGTGTAAGTGGTTGGCTTACTGTTCTTGGATGTGATAATCTCATTGTTATTGAGTCCTGATATCTTTGCATCAAAATTTTATATGAACACTGCTCATGTTGCTTACAAGATCTTATTCATCTTTGTTCATAGCTCATTCTGAATGCCCATACTCATTTACTTCATGATCTCATTCTGTACACATCCTTGAGATAAACTGTTGCAGGGGTTTCCGCACAAGTGATCAAAGTTCTCTATGGACCACTGACAGTGTTTCTTGTACTTTTTCAGAGGAATTGACCTATACTGGTATATCATGGGTGATGTTAAGTCTCTTAACCATCTACCATCTTTTTTCACTTCCATGGTTTCTCCCTCAGTACATGATTTCCGGGCATTAGGAAAAGGCTACCTCAGAGGCACCAACCAGGCCATCATTTTGATTTCATTCTTCTCTGGTTTGGTCTCCATACTCTTGAGCGTGTATGCCACCAGTGAGTGCCCACGAGAAGAAAGAAAAAAAGAAAAAAAGAAAAGGGGGATCATTGTCTGAGGGGGAGCTTCCGCATTTACTCAACAAATACCCCGTGATTCCTAGTGGTTTGACTTTTCTCTGTGATGGTCAGTTACTCATGTTGGAGGTCTAGCCATCAGATCACTACTAGGATTAACTCTAGCTTTGTGGCTCTCAAGGATTGCACACACACACATCATTTATATGAGCTCTCATGTGTGTTTTTGAGTTATGCATTCTCATGATGCTTGTGGCTTTGATTTAATACTATCTGTTTTATTCATGAGCTGGTGTTCATTCTCTCTTTTCTCAAATTTTCAGGACTCATGATTGATGGATTCTCTTGTCCTGTGGTATAGTCTGTCACCTGTCATCTTGCTTGTTACAGGACTTCCTAGTGTTTTTTTTTTTTTTAAAAAAAAAAAAGGTTTTCGCTCGAGCGGACTGTTTTACGCTCGAGCGTATTTTTCACACTTGCAGCAGTTTGTTCTGGTTTGGCAGTTCTGAGAGATGGTTTGCGCTCGAGCTTTCCATTAGCGCTCGAGCGAGTCTGCTTGCATTGATTTACGCTCGAGCGGTACTCAGTACGCTCGAGCGGACCATTTCATATTTAACTCCCTCCTTCGACTCTTCAAGTCATTTTTTCCCCTCTTTTCACATCTCTCGATCTAGGGTTTGTTGTGTGCTTCATTGGGCTCGATTTCGTTCTTTCTCTCTCCTCTTCCTGTCGATTTGACTTTTGGTAAGTTTTTTTCTTCTTTTCTTCCTTATTTTGTCTGTTTTTCGGCTATATTGGGAGATGGTTTTTTGTGTCTTTGGTTTTGGGTCTAGTTTTGTGGATTCTTCACGCACACACTCTCACTGTTTCATATTGTGTTTTCATCTGGTCATCTTTCATGTTTTTGTGTTGTGTGTCATTAGAATTAGGGTTTACTTTTCATTTTTATATCTAGTCTCTTGATTGGGGGGTTTGTCTGTTGGGTCTAGGTTTGTCATTGCTTTGGTCTCTCATTGGCATTTCATCATATTTACCACTCATATCATTGCATCTTGTTCATCCTGTTATGTCTTGGGGTTATGCATTTCATCCCTACCATGTCATTCATGTTTATGCTTGCCCTTTGCTCTGTCATCATGTTATGCATTGAGTTTGTTGTGTTATGTGAGAACTGGTTGTCATCTTTTACTTTAGATTGGTCATTCTCCTGTTTCATTGTTACTAATGGTTTGTTGATTTTGGTTTTTTTTTTGGTATTGTTTGGGTTTTGGTGTTGTAGTGTCTCACTCAGTCATGTCTGCCTCTACCCCTAAACGACGTAAGGCCGCCGTGTCTCGTCCTACCTTTGATTCTGTTCAGTTTCAATCTGTTAAACAGTCCAAGTCTTTCTATAAGTCTTTTGAATCCCGTATAGTTCATTTAGAGCGGAATGTCCAGTCTGATACTTTTGAGTCACTTCACATTCGTCCGTTGTTTGATCCACTAGGTGGTGACCTTGTTTTGTCTTTTTTCGGGCGTCAGAATCTCGATTGGGTTCGAGAGTTCTATTCTAATATGGAGGGAATTCATGATTATGAGCCATCTTTTACCACATGGGTTAGGTCTAAGGCCATTTCTGTCACCCCTGCCTTAATTCGTCAACTCCTTAAAATTGAGCAGGTCTTTCCAGAGTACTACCCTTTCCTGTTCCCGACCGCCCTACATGTAATTTTGATGATGTGGCAAAGGAGTTGTGTGGCGTTGCTCGCCATTGGCCTAAAGGCGGTTTGATTAAACAGTTTGAACTTCTTCCGGAGTTTAGACTGCTCAATCTGATTGTCTGCGCCAACATAATTGTGACCACCCATTCATCCGAGGTCAAACAAGACCAAGGATTCATTTTATCTTGTATTGCTCGACACCGGTCTATTGATCTCTCTTCTCTAATTATCAAAAAGATGATCGGTGCTCATGGGCATAAGCAGCTTGGCCTTTCCTACGGTTGCCTGATCAACCGACTTTTGTCTGACCTTGGGGCTCCTGTTTTAGAAGATGATGAGTTTGCTTTCCCTTCTCGTCCTTTTACCAAGAAAACTGTGTCTCAAAGTCGAGCTCATATTAGGGGGAGTCGTCCAGGGTTGGACCTTCTGCAGGGTTGCTGCTGGTCTTGCTGAGGAAGCCAAGTTTGATGCCGCTGTAACAGGCGATGGTGATGAGGATCCTGTTCCACCTCCGGATCTTTCTATTCAGTTTCAGCAGTTTGCGGAGACTGTGACCAGACGCTTAGATTTTCTAGATGCACGCTTCGATGCGTTTGATGGTCGTCTTGGCCAGATGGAGCAAACCCTCACTCATCTCGTTCATCTACTTCAGTCTCAGCAGCCTCCGCCTTCTGATGCCTGATTTGTGCTTCCCAGACAAAAAGGGGGAGAATTTTGTGCATACATAGTTGGACATTTGTGCATACATAGTTGGACATTTGGAGAGTTTTTGTTGGACATTTGGAGTTTTTACACAGCACAGCAGTTTTGGTCTCTTTTGGACATTTGGATGATTTTTGGTTTCATATTGGTGGTACATCTCTTTATTTTGATTTTTGGTTCATGTTCTTTTTGGAGATGTTTGGATATTGTGGACATTGTGGATATTATGTTTTATCTATTTCATTTTCTATTCTTCCACAGTTTTGTTTGGTATGTTGAATGCTATTTCACAGGTGCAAAGTTGAAGGGATGTGTTGAAATTGAATGTTGAAGTTCCATGGCTGTGTTCTTGATCAAATTGTGTGGTTAATTGAGTTTTGAGAGACTATGTTTTCTTTTGTTCTTAATCTTGTTTAGTGCGTGTGTTTAAGGAACAATGTTTAGAAGGTTTTGTCCGGGAATTGACAAAGGGGGAGATTGTTAGGTCCCTTTATTGTCAAATCCGGAGACAAAACTTTGTGTTGTTAAAATTGTAATTTTTTGTGTTTTTGTTCTTCCCGCTCGAGCGGGGTCATGTGCGCTCGAGCGGAGATTGGTGGAACTCAGTATTTTGACAGGGCTGCAGAAGTACTGAAGGGTGTGAATTCACGCTCGAGCGGACTGTTCAGCGCTCGAGCGCATCTCAGCTTAATCACGCACATATTTTGTTCAGGCCGCTCGAGCGGACGGTGGAACACTCGAGCGGAGATCGCGAACTTCAGAATCTGGATTTCTTCGAGTGATAGGTTTCTTTCAGAACTGGGATTCTTTTTGGTTTTCTATAAGAAGATGGTTTTCTCCTAAAACTAATCGAACTTTTCTAAGATCTGATTCAAGAGTTCTAGAGTTTTTTTGAAGTTTTCTTCTGAGGTTTTGTGAGTTTTCTTTGATGTTCTTAAGAGAGTTCTAAACTTATGAGTTGAGATTCATACATCAAAGAGGTTGATACTACATATTCAAGAGAGTTCTCTTCGGTGGAATCCGAAAGTCAACACGTAAAGTCTCAAAAGGTGTTTGATTCTTTACGTAGTCGTTAATTCGACAAGTGAAGTTGTGGTGTGGAATCAACTTCATGATCAGTCCCGTGACGAAGGCGTGGTGAAAGAGTTACAGAAGATTCAGAGACAAATTGACTGTGTTGGGTAATTTGTATGGTATCTTTGTAATCTTTTAGTTCTTCAGTAGTGGATTGATTAGTGGCGGTTCGCCCGTGGTTTTTGATTACAATTGAAGGTTCTTCAATTGTGGTTTTTCCACGTAAAAAATCATTTGTGTCGATTTATTATTTATTCTTAAAAACAAACAAACTAAAATCACTCTCGTAAGTGCTTGATGATTTTAGGTTGAGTGTTTTGGATTGTTGGGGTTTGGAATAAGTTAAACTTGATCTAATCACGAATCACGTAGGATTTTCACAATTGATTGGAGTGTTTCTCAGAAGCTATGGAAGAAGAAGAAGCACCACTTCTTGCTGAGAACTCGGAAACTCAAACCCTAACGAAGAAGAACCATACCAGAGATGTGCATATTCTGAGCTCGGCTTTCTTGTTGATTTTCTTGGCTTATGGTGCTGTTCAGAATCTGGAGAGTACAATCAATACTGTGAGTTCTAAATTTGATTGATGAGACATAAATTGAACAATTGCTTGTGTTTTTTTTTTTGATGGTTTAGACTTTGAATTTGGGTTTCAGGTGGAAGATATAAGGACAATTTCACTCGGGATATTGTATTTGTCTTTTATGGTTTTTTCTTTCTTTGCTTCATTGGTGGTTCGGTTCCTGGGTACAAAAAATGCTCTTGTTCTTGGGACTACTGGGTATTGGTTGTTCATAGCAGCGAATTTGAAGCCCACATGGTAACAATTTTTTTCACCATTGATGTATTGTCTTAATTCAGTTGAGGACAAACGTGCTTTTTAAGTTTTAAGTGACTGTGCCTTTGCACTGATAGGTGATGAAATAGCAAAAATGTTGGGGAGTAGACTCCTCTCAAGACTACATCTTCTCCATACTCCCTCAAGACTCTATTTTGTGGGCTCCATAGTTTTGTGATTCAAACCGTTCATCTCGTAGGTCAAAGAGAAGAATATATTTATTAAAATTTAGCTTGATTGGACATCGATCGATACACTAACTAATCGTGTTTCATGCTGATAAAAAAAAAAAAAAAAACTGATCGGGTTTCATTTTATGAAATGGATGGTACATATGAATCTAAATAAAAACCATTGATTTTATAAGACAAAATATGATAAGTTAATATGCTTATCGATATTCAATGAAGTTAATTTTTTGCATATATGTTCTACTCTATTGGGCATACAAGATGAGCGGTTTGGATCACCTTCGTTGGCTACATGGAGCCCACAAAATGAAGTCTTGAGAGATATTGAGAGGATGAAGTCTTGAGGGGAACTACTCCCAAAATGTTTGAGTGAATTTCATGAGACTAAAAGTCCATGTGGTTTGGGACTTGGAAGGGTAAGACTGGACGTAGACCTTGTCTTTCCAATATTTGCGCAAAGTGGTTGCTCTTTGACTCAAGACAACATTCTTATGCTTGTCAGTATTGTACTAAATAATGATGTGGGCACATATTTGACAGAGCCCTATCATGTTCATCAAATTGATGAAGTTGTATATACTTAAAAATGAATATTCTTGTGATAGGTACATGATGGTTCCAGCTTCGTTGTACCTAGGATTTTCTGCTTCAATAATATGGGTTGCGGAGGTACAATTCCATCTTTTAGATTTGGTTCATCACTTTCTTGTGTTTGATGATGTAATAAGTACATTACTTTTTCCCTAAAGATATTATAGTCCATCAGGGTACATATCTTACTTCTACAGCATGCAGTCATGCACATGATTTAAACTTAGAAGAAGGAAACGTGATTGGTAACTTCAATGGAGAATTTTGGGAAATGTTTGCAGGTCACCAGGTGCTGTATTTTGGTGTTTGATGACAATTTTAATGATCTTTGGTTCTAATAAGAATATATTCAATTTGTTTTGTATGGATGCTGTGCATCTGGAATAATCTTCACTTTTTATTGAATTTTGCAGTTCATTGGAAACCTTATGTCTCTTGTTCTATTGAAAGATGGAACGGTATGTGCATGCTTGTGATTCCAAGCTAATTTCCATGTCCTATATTTTTCTATGTTGTTTGTTGTATTACCAGTACCAATTCATTATCTTAGATTTAGTTATTAATGCTTGCATTACACTCGAGAAACTCTGACCTTGATTGTACCAAAAAATTATTTAATGTTAAATTTTTCTTTTGCATCTCTAATGCAATTTTAGCTTTAAGTTAGCACTGAAAAATAAAGATGGCAGAAAGATGAGGAGACTCCGATTTATTATGAAGTGAATGATGTTTATTTCCTTTTTTTCCCCCTCTTTGGCTAAGGGATTTCCTTTTTTCTTTTGTTTCTTCAATAATTTCTTTGGTGGACATTTTAATGATAGTTTTTTTTTTTTTTAAAAAAAGGGATAAAATCAAGGGTCCCAAACCTTATTCAATAGTCTCAAAATCAATCAATGAAGAGAGTTTCAAGAGGAATGACTTCCCTTAGTTGGTTTGAGTGGCATAGTTTGTTAGAGTAGTTGTCTAACCGTGGGAAACAATTGTATAGCCATGTCAACAATTAGAGCTATAGAGTTTCGACATGGTTGGCTTCCATTTTTGGCATTCCTTTTGCTAGAAAATTTTGTCAAGTTGACAAATTTGACTGTTCCATTCTGCGAATCCTTCACACCTCTACCCAAGTATCCGAAGGGTATTAAGGTCTAAAACAAAAAGTTGATATAGTATCCAACACGTCAAAAAGTGTCCGATGAGTGCTAGTGCCGGACATGCATCGAACACGGATACGCACCTTCTTAGTAGTGTCAAGAAGTGCATGTGTTTCTTGGGGGGTTCAATATATATATTTTTAAGATAGCAAATAAAATATTAAAATATACATAAATTGCTTGTATTTAAAAAAAAAAGGATATTCAATGGCACAACTTTAATCCTATCTAGTGCCGTCCTTGACAACAATATACCACTATCTTTCATTTGGTTGTGGAAAATTTGAAGCGTTGTAGATTCTACCTTAGTGTCAGAATCTATGATTTTTTAGTTCTTTTAAAACACTCGCATCTTTAATTTGTTATTCTTTCTTTCACATCACTGCAGGGGGAACTACCAGTGGCACAACTTTACTATATATTGTGTTCCTTTGTAGTATGACCTTAGGTACCATACTCATGTGCTTCTTACAAAAGAGGGATGCTAAAGGAGAGAAGACTTTACCAAATTCTTCTGTCAGTTTCTACTCTTCCATGATTTCTATGTCGAAGTCTGTCATCGCTCCATTGTTTGACTTATGAATGTTATTAATCATCCCCCTTATTGCATATTCAGGCTTACAACAAGCATTTGTATGGTAATTGTTGATTAACTTATGACATTTTACTTTTTTATTGTCCTTTGACCATTCAATTTGTGCACTATATACATTGTAACATTTTCTTCAATTAAGCATGGAACGCATTTACAATTTTAGGGCTGAATACACCAAGTACATTGTGGAACCTGCACTTGGTGAGTCTGGTGTAGGTGGTGCTATGGCAGTGTATGGGGCTTTTGATGCAATTGTAAGTATGGCAATGCAGAAATGAGTAGCTTTATGGAATGGTTTAAATGAATTAGCTCACTTGGTGAGTCTGTTTCTGTTTTACGTACATTAATTTTGACAAGGCATGTTCTCCGTCTCTTTCATCTTGTTGAGTTGGAGAAATAAAAATGAATTGAGTGAACAACTTTAAATTTCATTAACCTTTTCCTTTTGTAAGGAACAAGAATAACAATAATATATAACCTTTTCCATATTTATTCTCTCTAAGTTGTGTTGTGTGTTTGCAACAATATACAAAATTTCATTTATTGTCCTGGTGGTACATCACATGGATAATATGGATGGATAATCATATCTTGTGTTCTGTTCCATAATCTTATTTTTTCCACGGTATGTGCATTCAAGTTATTTACTCACAACCTCTGCTATGATCTCTAGCCTCATATGTTTTATAGGAAATTATTCGATAATAATGTGGCATAGGATGTAAATACTATTACACCTCAAGCTTGCTAAAAGTTAAAAACCCAGGAAAACCATCTTTGTTTTATAATTTGTCATTTGTTTGATTCATTAAGTTTTCAGACTCATTATATATCTGGAATATGTGTCAGTGTTCGTTGGCTATGGGTCGACTCACCTCTGGTCTTAAGTCAATCACTCTAATAGTTTGTGCCAGAGCTTTCATTCAGTTATTGTACTACTTTGGCTTCTACTGAAGTACAGGTTAGGTTTCTCGTCGATTCCAATTAAAGTTATTTAGAATCTAAAGTTTTTAATTATATTTATCTGATTTGAAGCTGCTATGACTTTATCAGTTCTTGTTAACTGTGCCATTGTGCAGCGTAACTAGTGGAGTACTCAGCATTTTATACCCCCTTCTCATTGCAGCTGCATTGGGAATTGGGGATGGAATATTCAACACACAGCTTAATGCTTTGCTTAGGAAGCTCTTTAAGCATGATATGGTAGTGATTTATTTTGTTTGTTTTACTAAGCCTTTTTTAGTTTGATTTATACTCTTTTTCACATAAGTGTTGACACGATAAGTGCATGCCTTGAGTTGAGTGTATGAATAAGTGATGGACGTGTGTCCAAAGCATGTCTAGATCTAAAAAATATAAAAATAATAATTAAATTAATGAAACATTTGGATGTGTATTCGACACTTTACCTTCTTAGAGGTGTTTGTGCTTGGGGGATCTAATTGAGAGGAAGGTGGGATGAAACTATGTATTGATTTATTTATAAAAAATAAATAAATCAGTGGATGTAATTGTGAAAACGTATGTTTTATGGTTGAAGATAAGGTATATTGAGATTCTCGAGACGTAAATTCCATATATTGAAGGAAATTAGGAAAACTTATTCCTTTAGGAAAGTTAAAGATATGGGTTTCACAAGTGTTCTCCTAATTGAACAATTAAACAAATAGGAGAAAATTGACTTTTGTGTGTTGTACTCTCCTTTAAAATGTTAGTTATCTTAATTATTTTCATACTTATGTTGAATCTATTTCTCATTCATGTATATTAAAGATATTTGGCCCTCACTTTTTCTTGGTCGTTTCTTTGTGCAAATGCACTTGCATTTAATTCTCAAATGTTACTTTTGGGGTGTACAGGAAGGAGCATTTGCACAGCTCAAGGTTTGGCAGTGTGTTTCGATTGCAGTTGTGTTTTTTGTGAGCCCTCACGTTTCTTTGCATGCTGTGTTAGTGGTTATGCTTGTTGCAGTCTGCATCTCTGTTGTCAGGTTTCTATTCCTCACTCTTATGGTCGAGAAAGCATTCTCTTGTGCTGATTGATTTTTTGCAACCGGACACGTAATCAATATTTGTTGCCAAAACATGTATTATTCACATCTTCCATATTGATTGCCGCAGAAAGTTGTATCTGCCTGTGAAATCTATTCAATAAGAAAATATGTTCACCTGTTAATATTTCTTCAAAAGAAAAGTATTGAGAGGCTAATTCGAATGTAAATATCATATTATTGTTCTTTTCTATTGAGAATAGAGTCTATGTGAAAGTTGGCAATTAGTGCAAGGAATATTTGTGGAATATGGACATCTTTTGTGTGCCCTGCCTAAATTGGAACCTAGATTACCTCTTTTAGATTTTATTGATTTATGAAAGAGATTGATTTTGCTTACATGAACAACTGCATAAATTAAACAAGAAAGCAATGACAGAGGTAATTGATCTTGGTTTCACAAAGTGTTGGACTGGTTCCCATAAAAAAACCCACTTCTAAACTCGAAACTTCTTTCTTCTGTGTCTACTATGTTAATGCATCATTCACTTTGTTTGATGTTATGCAATTGAATATTTTTATAGATATTAAAATTTTTACTAAAATTACTAGAGGCAAAATATAATTGATAGTAAAAAAAAAAAAAACAGTAATACTTGGACATGCAGAATGTTCCTTTGTCCCCACATCATACTATGATCAGTTGGCACGGAGGATTTATTTATTTTTTTCAATTGTTTTTAGTTATAGTTCTAGAATATCGTGTGGTGTTGCGTACATAGTCAAGAATTATAAAACATGTTAGGTTGGTTCATATCTTGTCTCTAAGATCATCTTCAATGGTTTTCCAAATAGTTCATTAAATTTGAATTTGATGAAAAAAATTTACTTTTTGTTGTTCGAATTGAGTACTAAATCTTTCATCAAATTCAAAAATTTTTGAATCTTTCATCAAATTGAGGGTAGATGTGCCTTTTAATCACTGTTTATATTTGTCAGATTTTTCCCATTGGATGTCCCATCCCTAGATGACCACCTCATTTCAAAAATTTGTGAAAAAATTATATTGTCTGGTCGACCGATGTTCTGATGAAGCCTTAAAAATCTCCGTTAGAACATTTGATATCGAATGGAGCTTTTACTCAAATTTAATAAAAAAAAAGATGAACCGTTGGAGATGCCCTAACTACTTAACAAATGTGAACTAACATTATTTCATTCATAAATTTTTTTGTTACATTATTAGTCATGTGAATAACTTTTTATATAAAGATACTTTTTCATGAAAATTTTTTCACAATAATATCATTTTTATAAATAAATTCATATTTATGAATTATACCTATTTTGTTTTAAAATGAAGGGTCCATATATCAAACCACATTATAATAAACTTTTTATTTATACATTATTACTTGTTATACCATATAACAATATGATACTTTAATAACAATGGCTTTATATTTATCTATTTTTTAGAAAAAATATATATATATTTATTATATGTGATTTAATTATGTATCAACCAATGTTTTGAAAATCGAACTGAACTGGTCGGTTCGACCGGTTGAACTGTTGACTGGTTTATGGTTCGGTTCAGATACTCTCTAACTCGTTCTTTCTTGAAAATCGATCATTTTAAACTAAATTGGTGTGAATCGCGGTTAAACCGCTAAACCGGCAAGGGACTTGAATCCAATGCCTTAAACTCCAAAGAGTATGAATTTCTGCTCTGTCACCATGGTTTCTTATTAATATATAGGAAATATATAATATTAATTGTTTTCAAACTAATTTTCTTCAAACGTATGTATAATTAATATTTTTACGAACAATATTAATATAAAAATATATATCAACATATATGTTTGATGAATATATATATTAAATTATAAAAATATTCATAAAATAATTATGATATTACGGTTTGACTCCGGTTTAACCCGACGGTTGAACCAATAATCCGTCCACCCAATCTCTTTTTCAGTTTACTCACCGATCCGATTTTTAAAATATTGGTATCAAACAACAAAAACGTCAGCCTCAGTCGTCCAAAATAATTACTCTCATAGATATTTTTTATTTTTTTATTCCATCATACCGAACTCGAACAAGCAAACAGGAGGTCGATTCATTCATCAGATCATCAACAACACCCGGGTTAATCTACTTTCACGCAATTCCCAATCCAAAGTGGTTGAGTTTAGATTCATCTTCTTCTCCACATAATCATATATGACATTGCTACACAAGTTCAAAAATTAGACTTAACTTTCAAACTTAATGATGTAATAATCAATTAGAATATTTAAGATAATATTCTCTTTCATATTTTATAAATTATAACCAATCATATCAATTACATATCATTGAATTTAAAAAATAGATTTTAAAAGTAGATTTCTATATCATTTTTCATAATATATATATCTATCTATCTATCTATATTATTATACTTAGTGTTGAAGGGACATGAGTAATGTTTAAACCTAAGATTATGGGTTTCTTACTTATCTGAATCATCGTGTGCTAGTATATATATATATATATATATCCACACAAGAACTCGAATCATTCTTCGCCATTGTTGTGCTTGATTTGATCTTGGAAATGACTCTCACTCTCTTCAATTCAATCTTCCAACGGCTCACCTCCTGGTGGCCTCCGCCGCCACATGGACGGCGGTTCTGACGGTGACTGTGGCGGTGGCGTCGTTCTCGTCGGAGGCGGCGTTCGTATTGGCGATCTCTCAGAAGTCTGTATTCTCTCGGGCATGTGAGAGGGAGGGGTTGGTTAGGGTTCCGATGGATGTTCCAACAGAGGTTCTGTGCTTCCCGGTTCAGATGTTCCGGCGGCGGTCCAAACTGCTGGACCTATTGGCTCCTCTGGTTTTTGCGGCGATCATCGTCGGCGCCTCGGCTTTGGTTGTCCGAGCCTGGGGGTTGTGGGAGGTTGATGACGATGATGAGACACATTGAAGACCTTGGAGCTCAACTAAATCGATCACGGTTAATTTTCTCGCTTTTGCATTAATTCACAGTGTAATATTGGAATCTAAAGCCTTGGTTTGAATTTGTATTTTGTATGAATTGAAACATAAATCATGTTATATATTAGTTTCTTCTTGTTTGCATTACTTGTGGAAGTTGATTATAGATATGTTTTGTTTACGCAGAACAATATCTACCTAATTATATATATATATATATATATATTTGTGTATCAGCAAAACGAAATCCAGTTTGAGAAAAAAAATTGAAAAATATGTTTATTTGTTTTTTTTTTTTAAATTTATCTATTTTCTTCTTTTAATGAATCTTTTAAAAATTGAGAAAAGTTTGGGATCATGAAAAATTTTTCATGAAAATGATCATGAAAGAGTTATGATCCTTGGATTGCCTTGATTAGTGTGTGGTGCTTTATTCTAAGTGTAATCCAAAGGTCACAAAGCTTTCATGATTATTTCATGAAAGGTTTTTCATGATACTTAGCATTACTGTTAAAAATTTTAGATCTCTAGATTTAAGTCGACGAGATGTATCGAAAAATAAAAAAATTAGAAAAGACATATCAAAAAATTAAAAAAATAGTAAACTTTTTATTTATTTATTTTGGTATTTTAAATTTTTTTAGAATTTTTTACGGACTGATTTTTTTTTTTTTTAAAAGTACCATAATTTAAAAAAAAATGTTACTTAAAAAAAAGAAAAAAGGATTTTGTAAGTGCTCCCATTTCCCGTGGATGTGTATATGTGGACATTCTAAAATATATATATATATATATTGTTGGCTTTTTGGCTTTCGAAGGTTATTATGGTAATTTTGAGCGTGCCAGCAAGGGTCAATCAGTCCTTATAGAATATTAATTGTCAACCAATTATTAGACGATTGTGTTTTAGTTCTTTCAGCCTCAATGAAGAGGACTTTTACTTTGTTTAGGAGAATTGAGCAAACAACAATTAATATGAAAAACAATTGTAATATTTCATTAAGTAAAATGGAAGACTTACAAAGATCCAAATCAGCCCCGTAGAGATTTATAGCAACAAACTACTTGAAACTACTCCTATGAACGAAGTGCAGTGCGGGAATTTGAAGTACAGAAATGTAAAGAACAAGAACTGTAAAAACTGGAAAGGAAATAAAGTAGATAAAACTAGTTTTTTGGATCTGAGTCTGGGGGCACTTTCTGGGGCCTTCTCTGCTATTTATACTTCTTAATGACACCCGTCGAACCACATTTCTAACCGTCGAACCACCCCTCCATGGTCGCTGATCATGCTGCCTTATAGTTAGCTCCACTATGCCATATTTGTAGTTAGGCTTCCCTCATAATTTTGAATTTCAATATGAGTAACCGTTGAAGTCACGTCATCTTGCATCTCTTTGCTGATCCAGTGCTTATGCAGATCTACAAAAACCAATACTAACTGCCACGTGTGTGATTTGAAGATTCGAATTGTCTTCCCATATTGCCCTTATCCTGCCACATGTCGAGCTGTAATTGGCTTATACAAAATATGTTGCCAACATTACCCCCCGCACTAATATACCCAATACTTGGAGATATTAGTGGATCAAGGTATTTTATCCACGTCTTAGAACGTGCATGGGCTTTGTATTCTTCCAGAAATCCGTCATTCATCATTTACATTAAATTCTCTTCTAACTCTTGAACATTCCCACTATCTCAATAGTCGAAAAGACTAATACATCTTTTATGGCCAAGCCAATCTTTTCTTACATTGATCAAGCATACGAAGAGTTATTTGATGATGTTGTTCATCCTCGAAAAAACCTTCATGCATTGATTAGCCACCTTTAGCCACCTTTACCCACCTTTCTATATTCAAGTCATGGAGGCTTTTGCAAACTATCAACTTTTGGATTACGAACCTATTTTCCACAATTCTTTAACCCAAAATTTTGCAAACATAGATATTGGAAGCTCTTCTTCTGGTCCAAAATCTTCTACGTAGGATGAGGCTGCAGCTTCTTCCTCTTCTGGGGCTTCTGGTTGGAGAAGCTGGCCAGAACCTAAGGAGTCCAAGTTAAGAGAGCGAATCAATCATCATTTTGTCAAATTCATCGATCCTCTAACTTTCCCTCCCTTTACTCGGAGTTCGGTGGTTTAACCATACGTACCCATCGACCGTCGACGCCGTTTGGAAGACAACTTACTCGTAGCATGGTACACGTCTTCCATGCCTACGAAAATAATACAAGCCACTCACCGTCCAAAAGAGGCTCAAGGGTACAGCCCGTTATTCTTAGCCCAAAAGGCAAAACTTTGTTCTTCTGACTGGCTTGATATCGTCAACAACCCCCAATTTCCTCCTTCTTTTGAGATGAAAGCTCCTGCACCTCCTCTTCTGCAAAAACCCTTATTGGATGGAAGAACTGGGACTTACCCTCTTTGATGACCAGTTTCTCCTCACTTATCACCCTCTATCTCCCCCTACTACATATCAGCAACAGTAGGCCCAACTTTTGCTTGCGGCCTTTTCTCACTTGCTCTTCAATGTTCTCGAGGACGATGTTCCTCTCAAGAACTTTCGATGGGCTTGTGATGTTATGACCCGGGGTCATGTCCTCAATCCTATCACCCAAGCAGAGCTCCAGATGTTCTTAGACCAACTCCCATTGCTTCTTCATTAGCATCACATTCCTGTGGTCACCACTCGATCTTTGGATCAAATCTCAGCCCGTTGAGTTCATACCCGGTATGAAGCAGAGAACCTCATCGATGAATATAATGATTTCAAGAATAAAGACTCTGCTTACTGGGATGACTTGGTCATGGATGAGATGAAACAAAGTTTGAAAGAAACAGAGTTTGAAATAAGGGCCGAAAAACTTTTTTATCATGTAAGAGCATATCAACTTCAGCAGCCTAGCTTGAAGAAGATTGAAGACAGAATAAAGAAGGAACATAAATTTATTAACCATAGTTGGAACAAGTTCCATGACCTTGTCATTTATTCTATTCCTTATTTTTATGAACTTGAATATGTAGCCAAAGAAGGCCTCTGATGTAATTGCTTCTGTCTTAATAAAGCCAAGATGTCTTTTCTTTATTTGGTATGGTCTGATTTTATCCTATTTGTCAAAGACAAACAAACTTAAGGCTTCTAATTCAACAATTTTACCCTTCGAATCTCGATTCGATCATACCCAATGAAATACTGAAAACCCAATTTGAACTTTTCCAACTTATGGAGTATAATTGACAACTTTTGCCAGTTTCTTTTCAGAATCGAAACTTCGAATTCAACAATTTTGCCCTTCGAAACTTGATTTGATCATACCCAATTCCCCAACATATGGTTAATACAATCAAGTAATTTCGAATCAACTAATTTTGTTTCAAACAAACAGCCTACATTTTCCAAAATATGGAAACCACTTCTAAGGACTGCACTAATGATTCCTTCTGTATCATATCAAACCAACTACCGATTTAAAACTTAGAATAAACAATTTCTAACAGGAAGGCATTTCAAATTTTGCTTCGAAGGATTTTACTCTCATTTAGAAACCTACAAACAGGTCATTAATCCTTTTGAAGTAAACAAATACCTAAGCATTTTTTCCCCGTGAGGCGTGGAATGTGCTTCGAAGTCGGCTTCCTACTTTCGAAGCCGTTTGTCATTTGATTTTGGCTCCAAAATTTGGCTTCGAAGCCAAATATTTTATTTCGAAGTTGACATCAGTATTTGAGATGTGTTTCCCTCCATAACTATCAATATAGAAAGAAACTTTTCGCATCCGTACCTTTAGTACTTCTTTATGAATTCCGTCCGTGCAAAATGACTGGGTATATTTTTCAAACACAAAAGTTTTAAAATCCTTTTATCTCATGCTTTGAATTCACCTATTTGCCTATCACACAAACCCTTCATCTCTACTAACCTCTTCCTTTTTCCTCTACTCTCTTTCCCGACTTCGTCTTCTGAGAAAACTCTCTAACAATGGCTTCTTCTTCTTTGAAAATACCAGTCGTAGAGCGTGCGAGTCCGTCTCTAACCTTGAAAAGGATTATTGACGCAGAGTGTGAGAAGTACAAGGCCGGTGAGAAAAGCGCCATTGACGGACGCATCTTCATTCCTCGTCGTCATGAGCAGCAAGAGTATGTGCTTAGGCCCATCTTTAGGGAGATTCCTACTGAGCTTCTAGCTCTATATCCACGTCTAGAAGACCATTGTCTCCTTTACGAAGGTGGTCTTGACTAGGGAAGCTGGAGGATGAACTGCCCCTATCGCTGCTGGCCCACGGTGAGACTAGAGTGGCAAGAATGGTATGATCGGGTTGTCCCTAATAGGACTCTGGATCTTCAAGAGCTCTGCCTTTTCGACGCCCTCCAATTATCCAGGTTCACCATTTCGGAGAACCCTTTCTTAATACCTGCTGCCCTTTGCTTTTGGAATTCTGCTTTTAATTTTTTTCAATTCAGATATGGGATGATGGCCCCTACTGTTTTTGATATCTGCCATCTATTAGGATTGTCCCCTACTGGAACCCCCATTGATCCAGATTATCCTGACCTCAAAACCCTTTTTTCCCTCCCCTCTCTTAACTCATCCTATAGTGACTTTGTCAAGACTGAGAATAAAAGAGAGGGCCCTGTGACTAATAAGGAATTTTTTTCTTTTATATTATATTGGCTTTGCAAGTTCCTTTTTTGCACCTCTTCTCAGAGGATCATGCATGAATTCGCCCCTCTTGCCAAAGCCCTCGTCTTACAAAGAAATGTGGCCTTAGCTCCATATGTTCTAGGTCATGTATATAGAGCTTGTTCTCTTTTTTGTGAGAAACCCTTGGATGCCAATCAAGGAGGTCCATTTTGGATACTTCAGCTTTGGCTTTTTGCATATTTTACTAAGCTACAATCTAAATGCCTAAAGTTTTTGGAGCCAAACCCTACTACTCATGGCATGAGGTTAGCCAATGTTTCACTCTATCCTTCCACCTTCGCTTGTTCCTTTTCTTTCTTCCACCAACTCCTAGCTTCCCTTTCTTCTCACAACTTCCGTCCCTTCGAACCTACCAACATTGGCCCATCCTGGTTGAGGACCTTTCTGAGTGATAGGTTCTGCTCTTCACCCCAACACAAGAACATATGGGCCTCTATTCTAATCCCTAGAGAGTTATTCATTGGGACTATGAACCCTAGAGCTTACAAATGCATTGCGAAACTCTATTGTCCTGCCCAATTTGCTAGGGAATTTGGCTTCTTACAAGGGGTCCCAATTCCTCTTTGCAGCCAGACCAATTTAAGCCTTACCAGTAGGGACTTGAAGGTTCGAAAATCCAGATTAGAAGAAGCAACTTCTAAATTCATCCAGGACTTTATTGACTTTGAGTATTTCCCTTTCATTCCTCAAAGTAACATATTGAAAAGGTGCCAAAACTGGTGGATGGCCAATATGGAGGTACACTTGGCCATTCCTCCCCAAGACCTATTAATGGTACTGGACGTACCTCAAGCCAAATCGAAAGGGGCTGGAGTTGTTACTTCTTCCACTGCTCCTGCTACTACAATTCTTGCACCTGTCAACACAAAGCCTATTCCTGCTGCCTCAACTCCTCCTAGAGTTACTCAAGCTGCCTTGAAGAAAGGTATGTATTCCTGTTTCTTTCTTTTCTCCTCCTTTATGATACTCTCGTCCTTACTTATAACTCTTCTTTTGGTGTAGGTGGTGCGGGTGCCTCTCAAGGAGATTCTCCCCAAAAGGTTCAAGCTTTAAATCTTCTAAAACGGAAACAGCAACAAAAGAAGAAGAGAAGGCTCTTATTCGACCTTGAAAAAGAATACCTAAGGTTCGTATAGAAGAAACGGAAGCAGAACAAGAAGAGATAGAAAAAGAGCAAGAGACACCCTTGAAGAGAAGGAAGAAAATGACTGTCTCTCTGTCTGATTTCACTAGAGATCCCATTCACGAAGCATCTGCTAAAGCAGTGGAAGCAGAGCATTCCAAAGAGCTTATTGTATTTCAAAGGGCTGAGAAGAAAAGGCAACAACAAATGCTTAGAGATGAGGCTGCTGCCGCTGATGCATTCCAAAGAGAAGTTGCAAGACAACAACAAACTGCTAGACATTATACTCTTCGCAGCTCTCCGATCATAGCCACTACTTCTAAAACCAGTAATTTCCTTCGTGCCTTTATTTTCTTTTCTCAAATTCTTGGTACTGAAACTTGACATTACTTTGTATTTCTTCTTTTGCAGCAACAACTACTCTACCTCTTTCAACAAGGACTCCTTCAATCTCATTTGAAATTGAAAGACTTCGAATTGTATAGCCAATTCAAGCAATACTTCCACCTCTTGGTCCCATATTTTCCATACCCTTCTTGAGGCCAAGTATTCCTGCATCTCTCTCTTTTGGCTTAACTCCATACTTCCCTCATTTATCTTTCAATTCCACTCAATTTACTCTCCCTTTAAGCCTTGCTGCTTCTTCTCCTTCTGAGAAAATTCTAGCTAATACATCATCTCCAATGATAGCTGATTTCCATAGAGAAGACACTGGTAGCTCTCCAATTCCTTGCTCATTATCTCTGTCTAGCTCCAGTCCTTTTCTCTCGATTTACTGGTAGCCAAAACCATAGAAACTGCTAAGGATACTCCACCTTCTTCTCCTATTCCTATGCAGTCATTTCTTCCTTCTACCAGAGCTCTTTCTGCACCTTCCATGTCAATGGATGAGGTGGATATCTTCGAAGCTAGGCTAGCTAGTCTCTTTGACATACCTTCCACCTCTCCAACAGCTAGCAGTGAGACTGAGCCATTAATTCTAGCTGATTCTTTATTAGAAATTTTTTAGAGCTCTTCCTCCAGTGGTAAGACTTCCTTGCCTTCAATAGACTTGGACAACTGCCTGGAGCTGCTGACATTCTTTTTGAGGATTCTTTTCGAAGCCGTACAGAGGCCTATAATCAAAAATGGCTTCCTCCAGTGCTGCAAGATTGTTAAGCAATCCGGCATGACTGTTTCAAGTCATTTATCTCAGGCGGCAGCCACCATCGATTTTTACATCAACATCTGTCATGCTGCCAAGGCTGCAGAGGAGAAATTGCTGAGAGATCAGAGTTTTGTTTCCAAAATACATGCTGAAGTGTCAGAACTGAAAGAGCAACATTCCTCTGTCTCCCAATTTCAAGCTCAACTGTTGGAAAAGAAGGCTCAACTTGAGGAAGAGTTATCAGCAGTCAACCAAGCTTTAGATCGAACTGCCACCAAGCTGCAAATTACTAATCAAGAGCTGGCTGATCGAAAGCAGGAGATGACCACAGCCATTCAGTTGTTCCCATCTCTCAAGAATAGAGCATCTATTGTAAAAGAACAACTGAAACACTGTACTGACTTTTGGGCCAATCTATGGCTACATGTACTCAACTCTTTATGAAATAAAGTTCTTATTTATCATTTGAGTGTTCTCATGTTCTTTTCATTTAGCACTTATTTTATTTCTTGTGTTTCCCACACGGTTGGATAATAAGGCTTCAAATATCTGCCATTAATCTTTTTGGGATGTACATATCCATTCAAATTTTTCAAATGATATGCTCCCAAAGGCAAGACTCTATGAACTTGATATGGTCCTTCCCAGTTAGGTGACCATTTGCCAAACTTGTGGCTTTTAATCCCTATTGGGAGTATTGTCTTCCATACCAAATCACCTTCATCAAAGCTAATGTGCTTGACTTTCTTATTATAGTTTTTGGCTGCTTTCTTCTTTTGGAAAAGAATGCTATTTAATGCCAGAATTCTAGCTTCATCTATACTTTCTAATTCTAAGCACATACTCTGATGGTATTGCTCAAGATCTAACTGATCCTGGCATCTCACCCTCAAGGACTTAACATTAATTTCCACAGGTAGCACTGCATCATGCCCATATACTAAGGCATAAGGAGTGATTCCTGTACTTGATCTTGGAGAAGTCTTATAAGCCCACAATACATCCAACAACAAGTTATGCCAATCCCTGGGATTGTCTTCCACAACTTTCTGTATTCCTTTCTTCAAAGACTTATTGGATGATTCAGCTTGACCATTGGCTTGTGCATAATAGGGGGTAGAATTAACAAGGCTAATTCCAAACTCTGCCACAAAAGACTTTACCATTTTCCATCAAATACAGTCCCATTATCAACAGTTATAGTCTGTGGGATGCCAAATCTGTGGATCAGATCTTTAATGAATCCAATAACTTCGATCTGGTCTACAGCCTTATATGGCTTAGCTTCAACCCACTTAGTGAAATAATCTGTGGCCACTAAGATGAAACAATGATGCTTTGAAGAGGGTGGGTGTATTTTTCCCATCATATCTATGGCCCATCCTCTAAATGGCCAAGGCTTCACAACTGCATGCAGATCAGTTATGGGTACATGCCTTATTGTGCCATGCTTTTGGCATGCCTGGCAACCTCTAGCATATTCTATGCAGTCTTTAAGGATGGTTGGCCAATAGTAGGAATGTCTTCGAAGCAGCCATCTCATCTTCACACCAGGCTGATGAGCACCACAGATGCCTTCATGAACCTCAGCCATAGCTGTCAATGCTTTCTTTGGACCTAAACATTCCAACAATAACCCATCTGCCCCCCTTTTGTAGAGAGCATTACCATACATTATGTATTGCATAGATTGCAATTTGATTTTTCTACTGGCTTTCGAAGATGGACCAGCTAGATACTGCATTATTGGATGCCTCCAATCTTGTTCTTGTAAGTCATTATGATTGACTTCCAGGACCACATTCCTTTTATTTAAGGGTGGTATTACTTTCTGATATGTTGTTTGGCTTATGTCCCTTTGAGTATTATCCCTTCTCTTGAAATTCGAAACTTTCTGAGCCACATCATTAGCTTTATTATTCAAGAATCTTGGGATAAGTTACATTTGCTATCTGAAATTGAGAAAGCAGATGTAATGCAACAACATAGTATGGCAACATGCTTACACTTTGACATTTGAAAATCCCTTTCACCTGGTTAACTACCAATTGAGAATCTCCAAATATGTCAACTGCATGAGCTTGTAATCCAATAAGTATTTCCAGTCCCATTATTAAGGCTTCATATTCAGCTTGATTATTGGAACAAGTAATTTCATCCACTCTGAAACCATGTGTGGTTTCTACCCCTTGTGGTGACTTAATTACTACACCAATTCCAGTTAGACCATTGGCTTTTGATCCATCGAACCACATTTGCCATGGTTCAACACTAACCATACCAAGTTCCATTATCTCTTGGCTTTCTGTTTGACATGGATGGTCTGCCAAAAAATTAGCTAAAACTTGTCCTTTTACTGCCTTTTGGGGGACATATTCTAAATGAAATTCTGATAAAGCTAGTATCCATTTGCCAATTCTTCCCCTCAACATGGGTCTAGATAACATATATTTAACCAAATCTGTGGTTGCAATTACCAAGACAGTTGTAGGCAAAAGATAGTATCTTAATTTCATTGCAGCAAAATACAATGCAAGGCACAGCTTTTCTACAGCTGAATATTTACATTCACAAGAATTTAGAAACCTACTAAGGTAATAAACAGCTTGCTCCTTGCCTTCTTCATTGTCTTGGGCTAAGAAAACTCCCAACGAATCTTCTGCTGCAGCTATGTACAACTTCAAGGGCTTATCACCCTTTGGTGGCATCAGCACTGGAGGGTTGGCCAAGTAGGCTTTGATTCCTTCGAAAGCAGTTTGATGCTCTGCTGTCCACACAAATTCCTCTTCATCCTTTAACCTTAATAAGGAAGAAAATACTTTAGTTTTCCCTGCAGTATTAGAAATAAATCTTCGAAGAAAATTAACCTGCCCAAGGAATTTTTGTACTTCTTTCTTACTTGATGGAGGTCTGGCTTCAATGATAGCTTTGGCTTTGTTCTGATCAATCTGTATTCCCTTCTTGTGTACTACATAGCCCAAGAAGTTTCCAGCTGATACGCCAAAAGCACATTTGAGAGGATTAAGTTTCAACTTAAACTTTCTCATTCTTTCAAAAGCTGCTTCTAAGTGAAACAAATGTTCCTCCATGGATTGGGACTTCACTACAATGTCATCAATATAACACTCTAAATATCCTCCAATGAGATCATGAAAGATAGTGTTCATAGCTCTTTGATATGTAGCCCCAGCATTCTTCAGGCCAAATGGCATTTTAACCCATTCGAAGGTGCCAATATTCCCAGGACATCTGAATGCTGTCTTGTGGATATCCTCCTCTGCAATGCAGATTTGGTTATAACCAGAGTGCCCATCCATCATTGATAAAATTTGATGCCCTGCTGAACTGTCTACCAACAAATCTACTATGGGCATAGGATACTCATCTTTTGGGGTTGCTAAATTCAGGTTTCTGAAATCGATGCATACCCTCATTTTACCATTCTTCTTAACTACAGGCACAATATTGGATAGCCATTCAACATACCTGGCTGTCCTAATAAAGCCTGCCTTGAGGAGCCTAAGAATTTCCTCCTTGACCTTCTGAATCACCTCAGGGCTCATTCTTCTTGGTTTTTGCTTGTATGGCTTGAAATTAGGCCTCATAGGGAGCCTATGTTCTACTAATGACCTATCCAATCCTGGTAGTTCATTATAAGACCATGCAAAACAATCTTTATATCTCTTCAAGACCACCAACAACTGGTCCCTGTCAAGAGCATTCAACCAAGCACTTATATAGGTGGGCTGCTGTATAGAACCTTCCCCTAAGTTCACTTCTTCCAAAGGGTCTTGCATCTGAGGACTCACTGATGCTTCTTTTTTGATTTCTTTTATCTTCGAAGCAATCTCCTTGCTCTGTCCTGCTCCCAGTTTCTTTGATTCAACATCTTTGCCCTCCTCCTCATAGACAAAGTCTGTCCACAAGGCTTCTTCTTCTTGTATCTCCTGGACTTTTGTTTCAATGTCCAATGCACAGTATTTTCCCAAGGCCAAAACCCTGACCTGTTGCTGCTCCTGCTTACAGCCAATTGCCATGGCTTCTTCCTCTTGCTCTTGCATCTTCTGGACTATTGATTTTATGTCCAATACTGAGAACTTAATTAAAGCCAAAGACCTGGCCTCCTGGGTTCCATCTTTTTGCCTACAACCAGGCATCATTGTCATCTTTGGCGACAAACTCCTCATCAGCACTTTCTTGGACTAAGTGCTTCAGGTGTGCTAATTCCTCATCAGCCGTCACTTCGGCTGATCCATCAGGTTTCCTTAGTACACTGAGTGGTGCCACTCCTTCAGTATACAATTTGGCCTCTGCAAAATCTGCACAAGCTATGAAGGGTTGAGGATCTGCATTGATCTCCTCTGTCTCTCCACTGCCAAAGGCCATCATTATTTTCTGATGTAGAGAGGAAGGCACACACTTGTTGGTGTGAGTCCAATCCCTACCAAGTAGAGCATTGTACTTCGTATTGCTGTCAATAACGAAGAATGCAATCATACAGTCCCTGGTTCCCACACTCAGCTTGATGGGCAAAATGCCTTGAGCCATCTATTTGTCCCCAGCAAAACCAACAATGGTTGTACTGGTTGGGATTAATCTGGGGTTCCTCTTTCCTAGTTTCTTCAAAGAAGATTTCGGAAACAGGTTTACTGCTGCCCCATTATCCACCAATACTCGGTTTATCTGTATCCCATCAAAAGAAGGCCTTGATATACAAGGGTTTGACATGATCTGTCATGGATGTCGTGGGATACTCAAAAGGGTATGAGAGGTTAATGCTCACCTCTTCCTCACTCTCATCTCCAATTTCCATTGGTATGGCCACTTCGGATTTATCTTGCACCATACTCACTTGTGAGTCTTCACTAGAAACTGGAATTGGGTCAATTTTTGACCTTCTTGGTTCTCATCTTCAACTTGGAATTCCTGTGGTAGTTTATGTACCATATTCACTGATACTGAAGGAAACGAGCCAAATTGGATGACTGGTTGTACCTGTTTCTCTTCCTGGCTAACTTGTTCAATTACTTCAGAAGCATCTTCCATGCTGCATTCTGGCACTTCAGTACTCGTAACTTCCTTCGAATGGTCTGTTTCTACTGGTTTTTCAACCAAAAATGTTTGTTCAGCCATGAAGGCTTCAAACATTTCTTCCTCAACCATCTCCTTCCTTTGGCCTAGGCCAACTTCTTCCTCTATCTCACTATCACTGTCCATCAAAGCCTTTTCTAGTCCTGCCAAACTGGATCTTTCTTTGGCTTTTAATTCCAAATGAACTTTGGCCAATTGCTCTCTGCTACAACTCCTTTTGTCTTAAGGAGTTGATTTTGGATTATGATCTAACTTTGAACTTTTTTCTCCCTCTGCCTGGCCCTTTGGCTGGACCAATGAAGAACTTTCTCCGCTTTCTTTCAGATCCTTCTGATATTTAGTGTACCTTCGCTGGATTTTCCTTCTTTGGGACCTAGAGATCACTGGGACCATATTTGGTTCCTTTGTTTTTGGATGCTTAAGTAACACCCAATTATTTGGAGCCACCAAAGGAGGTTTGACCATCCTACCTTGGTTTCCAACAACATTTCTTTGGGTAGACATTTCCCTAGGTTTGTTCTGCATGACAAACCAATCTAGGACTCCAGGCACCCACGAACCTACTAGCCCAGTTGTTGAACTGTCTCTTTCTTCTTTCGAAGCCATCTTCGAAGCTGGCTGTGAAGGCCACTACTTGGCCCTGACTCCCTGTTTTGGGCCCAATTCAAGCCTTCCATGAAGGTGGCCACTTTTCATCCTGTGTGAGGCTGGTCTAGGAGGCCAATCCCTGGCTTTGATCCCATAACTTGAATCCCTTTCAGGTCTCCTTTCAGGATGATTACACTCCATTCTGTAATAGTTAGGTGGTTTGGATTCATGTAGAGGTCTCTTGCCTTTGGAGTGCACTCTAGTGGCTGTTGGCTTAGCCATTAATGGTTGCTGCCTAATACCAGTTGGATATGGCCTTTTGTTATAAGCACTGGTTAGTTTAGGACGCCTCTGCACATCTTTGTAATATTGCTTCCCATCAATCGAAAGCCCTTTCAACCACTTGTAGCTCAACCTGCATCTGGGACACATTCTTTGCATGACAGCTGCCTCTAAAGAATCATCATCCAGTGCTTCTTCATCAGAGTCTTCCCTCTGGTCTGGAAAACCTTGTCCAATAGCTGGCAGACTTCTAGCATCTTTCTTGACAGTAGTCTGGCTGGCAACATGCATTTGCACATTGACCTCTTCCAATTCTTTCAAGGACAAGTTCTGGAAGTCTGGCACAATAACATTGGCTGCCACTTCTCCAATTTCTGGGAATGGATTAGTGTCAATCCCCATGGCCTTTTCTGCTTTAGCTGGGAATTTCAAACTTCCCTTTCGAATCTGCTCTTGGATCTTGTCTCAAAAAATAATGCAGTTTTTAGTTAAGTGAGACCAAGAATTACGCCATTTACAATAAACTTTTCCTCTAAGTTCCTCTGGAGATGGAATTTTGACTCCTTTTAGTAACTTCAGGAAGTTCGCACCAAGCAAATAATCAAAAATGTCACCTGCCTTTGTCAAATCAAAAGTGTATTTCCTATGAAGGTCTTTCTTTTTAAACTGCTGGTCTATTGTTGTGTCTTTATGAATTAATGCTTCACAGATCACAGGTTCTTTCCCTACAATCTCTGCTGCATCAATCTCATAATTAGGATCTCTATAATACGTCTTGTATGATGCATTACTTTGATCTTGTTCTTCCTCTAGTAATGCTTCATACCTAGATACCTTATAGGTCAGTTCTACTAAGTCTCTAAACTCAGTTGAGTCAAACTTCTTTCGAAGCCTAAACTCTAGACCATTTTGAGCCAATCTCACGAACTCAAGCTCTGGTAGGACAATCCTACATTTGTTTCGTGCTCTTTTGAACCTGGCAATAAATTGAGCAGCCTTTTCATCAGGTCTTTGACTCAACCTTGCCAAGTCTGCCATAGAAACTTCTGGCTCCGTTTGGAAGAATTGAGCATGAAATGCCTCTTCCATTTGTTGCCAAGTTTGGACAGAGCCAGGCGTAAGTTTAATATACCACACAAAGGCTACCCCAGTTAAAGAATTTGGGAACAATCTTAACTTCATGTACTCATTATTGGTAAATTCACCACACTGAGCAACGAACCTAGCAATATGCTCAACCGTTGACTGGTTTCCATTCCCATAAAAAAGGGCAAAGTCTGGTATCCTGAAGCCTCTTGGGTATTCATGTACCCTATCTACCCATTCTGGGTATGGTTTCCTGTACACAGGAGTTTGAACCCCCCGAGCCATTGGTCCACACATCTCTCTAACAATATCAGCAATTTGGTCCCTAGGGACCATATTTTGTGCTTGTTGAACCACTACTGGAGGAACAAACACAGGATTTGGTGGACAACCTTGTGCCTGGGGTCCTCTTGGTCCATAGGGTGGTATGTTTGGGACTGGTTGTCCCTGTGGTGCTGGCTGCTGCTGAGGGTATGGGTGACCCCTTTGAGCCTATCCTGCGAAAGGACCTGCGAAAGGTGCTGGAACAGGTGTTGTGTCTCTTCCAGTTGTAGGAAACCCTTCCAACCCCCCGGGTACAAATTCAAACAAAGGATTAATGAACCCCCTCGTGCCAGGTATGGCTTCGAACATGGGATTTGGAAACATCCTTATGCCATTTTCTTGTGTTGGGCTAGATCCACCAATTTACATGGCTTCACTGTTAAGTAATGAGGCATTTTGATTTGCCACAGGCCTCGAAAGAGGCTCATACTAAGGCTGAGGTGATGGTCTTTCATGGTTTTGGTTACTAGTTTGACCATTAGTATGTCCATTATTCTGCATAGGCTGTTTATCTCTAGCCAATCTTTGCTAAGGGACATTTGAATTTTCCTCTATATGCCTTGCGTTAGTTGGTTGATAAGTATTCATTCGATCGAAAAAGGATGTTTGCCCATCTTTCCATTGTGTTCATTAACTGCTATCCCATGGCATCTACTAGGCCTCTCCATGGATTCATTGGCTGAGTAGATAGAACAGTGGATGGTCCAATTCCTTGGCCTCGTCCAATACTTTGAACATGTGGTACTTGTTCCGAAGTGCTGGTCTGTTCGACCATAGGTTCTGATAAAACAAGTACTTCCACAGGATGTGTTATCACATTATCCTCTAGATTAGGTATTTCTACCTCTCCTTCCACGCCTTCTTTCAAGCGTTCATTTTCTCCTTGTCTCCTACGTCTAGCCATTTTAATGAGTCCCACCGAGCGTGCCAAAAATATATGTTGGCTTTTTGGCTTTCGAAGGTTATGGTAATTTTGAGCATGCCAGCAAGGATCAATCAGTCCTTACAGAATATTAATTGCCAACCAATTATCAGACAATTGTGTTTTAGTTCTTTCAGCCTCAATAAAGAGGACTTTTATTGGTGGCTTTGTTTAGGAGAATTGAGCAAACAACAATTAAATGAAGAACAATTGTAACATTTCATTAAGTAAAATGGAAAGACTTACAAAGATCCAAATCAGCCTCGTAGAGGTTTACAACAACAAACTACTTGAAACTACTCCTATGAACGAAGTGCAGTGCAGGAATTTGAAGTACAAAAATGTAAAGAACAAGAACTGTAAAAATTGGAAAGGAAATAAAGTAGATAAAACTAGTTTTTTGGATCTGAGTCCGGGGACACTTTTTGGGACCTCCTCTACTATATATACTTCTTAATGACAACCGTCGAACCGCATTTCTAACCGTCGAACCATCCCTCTATGGTCGCTGATCATGCTGCCTTATAGTTAGCTCCACTATGCCATATCTGTAGTTAGGCTTCCCTCCTTATTTTGAATTTAAATATGAGTAACCGTTGAAGCCACATCATCTTGCATCTCTTTGCTGATCCAGTGCTTATGCAGATTTACAAAAACCAATACTAACTGCCACGTGTGTGATTTGAAGATTCGAATTGTCTTCCCGTATTGCCCTTAGCTTGCCACGTGTCGAACTGTAATTGGCTTATACAAAATATGTAGCCAACATATATATATATATATATATTAAATTTAATTGGGTAGACTTTTGTTATGAAGTGTTTTTGTACACTCAAAATACCGTAATGACCAAGTCACATAGATTAGGGGTACCCATTCCTGTTGCGACTAGGCTTGTACACATCGTATCCAATATATACATGTATCCATATTCAATAAATATTCAAAACTTACGCATTAACATTTTTAAAGTACTCATATTTCGTACGTGTTCATAAATTAAATTTATCTGATTTCAAAGCAAATTAGAGATTGAATCATTCATCATTAAAATAGCAACTAATATATAATTAGATATGATATATCACTCCTAACTAATTATTGGTTTGGTTTGGTTTGGTCTATAGTTCTTAAAATAATATATAACTGGATATGATATATATTTTACAATAATGTTATATTTCTTAATTTATCACTCTTATATGATCCTTAATGATATGGCATTGAAGTTAAACTCCCACACGATGGAATGTTTGACAAATCAAAATTTGACACTTGTCAGACACATCATTAATTTAGGGATAATTTTTAAAAATAATAAATTATGTGTCTCAAATATTTTTCTATATCTTATTATAAAATATAAACTATCAACAAGTGACATAATTGAGTTGATCAAACCTAACTCAATTCCATAAATTGGTATTTGAATCTTGCTAGCCAATGCATTTTTGTTCTTATACAGAAATATCTAAAAATAATAAATAAATACATCACTCTTCGAATCGGTTTAGAATTATAATTGAAAACTTAAAATCGCAAATAGAATTTACTGAGTTAATTTAAACAGTTCCATCATTTGGCGTTCAAAAAAAAAAATTCCACCGTTTTATGAAATTGGTACCATAACCAAAACTAATAAAATCTGGAATATACCAACACTTGGATCGAATTGAAGTGATTATTTATTTATTTATTTGAATTCTACCAGTTTTTTATGAATACTCCTAATTACATCCATATATAACTCTTACAATCATGAAGCAAATGGCTCAACAGAAACCATATGATCAACAAAAGGCTAACAATACCTTGTGAAACAACTCAAATATTGAAATCAAACAATGAGAAACACACACAGGTGCACAAACACACACATATAATTTAAATTTTCTGAGCTGAATTAACCAACTGGTTGCTGAAATCCCAAAGTTTATTGGCTAACACCTTGTCTGTGGTAAACTTGTTTGGTGGCCCCTCATTGCAGTAAAGAAAATACTTTCCAGTTACACCTTTCAACTTGGGGTGAAGTGCCATGTAGCATGTTGTGGCTGCTCCCTGAAGAAAAAAAAAAAAACTTAAAAAATGGAATTGAAAAAAAAATTGGAAATGGAACAAGTGATTCTTAAGCAAGAAACTAGTGAAAGTACTAGGTAGTTGGGCCACAAATTAAAAACTTAATTATAGATAATATGGTCTAATTGTTTCCATTACAATTAAAACATATTATAAAAAGGTTATCAAAATAAGCACTAGTATTGAGACCAGTAATATTTTGCAACCAAAATCTTTAGGTGTGATTTGAAACTGACTGTTTTAGTATATGCTTAAGTTCTACTTGACTAGATGGATTAGAAATTTTTAAAAAATAAAAAGTTAAAAAAAATCACTTTTAAGCCCTCTTTTTTTTTTTTTAGTAAACTTTTTTTTTGAAAATTTTCATTAAAAAAAAATCCTTCTACAATAGATGAATTGATGAAAAAGTAAAAAAATAAAATAAAATTTGACTTAATACATTTGAAAAAAATCACTAAAGACCAACCACCAATTTGGTTTATAACCAAAACGAAAGCCTCATAATCAAGGCTATTTTGATTCAAAGCCAACCACCACAAAGTCTTATAACTAATCATCACAAATCCGACAATCACAAAACTTCATAACTAAGTATACACAACTCATAATCAAGACAACAACGTTTCATAACTAGTAATAGTAGAAATCTTGAAGGGTTTAAATGCAAAAAAAAAAATTGGTAGTGGTTGAAACAAAGTTCAGAGTGGCCAAATCTGTTTGGTTTTAATTTTCAAAATTCACTTTTCAAAAAATTCTACTTTTTTGTTCTCCGTATTTTTTGTTTTTTTGTTTTTATTGAATTTTTTAAATATTTTCAATAATTTTTACATACACCTAACATAAATACGCTTAAAAAGTATAATATTTGTGAAAAAATCTTTAAAAAAATACTAAATACCAAAAAAAAAAAAATGAAAATTCAGTACAATTTTTGTATTTTTGTGTATTTATTATTTTTTTAAAATAATTTTTCACAAATATTTTACTATCTAGATACATCTAAGTAAGGTATATCTAACAAAGTAAAAAAATTGTTGGAAATTTTAAAAATATTCACTAAAAACATAAAAAACGAAAACTCAATTTTCAAAAAATTGAATTCAGAAAACTAAAACCAAACACATTGATTATTTTTTTATTTTTGGTTAATGAGTAAACTCCCAAGCCTGTTATTCACTAATTTCGGAATCAACTACCTAATGTCGGTTAACCAAAGTAGAACGAGGGTCAAATATCGGGTGTGTGCACCAATTCCGCAACACACACTATTTTAGTCAAAGAGAGCAATGGTCAGGATTTGACCTCACAACTAAGCCCTGGATACAGGTCATCTAGCACTTAGAGGGCCATCCTTGGACCACTACACCAAATCCCTAGGAGTTGGCCCTAGGGGGTGTGAAACCTAAGATCTCAGGGCTTATACCCTAAAGTCTTACCAGAGTGCCACAGCCCCTTGGGTTACTGATTAGTTTTTACCCCTTTCCTTTTCACTTGCTATTGATAGAGAGGGATTGATTACCTGTGGGACGTTCTTCCATAGGAAACAAGAGAATACCTTCGAAAATTCTGAAAAAAAGAGAGAAAGAAAGTTACTGAAATAATTAATCATCCAAGTCTTCTTCCCTCCCATTTTTCAAACTACAGAACAGTACTAAAGTGAGTATATACTCATGAGCAGGATAGAATGGGGGTGTTTGGTAGAGCTTAAAAGCTGCTTAACTTAGCTTTTAGATTATTTTAAGTTGTTTTGGTATGTCTGGTAAAACTTAAAATCACTTTTTGTAGCTTAAATTAAGCCAAAAAAGTGCTTTTTGGCCGAGTGGCCTCTGGGGTGCTTAACTCGCTCAACTTAAGCAGGAAGCTACAAATTGAGGGGCAAAATTACTTAAATGTCTTTTACTAATTTGAAGTATTACCAAATTGCCATTTATATAAACCAAAAAGCATCACTATTCATTCTCAGAGAGAGAGAGAGAGAGAGAGAGAGGAGCAATCTTTGGCAAGAGGCGATTTCCAACGGGTGATTTTCGGTGCTCTCTCCTCTCTCTCTCTCTCTCTCTCTCTCTCTCACACACACACACACACACATACACCAGTGTTCTCCCTCTCTCTCACACTCACGAACCAGATCTCTTCTCTCTCTTAGCGATCAAAACCCTAGCTTCACGATCGAAATCCTAACCATCGACTGCATGATGATTGCAATCTGAAACCCTAGAGTCACGATTGACTGAGTGATGATCGATGGTAACGATCAACCATCCGTCGTCGTCCGACGTTGGTTCGTCGTTGCTGCTCTCTTTCTCCGACGATGGATTTTAGTGTTTTTTTTTTTTTGGCGGTTTTCAGTGTTTTTTTTGTAACGCCCTCAAAATAAACCCGTAATTCATACGTCCATGATACAAGAAATTGACAATATATTCAAGAGAATAAAGTGTACATCTATTTATCAGAGTATTTATCACCAAAGTATTACATGTTGACAACAAAAGTAAATGCCCTACGGGCTTACAACTTTCCAAGCCAACACTTGGTTACAAAAAGAGAGTACTAACTCATACACATTAAGCCCTTGGCTTGAATTTACATGTAATACACAAAAAGGTAAACAACAAAAAGGGATCTTCAGCCTCTAAACCTCCCAAGCTATGTCCTTGGAGGTGGGATATCACCTGAACCTGAAAATGATGTCCTATATAGGGTGAGCCAATGCCCAGTAGAGATATACTAAACCAAGTATGAGAAATAACTAAAACAATAGCATTTGATAGATGATTGACACTGATAAACCAACTTACAACACTTTTCATTTCAACATCAAGTACATCCATTTTTCATTTCAGTTTCCTTTACTTATACAGTTTCGATTCATAATTATGGCTCAGAACCTGGCCAAACAATTCAATGAGGCTATAACACATATTAAAACATTTCCATACTTCACAATTCACATGAGAATATAACTCATATTAAAACACTTCCATACTTCAACACTTCCATATTTCAAATGATACACAGATTTGCTGTATCAGTGGAGTCCATCCCCTATCTCCTCCCAAACAGGTTTGAGAGTCGATCCCCTGTAACACCCTTAAAATAAACCCATAACTCATGCATTCATTTCATCCATAAACTGAAGAGAATAAAACATATTACCATTCATCAGAGTATTCTTACAAAAGATATTACATGTTGACAACAAAAGTAAATGCCCTATAGGTTTACAACTTTCCAAGTCAACACTTGGGTTCAACAAAAGTAGAGTTCTAACTCTTTACACAAAATAAGCCCATGGCTTGATATACATGTAATATACGAAAGAGAACAACAAAAGAGCTATCAACCTCAAGCCTCCCAAGCTACGTCCTTGGAGGTGCCATATCACCTGAACCTGAAAATGATGTCCCATATAGGGTGAGTCAACGTCCGGTAGAGATATGCTAAACATAATATGAGCAATAACTAAAACATTAGCATTTGATAAATGTTTAACTCATATAAATCAACTCATAACACATTTCAGTTCCATGACACATATGTCCATGCTTCATTCCATTTTCCTTTACTTAACAATTTCGATTTATAAACATGGCTCAGAACCTGACCAAACAATTCCAATGAGACTACGGCTCATGTTAAAAACCTTTCCAATATCAACAATTCAAATGAATTAAAATTCATAACAAACACTTCCATACTTCACAATTCACATGAGATAACAACTCATAATAAAACACTTCCATACTTCACAAATGATACACAAATTTGCTGTATCAATGGAGTCCATCCCCTATCTCCTTCCAAACAATATCCGGTTTAGGAGTCCATCCCCTATCTCCTCCTAAACCGTGGAGTACATCCCCTATCTCCTCCCACACAAAACAATGTATATAAACAATTATCATATACACGATCAATCAATACACAAATTCGATATATTATTCCAACCGTCATATTCAATGACATATTCAACCGATTAGTTTTAATTCACCTAATCATCATGCAGTGTCTACAACAATCAAGACTATCCTCCACCGATAGCCCAAAGCAATTATTTCTAAACAGATAATAATTACATCCAACAGATAAATTATCAACATTTCCAAGGTAGGTGATTAATAAATCCAACTCCACCATTCAACCTTATTTTAAACCAATTTCATCATTTCTAACTCAATTTCATATTTTCATAACTTTCCAAATTAATTATGCAAATTAATTCATAACATAAAATTAGGGCTTTTCTCCTTCTTTTCTCAAGATTGACCCAAAGGCTCAAATACCAACAATAAACAACACTAACCCCATTTGAGACCCAAAATACACATGTATTGGCCCAAAGAACAAAACCCCTCTTTATACATTTTGAAACCCTAACACCCAAAATTACCAAACTTCAACATTAAATCAAAATGACCAAAAGTTTATGTCAAAGATCATAAAAGTGAGTAGTTATCCCTACCTCAAAAGATGAGACCAAATGGAGAAGATGATGAATTTCGAAACGTTCCAAAACCCAAGATTTTCGGATGGAAATGTAGCCCAAGCCAAGCTCTACACTTTACACAAAGGGACCAAGGTAGGAGATCACTCAAACTAGATCAAACCCTAGAGAGAAGTTGAAGTTTAGAGTGTGGAGCTCTCCAATGGAGGTTTTGAAAAGTTAGAGAGAGAGAAGGTGCTGAAAAAGTGATCCAAAAAGTCAAAATTCGGACTGATATACAAACAGGTCCGCTCGAGCGTGGAACTCCCCACTCGAGCGTCAGACACAGACTCACGCTCGAGCGTCAAAAGTGCCGCTCGAGCGCCGGATGCACACTTCCAGAAGTTTTGCAGTCGATGGTCCCCGCTCGAGCGTAAAAGTGGACGCTCGAGCTTCCAATGACCTGCAGACAAAATACTGAGAGATGGAAAATCACGCTCGAGCGTAAAATGCCCGCTCGAGCGTCAAAGCCCCGCTCGAGCGTGAAGGCAAAATTCTGGGCATCAACTCTAGGTTTCTAAACACAACCAACCTGTTTCAAACCTGCCCAACATAACCCAAGACTCACATACAAAGAGTAAAGGACAGAAATGAGAATACGACAACAACACATCCACGGAACTAAGTCCGGAATACAGTAAACAAGGAAGGGAAACCGGGATCGCTATAATCCCCTATCTCCTCTCAAACTGTAACGCCCTCAAATTTAACCCATTATACATATAACAATGACTTGCATTATTAAAAGAAAACATTGCATTATCTCATTCATCAGAGTATTACGAAATAAAAACATTACATGTAACATCATAATAAATGCCCTACGGGCTTACATCTTGCCAAGCCAACACTTGGACACAAAAATATGAGTTCTAACTCAAATACAAATAAAGCCCTAGGCTTGAATGTTTACATGTAATTCAAATAAAAACAAATAACTAAAGACAAGGCTTCAAAGTCCAAATCCTTCCAAGCTAAGTCCTTGGAGGTAGCTTATCACCTGAACCTGAAAATGATGTTCCCATATAGGGTGAGCCACAGCCCAGTAGAAATATATACTAAACCATATATAAGTATTGAATAAAGCAGTAGCATTCAATAGATGGATAACACGAATTATCAACCTCACTTTCCATTAATTAATCAACTTTCCATTATTACCAATATGGCTCAGAACCTGGCCAAACTTACAACAGTGAACTATATATAATATTCACATTACTACCAATGTCAACAAAACAAATGAGACTCAGGCTCCTATCACAACACTTCATACTTCCAGATTGATACACATTTTAGTGCTGTATCAATAATATATATATATAAACACTTCAATATCAATAAGCACACATAAAAGTGATGCTAATGGAGTCCATCCCCTATCTCCTCCCAAACAAAATCCGGTTTAGAGGTCCATCCCCTATCTTCCCCTAAACCGTGGAGTACATCCCCTATCTCCTCCCACACAATATGCAAATGCATGCTCAATCAATACACGTATTTTCTGTATTAATTCAATAGTCAAACAATGATTTAACCAATATGATTAGTTCCAATTATCCCTAATCCACATGCAATGTCTACAACAATCATGACTATCCTCCACCGATAACCCAAAACAGTTATTTCTAGACTGGAAATAAATAAATCAACAATTCAATGGGCGAGTGATTTAAATTAATCAACTACCCCATTTAATCAATAAATTCCTCAATCTCATGAATTCAACTAATTTCCCCCAATTTTCCTTAAATTAATTATACAAATCAATCTATTAAACAACTAGGGTTTTTCCCAAAATTACCAAACTACCCCAACATATTAAAATGCCAAAACTTAGAACAAAACGTATACATTGGAGTAGGAAATCCCTACCTCGAAGAATTAACCAGAATGGAGAAGACGGAGATGAGGACCCAAAATCCAAAGTGCTCCAAATCCAAGATTGTTCAGATTAAACAAAAGCCCTCGACTCACACTATCTTTTTAATAAAGCAACTAGGGTAGAAACACACCCTAAATAGATCAAACCTAAGAGAAAAGGTGAGTAGGGAGAGAGAAAAGTCGGACCTAGGGTTTGGAAACAAAAAGAGATCGAAAAACTGATCAAAAACCCGCTGCTGCCTATTTAAACTGAACAGGCTCGCTCGAGCGAAGACATGGTCGCTCGAGCGACCAGACACAAGAAAGCCTTGCTCGAGCGAAGAAAAGCTCGCTCGAGCCAAAAACTCGATGCTTCAGGTCTGCAATCCAGAAGCACGCTCGAGCGAAGGACTGCTCGCTCGAGCGAAAAACTCAAAAACATACACCTCGCTCGCTCGAGCGAAGGAAAGCTCGCTCGAGCGAAGGAAAGCTCGCTCGAGCGAAGAAACACTGCTCTCAGGTCTATACTAGACGCAATCGCTCGCTCGAGCGACCAAGTCCTCGCTCGAGCGACCAACCCAAAAACTAGACAGCAACACTTGGTTTCCGAACCCAACCAACCTAAAACAAACCTGCCCCACACATCCTATAACTCCAAAAGAGAAAATAAAGGATGACAACAACGACAATATAATAACAACTAAATCTACGGAACATAAGTCCGGGTACAACAACCAAATGGGAAAAGACCGGGGTCGCTATACAAACCATGGAGTACATCCCCTATCTCCTCCCAAACAGTATACATATACAATGTATTTAAACACTTATCATATACAATGATCAATCAATACACACATTTGTTGTATTATTCCAACCGTCATATTCAATGACATATTTAATGTGATTAGTTTCATTTTTTCCTAATCATCATACAATGTCTACAACAATCAAGACTATTCTCCACCGATAGCCCAATGCAATTATTTCTAAACAGATAATAAATGCATCAACAAATATAATATCAACACTTTCATAGGTGAGTGATTAATTAATCCAACTACACCATTCAATCTCATAATTCCCCAATTTCATGAATTTCAACTCAATTTCATATTTCCACAAATTAATTATTCAACACAATTAGGGCATTCTCCCCCTTTTCTCAAATGTTGAACCTAAGACCAAATTCCTCCAATTTGACTCACAAACTCATATTCCCAAAGTCTTATATGCACATGGAGCTTCAACACACAAACCCCTCTTTATATAATTACGAATCAAACCCTAACTTTTCCAAAATTACCAAACAACACCACTTAATCAAAATGACTAAAATTTATGTCAAAACTCATAAGATGGAGTAGGGTATCCCTACCTCGAAATGAAGAGACCAAATGGAGAAGATAAAGAAAACCCAAAGTGCTCCAAATCCTCCACTTTTCAGATTAAAGTGAAGCCCTCGCAACCCTCTATCTTTCTTACAAAGAGATTAGGGTAGACACACTCTAGAAGTAGATGAAACCCTAGAGAGAAGGTGTATGTAGAGAGAGAGGGAGCCGGATCTAGGGTTTGAACCAAAAGACATGGAGAAAAAGTGAAGAAAGAGAAGCTGCTGCGAACTGAAATATACGAGGCTCGCTCAAGCGAAGAAGTGGTCGCTCGAGCGACCAGACACAAAGAAACCTCGCTCGAGCCAACATTTCGAAGCTTCAGGTCTGCAACCCAGAAGCACGCTCAAGCAAAGAAAAGCTCGCACGAGCGAAGAAACTCAAAACATAGTCCTCGCTCACTCGAGCGAAGGAAAGCTCGCTCGAGCCAAGAATTGCAACTTTCAGGTCCAGAACCAGACGCAGACGCAAACCCGAGCGCAAGACTTCTCGCTTGAGCCACCAGACACATCACCCAACTCTGGCTCGAGCGAAGGAACCCTGGCTTGAGTGAAGGATCTAAAACATAGAGATCGCTCGAGCGACAAAAGCTTCGCTCGAGCAAAGGAACAAAATTTTGGGCAGCAACCATTGGTTTAAACTTACTACCAACCTGCCCAACACATCCCAAAACTCGAATATAAAGAATTAAAGGATGAGAACAAGATATATATAACAACCAACACCACGGAACCTAAGTCCGGAATACAACAACCAAATGGGAAAAAACCGGGATCGCTATATTTTAATAAAAAAATCATAATAATAATTAAGCATTTTAGCCATTAATGAAATAAATTTTATATTAATTGATACTAATTAAAAATTTTAGTATTAATTGATGCTACTTAAGCCATTAATTGACCCTAATTAATTTATAATGAAAAAATGAAATATCACTAAAAAAAATGATATAAATTGAAAAAAATGAAAGGATTTGTCAAATGAATAAATGAATTACTAAAAATGAAAAAATGAAATATCACTAAAAAAAATGAAAAAATGCAATATCACTAAATTAAAAAAAAATTAATAAAAACATAATCACAATTTTTTTTAAAAAATTAAGATTTGAGAAAAAAAATGAAATAACTTATATTAAATGAAAAAAAAATTGAATATTATAACTTCTATTAAATAACTCATTGAAATTAGTATAAAGAAAAATAATGTAATGACATCACAACATTAATACTAAGGAGAAAAAGAAAGAAGAGAAAAGAAAATAAGGAGAAAAAGAAAAAAGAAATGAAGAAAAAGAAGAAGAAAAAAAAAGCATTGATGCTAATTAAGCCATTAATTGACACTAATTAATTTATAATGAAAAAATGAAATAATTTTATACTAATTGATACTATTAATGAAAATAATAATTTTTGTAATACTAATTATATTAACTTTTATTAATGAAATAACTTTTTTAAAATTAAAACTGAAAAAATGACAAAATAATCATTTTTATATCATATAAGAGCAAAAAGGACAATTATACAGCAAAAAGTTATTTTACAGCTTATCAACCAAACACTACTATGTTGCTTATATCTATAATTCTACAGCTGCACCAAACAGGTTAATCGTTTATGTTCACAGTTATAAGCCATAATCTGTTAAGTTATAATCTATAATTACTCTTCCACAGTTCTACCAAACGAGGCCAATGTCTCATGAGATTTGTCATTATCAACCTCGGATGCACCGAGTACACTGTAACATTTGCACCTTCCTCCTGCATATAAGCAACTCACATCAATAAATATATGATCAAAATTGGAAACATATACACAAATATTACTAGAAATATCATTAAAAAAAAAATTGCATTGGTCAAGAGTAGTTGCAAAAAGCCCCTAGAGATCATCATGAGTCAGCAGAAGGGGGAGAAGCTAATATGGAGGTGATAAAAAGTATTTGTGTCAGAGGGGCAAAAGGGTAAAAACCCACTTTTAATTTCAGTAGTAACTCTGAGTTCAGAATTGGGTTATTTGTAAGAGAAAAATTAGGTACACGCTACCGTTCAAATTATTTTTGTATATGAACTCTCTTGTAAAGTGG
Organism: Camellia japonica; assembly: GCA_030407325.1. Taxonomy (NCBI): domain Eukaryota; kingdom Viridiplantae; phylum Streptophyta; class Magnoliopsida; order Ericales; family Theaceae; genus Camellia; species Camellia japonica. The sequence goes on from JAPPVO010000016.1 coordinate 182,772,153, forward strand.
ATGACTAAAAGAAAAGTAAATTATTTGTAATTTTTTTCCCCTTTCCTTTTCTGTAATTTTTTTCCCCCAATTTTCCTTAAATTAATTATACAAATCAATCTATTAAACAACTAGGGTTTTTCCCAAAATTACCAAACTACCCCAACATATTAAAATGCCAAAACTTAGAACAAAACGTATACATTGGAGTAGGAAATCCCTACCTCGAAGAATTAACCAGAATGGAGAAGACGGAGATGAGGACCCAAAATCCAAAGTGCTCCAAATCCAAGATTGTTCAGATTAAACAAAAGCCCTCGACTCACACTATCTTTTTAATAAAGCAACTAGGGTAGAAACACACCCTAAATAGATCAAACCTAAGAGAAAAGGTGAGTAGGGAGAGAGAAAAGTCGGACCTAGGGTTTGGAAACAAAAAGAGATCGAAAAAACTGATCAAAAACCCGCTGCTGCCTATTTAAACTGAACAGGCTCGCTCGAGCGAAGACATGGTCGCTCGAGCGACCAGACACAAGAAAGCCTTGCTCGAGCGAAGAAAAGCTCGCTCGAGCCAAAAACTCGATGCTTCAGGTCTGCAATCCAGAAGCACGCTCGAGCGAAGGACTGCTCGCTCGAGCGAAAAACTCAAAAACATACACCTCGCTCGCTCGAGCGAAGGAAAGCTCGCTCGAGCGAAGAAACACTGCTCTCAGGTCTATACTAGACGCAATCACTCGCTCGAGCGAAGAAAAGCTGGCTCGAGCCACCAGACACAAAATACAACCCTCGCTCGAGCGACCAACCCAAAAACTGGACAGCAACACTTGGTTTCCGAACCCAACCAACCTGAAACAAACCTGCCCCACACATCCTATAACTCCAAAAGAGAAAATAAAGGATGACAACAACGACAATATAATAACAACTGAATCTACGGAACATAAGTCCGGGTACAACAACCAAATGGGAAAAGACCGGGGTCGCTATAACCTCCCCCCTTAAAAGAATTTCGTCCCCGAAATTAAGCATAAGTTTTTGAAAACAGGTTTTTCTCAAATTCCAACAATATGACATTACAATAATGAACAACTTGACCCAATACCGGTCATTTCATCTCTTATCAAGAGGCATCTCACAATATGTATATAAAACAACATATATTGCAACCTGCATCAGTATTATGCATTTTTCCTTTCAATTTCAACAGTTTTCAATATCATATTCAATTTCATGATAGAACTCTAATTCAACAATATATTCAACATATTCAATGTTATACTAAACTTCCATTATGAGGCAAGTTCCAAATATTTCCATTAAACCAAAACATTCTCAATGTTTTCCCACTTAAGACATATATAAAGTTCTTAAGTTCAACAATATTACAAAATCTAAATACAAGATTACAAATCAATAAACATGTCCGGATATTTCTCGCGGACTTCCAATTCACGTTCCCAAGTGGCTTCTTCCACCCCGTGATGTTTCCACAGAACCTTTACCAAAGGGATGGTTTTGCCTCGCAAAACTTGATCCCGCCTATCCAAGACCCGAACCGGTCTCTCCTCATACGAGACATCCTCATCAACCACTAAATCAGTCCAATCCAACACATGTGATGGATCCGGCTCATACTTCCGAAGCATACTCACATGAAACACGTCATGTACTCTGGACAACTGCGGTGGCAAAGCTAAACGATAAGCAGCCTCGCCAATCCTCTCAAGGATCTCAAAAGGACCAATGAACCGAGGGGACAACTTCCCACTCTTCCCAAACCTCATCAATCCCCGCCTAGGTGATATCTTCAGAAAGACATGATCACCCACCTCAAACACCAAAGGTCTCCTCCTACGGTCGGCATAAGATTTCTGACGACTCTAGGCTGTAACAAGCCTCTTACGGATAAGCTCAACTTTCTCCGTCGTTTCCCTCACCAACTCCGGACCCAACAGAGGTGCATCACCCACCTCGGCCTAACAAACAGGAGATCTACACGGTCGGCCATACAAGGCCTCAAATGGTGCCATACCAATACTAGACTGGAAACTGTTGTTGTAGGCAAACTCCACTAATGGCAAGTGCCTCTCCCATGACCCGCTAAAGTCAAGAACACAACCCCGAAGCATATCCTCAAGGATCTGAATAGTACGCTCGGACTGCCCGTCAGTCTAAGGATGATAAGCCGTGCTAAAGGTCAACTTAGTGCCTAAGGCACTCTGCAAACTCTGCCACAACCTAGCAGTAAAACGAGGATCTCTATCTGAGACGATCGTCACTGGGACCCCGTGCAACCTCACTATGTCCCGAATGTACAAGTCGGCAAGATGATCTACCGAATCTCTCACGCGCATAGGAATGAAGTGCGCCGACTTAGTCAACCGGTCTACAACCACCCAAATAGCATCACTACCCCGCTGAGTTCTCGGAAGACCTACAACGAAGTCCATAGTGACATGCTCCCACTTCCACTCGGCAATAGGCAAGGGTTGCAACAAACCCGCTGGCCTCTGATGTTCGGCCTTCACTTGCTGACAAGTAAGGCACTTAGACACGAAAGCTGCCACATCTCTCTTCATACCCCGCCACCAAAACTGGCGACCCAAATCCCGATACATCTTAGTGCCTCCCGGATGCACCGCAAGGCGTGAATGATGAAACTCTCGGAGTACTTCCTCTCGGCAAGACTCCGGCACAAACAGACGGTCTCGATATCTCACACTCAGGTCGGGATACACCGTCAAACCCTTCTCAACCTTCCCACTGGAAATCTTCTCTCGAGGGATTCTACCTCAAGGTCACCTCTCTGAGCCTCTAACACTCGAGTCACAAGTGTAGGCTGTGCAACAACAGAAAACAAGGCCGCAGCCTCAACGGATTCGCCCAGAAGCAAATCAAACTCCCCAAGTGCACCCAACATCTCCCATTCTCGGATGGCTATACTAGCTATGTCACCAACAGATTTCCTGCTAAGGGCATCGGCCACCACATTGGCCTTCCCGGATGATAATGCAACTCGAAGTCATAATCCTCAATAAACTCCATCCACCTCCTCTGCCTCAAGTTCAAGTCTTTCTGTGTAAACAGATATTTCAGACTCTTATGATCCGAGAATACCTCGAACTTCTCACCATAAAGATAATGCCTCCAAATCTTCAAGGCAAATATCACAGCTGCTAACTCTAAATCATGTGTAGGGTAATTCTTCTCGTGAATTTTCAACTGACGTGAGCCATAGGCAACCACTTTCCCTTCTTGCATCAACACACAACCCAGACCCTCTCGTGAGGCGTCACAATAGACTGCATAACCCAACCCTCTCTCCGGAATAATCAAGACTGGAGCGGTGGTCAGTCTAACTTTCAACTCCTGGAACGACTTTTCACAAGTCTCACTCCATACAAATTGACTCCCTTCCGAGTCAATCTAGTCAAAGGCGAAGCTAACCTGGAGAAATCCTTCACAAACCGACGATAATACCCAGCTAATCCCAGAAAACTGCGGATCTCAAACACACTCTTAGGCTGTGCCCAATCTTGCACTGCCTCAGTCTTGGATGTATCAACAGACACCCCTTCCCAAAAACTACATGGCCTAAGAACTTGACCTCTTCTAGCCAGAACTCACACTTCCCAAACTTAGCATAAAGCTTATGGGCTCTAAGTAACTCAAGCACCACTCTCAAGTGTTCCTCGTGCTCCTCCTCCGAAGGTGAATAGATAAGGATGTCGTCCACGAAGACGACTACAAAACGATCTAAGAATTCCCGGAATATCCGGTTCATCAATCCATAAACACTGCCGGTGCGTTGGTGAGCCCAAATGGCATCACCAGAAACTCATAGTGGCCATACCGCGTACGGAATGCCGTCTTCGGAATATCCTCCTCCCTGACTCTCAACTGATGATAACCCGATCTCAAGTCTATCTTAGAGAAACAACGGGAACCCTTCAACTGATCGAACAAATCATCTATACGAGGCATAGGGTACTTATTCTTAACCGTAGCCCGATTCAATTTCCGGTAATCTATACAAAGTCTCAAAGCACCACCTTTCTTTTTAACAAAGAGGGCCGGTGCTCCCCACGGCGAAACACTAGGACGGATATAGCCCTTATCTAGCAACTCCTGGAGCTGAATCTTCAACTCAACTAACTCGGCTGGGGCAAAACGATAAGGTGCCATAGAAATTGGCGCCGTGCCGGGCACTAAGTCAATAGAGAACTCAATCTCTCTGTGAGGTGGCAAACCAACAAGATCCTCGGGAAAGACGTCCGAGTACTCACAAACCACTCTTGGCAACACAGGCTGGGTCTCATCACACTCACCACTCTCAAAGCTAGCAAGTAGACTACTAAGTTCACTCCGCCCTCGAAGATCATATCCCGGTGGCAAAACACTACCAACCCGGTCCCCCAGAAAATGAAAACATTCTCCGCTCACGGTACAACAAGTGACCCTCTGGCGGTAGCAATCAATAACTGCCCGGTATGACGATAACCAGTCCATACCCAAAATAACATCAAAGCCCTTCATGGGCATAACTACAAAAGGAAACGGAAGTCTATGATAGTCGACCTCTATATCACAACCCCTAACACCTTGTTTCAAGATCAATTCACCCCCAAGAGGTGACACTACACAAATAGGAGATGCTAACTGTGCTAACTCCAACTCCAAAACAGATGCAAATGCAGCAGACACAAAGGAATGAGATGCACCCGTATCAATCAAAACATTAGCAACCGAGTTGCAAAACAAGAAGGTACCTCTCACAACAGATGGAGCCGGTACAGAGTCCTGCGCGGTAACAGCATACACGCGCCCAGATGGTCTCTGATCAACCTGCTCACCCCTAGGAGCATAAGACTGCTGCACAGACTGGGACGATGAAGCCCCCTGATTGGCCCTCGAGGCCTGACCCGACTGAGCTGGCTGCTGACCTGAGTCTGCCTCAAACCAGATGCACCAGGTGTGCCACCCAACTGCGGGCAATACCTCTTCATGTGCCCTGCCTGACCGCACTGAAAACAAGTGAGCGGCTGGCCTCTACCCTGACTCTGGCTCTGAGATCGAGCCGAAGAAGATGCTGCTCTCTGTACTCCTCCCCTCTGAGGACAAACTAGAGACTTGTGGCCCAGCTGACCACACTTGAAACAGGTGATGTCTCCTTGACTGCCTTTCCCCGAACTAGCACTCGGCACAGGAAAAGTCAATCTAGAAAAGCTACCCTGAGACTGCTGAGGAGTAAAACCTCTTCTGCCTCTTGCCATCACTCTGGCCATCCTGACTCCTCTTGGAGCCTTTCTGCCCTTCCTCCTCTTCTGCATCATGATCTCAGTATGGGCTGCAGCATCAACCAGACGCCCATAATCCCGAATCATAGACCCTACAACTCTCAGCTTGAGGCCACGCCTCAACTTCTTCTCAAACTCAATGCAACGCGTTCCTCAGACGCCACCAACTCAGGTGCAAACCTGGACAAACTAGTGAATGCAGCCTCAAACTCGGCCACTGAAGAACTCGACTGCTTAAGCTGACAGAACTGGTCTCTCAGCTTCTCCCTGACTGCCGGAGATAAGAACCTCTCCTGGAAAGCATTCACAAAAGCCTCCCATGTACCTCCTATACGACCTTTGGTGAACTTCCACCACTGACACGCATTCCCCTTCAGCTGGAAAGATGCCAAAGTCACCTTCAACCCCTCGTCTTCGATGCCAAGCATCTCAAACGTTTTCGTTGTCTGTTCGAGCCATTCATCTGCCTTAAGCGGCTCTTTAGGATCACCCACAAATTCATCCGGATTAGACCGGAAAGAACTCCCTCTTCAGAAAAGAAGGTCCAGCATCCGCAACAATAACCTGAGCTGATTCTCAGCCTGAGAATGCCACTGACTCCTGAATGCCCTGCTATCTCTCGGGCTAAAGCGCCCATAGCCTGCTGGCCTACTGGCTCGGCCACATTGGCCTGGCCAACTCCCTCTTGACTGCCGGAATCTGAACTGCCGGAATTTCCTGTACTACCGGAATCTCTCTGCAACAGGCACTTCCTGCCTACTCGGCCTACCACGCCTACCGCGACCTCGTCCTCGTCCTGACATCCTAATACAAGAAACAAAGACATTAGCACATTAATAAATGTGCCGAAACTAAACACTCGCGTCCTAATGCATTGGACAATAATAATTCATTCCACGTAAGCACATAATCACATAAGCACCTACGAATTTCATTCCTGGATGATAATAGTCCCAAAGCGTTACTATAGTTCGGTTGGAAGCAGCAGTGATCAAGTGCCTTTCCAACAAGACTACTAGAAACTCAAGGGTCCAATCAACATCCTAGAAACTACGTTCCATACCCACATAATCACATAAACATGTTATCATGCAAACATATAACACTACATCTAAGTCTCTATCAAACGAGACGAACCCATTGTGATACTAATCACTTCCCACGTACCCAAAGTATTCAAACCCGGTACGCTCTGATACCAAGTTGTAACGCCCTCAAATTTAAACCCATTATATCATATAAAATGACTTGCATTAAAAAGAAAACATTGCATATCCCTTCATCAGAGTATTACGAAATAAAAACATTACATGTAAATCATAATAAATGCCTACGGGCTTACATCTTGCCAAGCCAACACTGGACACAAAAATATGAGTTCTAACTCAAATACAAATAAAGCCCTAGGCTTGAATGTTTACATGTAATTCAAATAAAAACAAATAACTAAAGACAAGGCTTCAAAGTCCAAATCCTTCCAAGCTAAGTCCTTGGAGGTAGCTTATCACCTGAACCTGAAAATGATGTTCCCATATAGGGTGAGCCACAGCCCAGTAGAAAATATACTAAACCAATATATAAGCATTGAATAAAGCAGTAGCATTCAATAGATGGATAACCACATTATCAACCTCACTTTCCATAATTAATTCAACTTTCCATTATTACCAATATGGCTCAGAACCTGGCCAAACTTACAACAGTGAACTATATATAATATTCACATTACTTCCAATATCAACAAAACAAATGAGACTCAGGCTCATATCACAACACTTCATACTTCCAGATTGATACACATTTTAGTGCTGTATCAATAATATATATAAAACACTTCAATATCAATAAGCACACATAAAAGTGATGCTAATGGAGTCCATCCCCTATCTCCTCCCAAACAAAATCCGGTTTAGAGGTCCATCCCCTATCTTCCCCTAAACCGTGGAGTACATCCCCTATCTCCTCCCACACAATATGCAAATGCATGCTCAATCAATACACGTATTTTCTGTATTAATTCAATAGTCAAACAATGACTTAACCAATATGATTAGTTTCAGTTATCCCTAATCCACATGCAATGTCTACAACAATCATGACTATCCTCCACCGATAGCCCAAAACAGTTATTTCTAGACTGGAAATAAATAAATCAACAATTCAATAGGCGAGTGATTTAAATTAATCAACTACCCCATTTAATCAATAAATTCCTCAATTTCATGAATTTCAACTAATTTCCCCAATTTTCCTTAAATTAATTATACAAATCAATTCTATTAAACAACTAGGGTTTTTCCCAAAATTACCAAAACTACCCCAACATATTAAAATACCAAAACTTAGAACAAAACGTATACATTGGAGTAGGAAATCCCTACCTCGAAGAATTAACCAGAATGGAGAAGACGGAGATGAAGACCAAAATCCAAAGTGCTCCAAATTCCAAGATTGTTCAGATTAAAACAAAGCCCTCGACTCACACTATCTTTTTAATAAAGCAACTAGGGTAGAAACACACCCTAAATAGATCAAAACTAAGAGAAAAGTGAGTAGGAGAGAGAAAAGTCGGACCTAGGGTTTGGAAACAAAAGAGATAAAAACTGATCAAAAAACCCGCTGCTGCCTATTTGCTCGAGCGAAGACATGGTCGCTCGAGCGACCAGACACAAGAAAGCCTTGCTCGAGCGAAGAAAAGCTCGCTCGAGCCAAAAACTCGATGCTTCAGGTCTGCAATCCAGAAGCACGCTCGAGCGAAGGACTGCTCGCTCGAGCGAAAAACTCAAAAACATACACCTCGCTCGCTCGAGCGAAGGAAAGCTCGCTCGAGCGAAGGAAAGCTCGCTCGAGCGAAGAAACACTGCTCTCAGGTCTATACTAGACGCAATCGCTCGCTCGAGCGACCAAGTCCTCGCTCGAGCGACCAACCCAAAAACTAGACAGCAACACTTGGTTTCCGAACCCAACCAACCTAAAACAAACCTGCCCCACACATCCTATAACTCCAAAAGAGAAAATAAAGGATGACAACAACGACAATATAATAACAACTAAATCTACGGAACATAAGTCCGGGTACAACAACCAAATGGGAAAAGACCGGGGTCGCTATACAAACCATGGAGTACATCCCCTATCTCCTCCCAAACAGTATACATATACAATGTATTTAAACACTTATCATATACAATGATCAATCAATACACACATTTGTTGTATTATTCCAACCGTCATATTCAATGACATATTTTAATGTGATTAGTTTCATTTTTTCCTAATCATCATACAATGTCTACAACAATCAAGACTATTCTCCACCGATAGCCCAATGCAATTATTTCTAAACAGATAATAAATGCATCAACAAATATAATATCAACACTTTCATAGGTGAGTGATTAATTAATCCAACTACACCATTCAATCTCATAATTCCCCAATTTCATGAATTTCAACTCAATTTCATATTTCCACAAATTAATTATTCAACACAATTAGGGCATTCTCCCCCTTTTCTCAAATGTTGAACCTAAGAGCAAATTCCTCCAATTTGACTCACAAACTCATATTCCCAAAGTCTTATATGCACATGGAGCTTCAACACACAAACCCCTCTTTATATAATTACGAATCAAACCCTAACTTTTCCAAAATTACCAAACAACACCACTTAATCAAAATGACTAAAATTTATGTCAAAACTCATAAGATGGAGTAGGGTATCCCTACCTCGAAATGAAGAGACCAAATGGAGAAGATAAAGAAAACCCAAAGTGCTCCAAATCCTCCACTTTTCAGATTAAAGTGAAGCCCTCGCAACCCTCTATCTTTCTTACAAAGAGATTAGGGTAGACACACTCTAGAAGTAGATGAAACCCTAGAGAGAAGGTGTATGTAGAGAGAGAGGGAGCCGGATCTAGGGTTTGAACCAAAAGACATGGAGAAAAAGTGAAGAAAGAGAAGCTGCTGCGAACTGAAATATACGAGGCTCGCTCAAGCGAAGAAGTGGTCGCTCGAGCGACCAGACACAAAGAAACCTCGCTCGAGCCAACATTTCGAAGCTTCAGGTCTGCAACCCAGAAGCACGCTCAAGCAAAGAAAAGCTCGCACGAGCGAAGAAACTCAAAACATAGTCCTCGCTCACTCGAGCGAAGGAAAGCTCGCTCGAGCCAAGAATTGCAACTTTCAGGTCCAGAACCAGACGCAGACGCAAACCCGAGCGCAAGACTTCTCGCTTGAGCCACCAGACACATCACCCAACTCTGGCTCGAGCGAAGGAACCCTGGCTTGAGTGAAGGATCTAAAACATAGAGATCGCTCGAGCGACAAAAGCTTCGCTCGAGCAAAGGAACAAAATTTTGGGCAGCAACCATTGGTTTAAACTTACTACCAACCTGCCCAACACATCCCAAAACTCGAATATAAAGAATTAAAGGATGAGAACAAGATATATATAACAACCAACACCACGGAACCTAAGTCCGGAATACAACAACCAAATGGGAAAAAATCGGGATCGCTATATTTTAATAAAAAAATCATAATAATAATTAAGCATTTTAGCCATTAATGAAATAAATTTTATATTAATTGATACTAATTAAAAATTTTAGTATTAATTGATGCTACTTAAGCCATTAATTGACCCTAATTAATTTATAATGAAAAAATGAAATATCACTAAAAAAAATGATATAAATTGAAAAAAATGAAAGGATTTGTCAAATGAATAAATGAATTACTAAAAATGAAAAAATTAAATATCACTAAAAAAAATGAAAAAATGCAGTATCACTAAATTAAAAAAAAATTAATAAAAACATAATCACAATTTTTTTAAAAAAATTAAGATTTGAGAAAAAAAATGAAATAACTTATATTAAATGAAAAAAAAATTGAATATTATAACTTCTATTAAATAACTCATTGAAATTAGTATAAAGAAAAATAATGTAATGACATCACAACATTAATACTAAGGAGAAAAAGAAAGAAGAGAAAAGAAAATAAGGAGAAAAAGAAAAAAGAAATGAAGAAAAAGAAGAAGAAGAAAAAAAAGCATTGATGCTAATTAAGCCATTAATTGACACTAATTAATTTATAATGAAAAAATGAAATAATTTTATACTAATTGATACTATTAATGAAAATAATAATTTTTGTAATACTAATTATATTAACTTTTATTAATGAAATAACTTTTTTAAAATTAAAACTGAAAAAATGACAAAATAATCATTTTTATATCATATAAGAGCAAAAATGACAATTATACAGCAAAAAGTTATTTTATAGCTTATCAACCAAACACTGCTCTGTTGCTTAAATCTATAATTTCACAACTGCACCAAACAGGTTAATCGTTTATGTTCACAGTTATAAGCTATAATCTGTTAAGTTATAATCTATAATTACTCTTCCACAGTTCTACCAAACGAGGCCAATGTCTCATGAGATTTGTCATTATCAACCTCGGATGCACCGAGTACACTGTAACATTTGCACCTTTCTCCTGCATATATGCGACTCACATCAATAAATATATGATCAAAATTGGAAACATATACACAAATATTACTAGAAATATCATAAAAAAAAATTGCATTGGTCAAGAGTAGTTGCAAAAAGCCCCTAGAGATCATCATGAGTCAGCAGAAGGGGGAGAAGCTAATATGGAGGTGATAAAAAGTATTTGTGTCAGAGGGGCAAAAGGGTAAAAACCCACTTTTAATTTCAGTAGTAACTCTGAGTTCAGAATTGGCTTATTTGTAAGAGAAAAATTAGGTACACGTAAATTAAGCTTTTCCCTACCGTTCAAATTATTTTTGTATATGAACTCTCTTGTAAAGTGGATGACTAAAAGAAAAGTAAATTATTTGTAATTTTTTTCCCCTTTCCTTTTCTGTAATTCAATTTTTTTGAAAAGATATTTTCTTTTACAGTATTCTTAACAACTGAACGGAGCAAGCTTTCTAAAAAAGCAGCAAAATCACCTGTAAACATCGAGAAAGCTAGTTGGCATGCAATATGTTAGCTAATTTGGATTGACCATACAAGACAACAATAGAAAGAAAGAAGGATTGAAATTAGCTTCATTTATTCATGTAAAAATTATAGAAATATTAAATGCTCATAAAAATTATATGCTATTAAGGTTGTGTCTAAATGTTAAATTTGATAATAAATTAATAAAAATTAAAAAAATATATATAGAATATAAGGAAAAGTTAATAAAATAATTTGAAAGACGTGAAAACACAAGATATTCATATATTAAGGTGTTGGTTATCTATTTGATTAGAAAGAAAATGATGAAAAAGTAAAGGGTTAGCATTAAAATTTTATAAGAACATTATTGAAAATTTTAGCTTTATCATTTGAAAAGCTTGAAAGTTGTAAGAAAATTCTTATATTTTACTTAATGATATTTTTCATTTTAAACAAGTGAATGGAATCATGAGCAAATCTCAAAGGAATGATAAATTTTTTCCACTTTCAAGTGTTCCCTCCTTATTTTGTGGGAAACCAAAATCTAAGTTTTGAAGTTTAAGATGATTGTATGAAACTTTATTGCTAAAATAAAAAACACAACAAAAAAATATAAGAATTTTTTTCTTTTACATACTTTTTTCCATAACTATATTGCTAATCCAAACAACATTTTTGAAGTTTGAAAATGTGTGAATAAAACGCAATATCAAATTGGTCAAAAATAGTGAAATATAAAAATTTTGAGTGATATTTATATACCTTTTAGATAAAATGTTGATTATTTTAATCAAATATTGTTGTGTTTTGAATTTTGAACTCTAACGTTGTATTTGAGTTATAAATTTAGATAGAAATTTGAAAATAAAAAGAGAAACGACACACACAAAAAGAGAGCTTATATTTCACTCTATTTCCCTATCTTTTTTTTTTTTTTTGTCTAAATTTATAATTTAAACACAGCCTAAGAATTTGACCTCTATGCAAATAACAAACGTTAGAACTAACAGGGTCAGGTATCACTCTAACCTTTCGTTCCTAAAAATTCTTGCTGCCATTGGACACTTTCAATGAGATAGTGCCTTTTCAACTACCTCAAAATGGAATAAAAAATCTAATTTTCAATATCAAAACCTATAGAATAACCTCCCCCATTACTATCCCTAATTAAAAAAGTGTCATCAGAGATGAAATTTTGAATGGTTGTGTCAATGAATGTTGTTAAATGGGCTACATGTTCCTCTCTTACACATCATGGGCAGGCCCATCAAATTTCAGTAATGCACTTGTAATATACCCAATACCTAGAAATGGTGATTTTTTTTCCATCCCACCTTGCTCTAATGAGTAAGTCGGGCAGAAACAAATTTTGTTTCCTCTCACCCGATAATATTTATTAAAAAATTTATGTATATAATTTAATTTTTTTTAATATAATGATATTAACAAAAATTATACATCTCTCTAATTTGGAAGCTCTAAAAGAGTACTAATGATGTGGAAAATAAAAAAATAAAAAGAAGAAAAAAAAATCAAAGCCAAAACATCACATCACATGGGACCCACACATCAATTAAAGCTATTAAAACTCTTAATTTAGAGTTCCCAATCTTTTTTCTAATATTAAAGAATGAGACTTAACATTCATTTTCACACATTTAATTCTCATCTTACATAATTTTAACTCTTATTAATAATAAATCATTATTCATAATATATTATATTATCTCTGATTTTGTATTAGTATCCCCATTTTTACAACTATAAAATTAACTTACCCTTGTTCCGTCCTAATTTGCCCCTCCTTGATTTGATACAATCTAGGTAGGGGTGGGATACTATAAACGCACCCAAAATCCACGCTCCCTACCTATGCTAATTTTATTATCTCGTCCAATTGACAACTAGCACCCTCAATTTTTTATTTTTAGTTTTTTTGTCTTCTGTATACAATATGATCATAAAAATTATTAAATATTTTCGGATTATCATATAACATTGTCTATATTTTTTTTTATCGTCATATGACATTGTCTATATGATGATTAATCTCGACAAATGAGAAAAATCACAACACACAATCATCATTTGTCTTTTAATTATCTAATAAAGGTATAAATCTCCATATTTCAGTCATACAATATTTTACTACATGATTAATTTAGAATATCACATAAATAATATTACATAATGTTTTAACATTACTAAATAATTACCCTATGATCATGGTTTTTCTACCAAACTATATGTTAGGATTGAAATTTCAGCACTTCTTTAAAAAATAAAAAGAAAAAGTAGCATTATATAAATGAATGTAAATCATCATGATAGTTTACACGAATCTACATTACTTGTTACCTCTTTTCTCTTCTCTATCCTATTGGATCTTATTTGATTCTTATGATGATTTTTGTGACATGAATAATTGTTGGAAAATTTGGTTTATTAGGCTTATTTTGGGCCGACTTTGAGCCCAAAATTGAGTGGACCCCAAATGTCTTTTGGGGTGGGTCCTAAGAGGTGAAGTGTTCCTTGTCGCGTGGCAAATCACACGGTGAAGACGGTTCGTCAAAACCATTTATGAGTGAATGGGAACATGACATCATTTTCGGGTTCATGGAATGGACATTTAAAGTTTTTAATGTGGGTTTCCTTGTGAGGCTTGTCCCACATTAAACTTTAAAAGAGTTTTGTTAAGTACATAAGCTCTAGCCTACAACGCTTGGGTTGGGCCCCAAGGGGCACCCCAAGTTTGTAGAGGGGAGAAGTTATGGACAAAGTGAACCTTAGCACAAACCACCACACACGCGCGCGCCCGCTGCCGCGGCCGGCCGAGCCAGGCGCGGTTGTGGGTCGGGTCGGTTCTAATATTAATTTTTTAGACAAAAATTCTTTTGAATTTTTTCAAAAATTAATTGCAGGAAAATTTAATTAAATTCAATTTGAATTTAATTTGTGTCCTAAATTCTTTCCTTATTTGGTCCATGACAAAACAGATTCAAAAAGTCCATAACAGATTCGGTTTTGAGCAATTTTTGAACAGATGAATAACTGCTGCAGTTATCTGTTGAAACAGTGCCGGATCTGTTTGAAATTCAAACTACACCTGTACCGTTTGAAAATGCACCTGTTTAGGTTGCCTTCATACCTGTTCGGACAGCATTATGTGCCTATAAATACTTGACACTTCCAGTAGTCTAAGGATCTAAAAAAATCAGTCTGCAATTTATCCTTTTGCTATCCGGATTTTATTTAGTGCATTATTCTTCATTCCAGTTTTAGGAAAAAATAAAGAGAGTATAGAACACAGGTTCGGTTCGCCGTACAAATTTGTTTGGAGTGCTACTACAAATTTGTGAAGATTATTGTATCCTGGGAGATAGACGCCAGTCAATCGTAAGCACCGTAGCGGGGCGAATCTGTCTTAAGGACAGAGTGTCACACACTCGACTTGGTCTTTTATTTTTCATTTGGTTCGACAAAATAAATTCTGTAAGTTTTTATTTTATTTTGTTTGATTTAGTTTCAATTTATTTTATTTACACAGAAGATTGTTCCAACAATCTTAAGACAGATTCGAATTATTCTGTTTACAGAATTTTTCGTTTGTTTCCCTTTCTCTTTCTTCTTTTAAGAAAATTATTTTCTGTGGATTTACAAAATAATATTCTGGTTGGAAAAACAAATAGTGATTATATGCTATTTGACAGATAGTAGTAATATACTGTCTATTTTCTTTGACAACTAGTAGTAATATACTGGTGTCATTAACAATTCAGAATATTTATTTATGGAATTTTGTCAGAAATTAATTTTGGTTTTTAGAAATTATTTTCTGAGTATTTTATAATTAAAAAAAATTCTGTTTTAGTTTTTTTTTAATTATTGAAGTTGTTACATAAATTTAATTTTGCTGTGTGGAATTAATTGGTTAAATAAAATTTTGTTTTATTTCCAAATTAATTGAAAAATAAAAGTTACATTCTTGTTTCTTTTATTTTTACAGAATTTAATTCTGTGAATTTGGATTAGTTTTTTGTGTAGTATAAATTCTAATTATAATTTTGTTTTATAATTTAAAATTCATGGCTACTGAAACAAATGCCCAAACAAGTACAACTGTGGTGGCTGCAATTGCACCAACCCCCTCTCCTGTGTGACAGTACCAATAAATCATGGAGAGAAGCCAGAGAAGTTCTCAGAACTGATTTTAAAAGATGGCAGCAGAAAATGTTGTTCTATCTTACAACTCTGAACCTGGTTCGTTTTCTCCGTGTGGATGCTCCTATTTTGAAAGAAGATGAAACCGACCGGCAAGTGGTTGTTGCGGTCGATGCCTGGAAACATGCTGATTTCCTTTGCCGAAACTACATCTTGAACAGACTTGACAACATATTATACAACGTCTACAGTCTTATCAAGACAGCAAAGAAACTTTGGGAGTCTTTGGAGAAAAAGTACAAAACGGAAGATGCCGGTTCAAAGAAATTTGTAGTTGGCAAATTCCTGGATTTTGTGATGGTTGATTCTAAAACTGTGATCAGCCAAGTTCAAGATCTCCAACTCATTCTGCATGACATTCACGCAGAAGGCATGTCTCTCAGTGAATCCTTCCAAGTTGCAGCCTTAATTGAAAAATTACCACAAGGTTGGAAGGAATTCAAGAACTACCTCAAACACAAGCGCAAAGAAATGTCTATGGAAGAATTAATTGTGTGTTTGAGGATTGAGAAGGACAACCGCAATTCTGAAAAGCGGGCTGGTAAGCATCCTATGGAGTCTAAGGCAAATGTGGTGGAACATGCTTCAAAAACCAAGAAACAAAAGTCTTCTGGAGAAAGTTCATCACAAGGCTCTAAAGAGGGGGAGGAAATAAAAAGTACAAGTTTAATAGCAAATGTTACATTTGTGACAAAGAGGCACATCGGGCCAAAGATTGCCGTAGCAAAGGCAAAAACAAAAGAAGAACAAGCAAGAAGCCTGCTTAAGCCCATATGACTGAAGTGGACAATATTTCCAATGGTGTAGATGACATCAATCTTTCTGCAGTTGTTTTCGAGGCAAATCTTGTCGGAAATCCTAAAGAATGGTGGGTGGACACTGGTGCTACTCGCCATATCTGTGCCGACAAAAAGATGTTCACATCTTATTCTACAGTGGACAATGGTGAACAACTTTTTATGGGCAACTCCTCAACTTCCAAAGTTGAAGGACAAGGGAAGATTGTTCTCAAGATGACATCTGGAAAGGAACTCACTCTCAACAATGTGCTGCATGTACCGGACATTCGCAAGAATCTTGTTTCTGGATCTTTGTTGAGTAAGAATGGGTTTAGGCTAGTATTTGAGAGTGATAAATTTGTACTTACTAAGAATGGGATGTATGTAGGAAAAGGTTACATGTCTGATGGCCTTTTCAAGTTAAATGTAATGACCGTTGTACCCTCAGTTATTAATAAAAATACATCTTCTTCTTACTTGCTTGAGTCTTCAAATTTATGGCATGGTAGACTAGGACATGTTAATTATGGATCTTTGCGTAGATTAATTAATATGGAATGTTTACCTAAATTTGACATTGATTCAAATCATAAATGTGAAATTTGCGTTGAGGCAAAATTATCTAAAACTCATTTTCATTCAATTGAAAGAAGTACGGAACCACTTGAATTAATTCATAGTGACATTTGTGATTTTAAATCAATTCAAACTAGAGGTGGGAAAAATATTTTATCACTTTTATAGATGACTATACTAGATATAGTTATATTTATTTAATTCGAACCAAGGATGAAGCTTTGGAAACTTTCATTCAATATAAGAATGAAGTTGAAAATCAACTTGGTAAGAAAATCAAGAAACTTAGAAGTGATAGAGGTGGTGAATATGAATCACCTTTTGGTGAATTTTGTAAAGAACATGGAATAATTCATCAAACCACTGCTCCTTACTCACCTCAGCAAAATGGAATTGCTGAAAGGAAAAATAGGACTTTAAAAGAAATGATGAATGCCATGTTAATAAGTTCTGGATTACCTCAGAACTTGTGGGGGGAAGCAATACTTTCTGCTAATTATATTTTAAATAAAATACCCCGAAAGAAAGTGAATCAAACACCTTATGAATTGTGGCATGGAAGAGTACCATCCTACAAATACTTAAAAGTGTGGGGGTGTTTGGCTAAAGTGGCTATTCCTAGTCCTAAAAAGACTAAGATAGGTCCTAAGACCATTGATTGCATTTTCATTGGTTATGCCAAGAATAGTAGTGCATATCTGTTTTTGATTCATAAATCAAAGCATTCCGAAATACATGTAAAAACTATTATTGAATCTCGGAATGCATCTTTCTTTGAATATGTGTTTCTGAATAAGAATAGACAAGAAACTAGTAATAAGAAAAGATCTTTTGATGCTATTACTAGTAATGATCAAGAACAAGATCAAGAGCAAGAGATAGATCAAAATGAGGATAAGGAACTTAGGCGTAATAAATGTGCTAGAACCTCAAAATCTTTTGGTCCAGATTTTCTAACATATTTCTTAGAAAATGAGCCTTTAACTTTTAAAGAGGCTATGTCCAGTCCTGAGGCTCCTTTATGGAAAGAAGCTGTCAATAGTGAAGTTGAATCCATCTTGCAAAATCACACTTGGGAATTGGTGGATTTGCCACCAGGTTGTAAACCTCTTGGGTACAAGTGGATTTTCAAAAGAAAAATGAAAGCGGATGGATCAATTGACAAATACAAGGCAAGACTTGTGGTCAAAGGTTTTAGACAAAAAGAAGGTCTTGATTACTTTGACACATACTCACCGGTTACTAGAATAACATCCATTAGAATGTTAATTGCCATTGCATCTTTATACAATTTAGAAGTTCATCAAATTGATGTGAAAACCACTTTCTTAAATGGTGAGTTAGATGAAGAAATTTACATGGAACAGCCAGAAGGTTTTTCTTTTCCAGGAAAAGAAAAGAAAGTGTGTAAATTGGTTAAATCATTATATGGTTTAAAACAAGCGCCAAAGCAATGGCATGAGAAATTTGACAAGGCAATGATGTCAAATGGATTTAAAATTAATGAGTGTGACAAATGTGTTTATATTAAAAACACAGACAAAAGTTATGTCATTGTATGTCTTTATGTAGATGATATGCTCATCATAGGTAGTAATAATGATATGATTAAAACTACCAAGAAAATGTTGAATAAACATTTTGACATGAAAGACATGGGCATTGCTGATGTAATTCTTGGTATGAAAATTACCAAAACATCAGAAGGATATGCTTTGTCACAATCTCATTACATTGAGAAAATACTTGACAAATTCAGCAAAGATGATGATCATCTTGCTAGAACACCTGTAGATGTTAATTTGTTCTTTCTAAGAATGTACAGGAAAGTATTTCTCAATTAGAGTATGCCCAAATTATTGGAAGCTTAATGTACTTGATGAACTGCACTCGCCCGGATATAGCTTATGCAGTAAGTAAATTAAGTAGATATACGAGTAATCCAGGAGTAAAACACTGGAAAGCAATTATAAGGGTTCTAAGATATCTCCATTTACTCGTAACATTGGGCTTAATTATACTAGATATCCAACAGTACTTGAAGGATACTGTGATGCAAATTGGATATCGGATACTAGAGACTCAAAGTCCACCAGTGGGTATGTCTTTACTCTTGGTCGGGCGGCTGTATCTTGGAAATCTTCCAAACAGACTTGCATTGCCAGGTCTACTATGGAATCAGAATTCATAGCATTAGACAAAGCTGGGGAAGAAGCAGAATGGCTTCGCCACTTCCTTGAAAATATTCCAATGTGGCCAAAACCGGTGCCTGCTATATGCATACATTGTGATAGTCAATCAGCAATTGGTAGAGCACAGAGTCATATGTATAACGGTAAGTCTCGACACATTCGTCGTCGACATAATACCGTAAGACAACTACTCTCTAATGGAATTATTTCCATTGAATATGTGAAGTCTAAAGACAACATAGCGGATCCACTAACCAAAGGGTTAGCAAGAGAGCTAGTTGAGAATTCATCGAGGGGAATGGGACTAAAGCCTATTAAATAAGAGTTACCACAACGGCAACCCAACCTAGTTGACTGGAGATCCCAAGATCTAGGTTCAAAGGGACAACCGAGTTGTGAATGACTCAGAAGGATCACTAGGGAGTCCAACTCCTACCCATTTCTATAATAAAATAAGTGATGTCTGCAGTGTTTTATGTTAAATACAATTTTAATGATTTTATATCTAGGTAAACCTAGTGGAGTATGGCAGGATACTCTTCATAAGAATCACCTATGTGAGTGTGAACTGGGCCGGTTCTATGAGATTTGTGAAAGGCTACAATTCTCTAGAGCACTCATGAAAGACCAGGTTGTTCAGGGCCAAAATGAACACAATAGTGAGAACTAAACTGTGTCTGGGGATATACTGTGTGAGTTCTATTGTCTTGGTTTACACAAACGGCTGAACAGTTCAAGACATCATGTTCACTAGTTAGCTAGTAAATCTGATAGTGTCTCACAAGGGAAGGTTTAAAGCCAAAAGCTACCTATCCTTTGCAGAATATTTCCAATTTTTTTACTCTCTGTAATTAGATCATGTTGTTGCATTTTCTCTCCGTCAAATTCCATTCATGTGGGGGATTGTTGGAAAATTTGGTTTATTAGGCTTATTTTAGGCCGACTTTGAGCCCAAAATTGAGTAGGCCCCAAACGTCTTTTGGGGTGGGTCCGAAGAGGTGAAGTGTTCCTTGCCGCGTGGCAAGTCACACGGTGAAGACGGTTCGTCAAAACCATTTATAAGTGAATGGGAACATGACGTCGTTTTCGGGTTCGTGAAATGGACATTTAAAGTTTTTAATATGGGTTTCCTTGTGAAGCTTGTCCCACATTAAAACTTTAAGAGAGTTTTGTTAAGTACATAAGCTCTAGCCTACAACGCTTAGATTGGGCCTTAAGGGGCACCCCAAGTTTGTAGAAGGAAGGAGTTATGGACAAAGTGAACCTTAGCCCAAGCCACCACACGCGCGCGCACGTGCCGCCACGGCCGACCAAGCCAGGCGCAGTTGTGGGTCGGGTCGGTTCTAATATTAATTTTTTGGACAAAAATTCTTTTGAATTTTTTCAAAACTTAATTGCGAGAAAATTTAATTAAAGTCAAATTTTAATTTAATTTGTGTCCTAAATTCTTTCCTTATTCGGTCCATGACAAAACATATTCAAAAAGTCCATAACAAATTCGGTTTTGAGCAGTTACAAATTCGGTTTTGAGCAATTACAGATTCGGTTTTGAGCAGTTTCTGAACAGATGAATAACTGCTGCAGTTATCTGTTGAAACAGTATCGGATCTGTTTGAAATTCAAACTATACCTGTACAGTTTGAAAATGCACCTGTTCAGGTTTTCTTCATACCTGTTCGGACAGCATTATGTGCCTATAAATACTTGACACTTCCAGCAGTCTAAGGATCCGAAAAAATCAGTCTGCAATTTATCCTTTTGCTATCCAGATTTTATTTAGTGCATTATTCTTCATTCTAGTTTTAGGAAAAAACAAAGAGAGTATAGAACACAAGTTCAGTTCGCCGTACAAATTTGTTTGGAGTGCTACTACAAATTTGTGAAGATTATTGTATCCTAGGAGGTAGACGCTACTCACCCGTAAGCACCGTAGCGGGACGAATCTGTCTTAAGGACAGAGTGTCACACACTCGACTTGGTCTTTTATTTTTCATTTGGTTCGACAAAATAAATTCTGTAAGTTTTTATTTTATTTTGTTTAATTTAGTTTCAATTTATTTTATTTACACAGAAGATTGTTCCAACAATAATTTTATAAATTAACAAAATTTAAAGAGACAAAAAAGAAACATGTGATATTTGTTTCGTTTACCCATCAAGTGATATGAAATTAAGCTTAAGAGGTTGTTTAGGAAACTGATAAAATAAAATAAAATCAAAAATCAAAAAATCATTAAAAAATTTTAAAAGATCTTATAAAAAAGTTAAAGATTCATTTCTTTCTTTTTGTACTTCTTTTTTTTAAAATTCAAAAAATTATTCTCAAACACTTTATTTTTTTCACCTCATAATTTAACAAAATTACTAAAAAACCATTCCCTTAACAAGCCCTAAGTATAAATGCATATATTTATTTTTTTTTCTACTCCGATAAGAGCGTCTTAAACTTTTACTTAGATTTTCCATCAAATTTAAATTTGTTAAAATACGCACACTTTTGTTGCTCCAACCATGGCATCAAACCCATATCAAATGAAAGGAAAATAAAAAATTTCATCAAATTGAGGGAGGCTTCATCGTTCATCAAATTTTTACAGATAGCCGTTACTTTTGCAGAGACTTCACCGTACACCGGATGACCAGCCGATTGTCTTCCCGATCAACTGATTGTTTGATGAAAATTTACATAAGTCAGACGACCTCTTGGTCAACCAGTTGTTTGATAAAAATTAAAAAATTAGCATTGGAACGCATAGTATCATATGAAACTTTTCATTAATTTTTTATTCAAATTTAATATTAAATTTTTTTTGAGTAAGCATTAAAGATACTCTAATAGCTGTCTAATTGTCTAACACATGATTTGCGTGCCCATTATGAAAATTATTCAAATTATGGAAATTATTCAAATTATTCAAATATTATTCAAATTATTCATATTGTAAATAATTCAAATTATGGAAATTATGGAAATAAGCATATTAGGATATATCGCCTTTTGGAAATTAGAAAAGAAGAAAGGAATGAAACTTCCATAGAAGAGAGGGAAAGCGTGTTCGAAGAAAATAAGGAATGTAAGAAACATACTATATACTACTGATGAGAGAGAGTGAGAGAGTATATTCATGTTCAAATGTGTCTCTCTCACTCAGCCATCACTGTCTGAAAAAAATTCTCCCTTGCCTTCATTGACCCCCTGTCCCCTCTATCTATCTATATATATTAATCACTTTCAGTTAAGCCATTCCACACCGTCTCTCTTTCTCTCTCTCACGACAGTTTTTGTAGCCATTCACACAGTCTCTCTCTCTCTTTCACAACAGTTTTTGCAGCCATTCACACAGGCTCTCTCTCTCTCTCTCTCTCTCTCAAAATGACAGAGTCACAGAATAAGGTTTTTGCCGCCTTTTGGTACTCTGACATCCTCTGCCGCCTCCTCTGCACCGACAGCAGAAAGGAAGATCAGAAGGAAAAAAGTGGAGTTAAGATTTTTGATCTTCACAGTTTGAGTCTTCATCAACCAATGTCTGCGCCTTTGGCGTTCACAACTGAAGCCATGAAGCTATTGGAGGAAGAGCAGTTTCTTTAGTTGAATAAGTAAATTCGGTAATTTTCTTTATATTTCTCTCTCCCCCCTTCTTCTTCTTCTCTCTCTAATCTTTGTCACATTGAATTCCTACAGGAAAATGTTAGCTCCATCCATTACCGACACGGTAAGGAGCCCACCATCCACATGGTGTGGGTGGCACCATGTGGTAAAAGAAGCTGGTGTGGCAGTACCAACTCACCAAAGGTAGATGGTGAGGGTGGCACAACCAAGCCCACTCATTGTTGTCACCAAACCCACTCCTCCTCTCTTGTTATAAATTGAGATGAGTAAGGAGGGGTTGTATATGGGAGTGATACACAGAGTTGAAGAGCAAACACAGAGGGTATA
Source organism: Camellia japonica (assembly GCA_030407325.1). Classification (NCBI taxonomy): domain Eukaryota; kingdom Viridiplantae; phylum Streptophyta; class Magnoliopsida; order Ericales; family Theaceae; genus Camellia; species Camellia japonica. Next base: position 182,795,122 of record JAPPVO010000016.1, read on the forward strand.
ATCTGTGAGTGAGTGCTATAGAGAGAGTTCTGAGGTGTGAGCACTATAATCTCCCTCCGGGATAATTCTATAGTGGATATCTCTCTCGTAAACGTAGGCAATTGCCGAACCACGTAAATTTCTTGTGTTGTTGTGTGTGATTGATTTTTGGTGTCCCATAGTCCTAACAAGTGGTATCAGAGCCGAATCGGTTGCGTTTCGAAACAAAAACAGGGTGTTTTTTGAAACTGCCCAGAAATCAAGTTGCTTGAAATCAGGTTCTGAGCATACCAAGAGCAAGGACTCCAAGAGAGGAGTCCAGAACAGCAAAGAAGAGCCCTAGAAGAGATTGCACGCACTCTCACGCGCTCTCTGAAGTAGGCGCGTGAATCTCATGCTCTGCACACGCCACACGCGCCGTAAAGAATAGCCGGCGCGTAAATATCACGCTCTGCACGCCCCCCACGCACTTCTCAAGGAGGAAGACGAGTGTGTTGAGTGTGTGTGTGACATCACACGCCACATCACTATCCGCGTGGCTACGCGTCACATGCCACGTCACTATCCGCGTGGCTACACGTCAGCGCCACGTCACTGACACGTAGCCGACACGTCACTGCCACGTGTCTGATACGTAAGCGCCATCGCACTGACACGTGTTTGCCACGTCAGCCAAAGCCAGTGCCACGTGGCTACCCACGTCATCATTCATGTTGACCAGTCAACCTAGAGATAGAGAGTTATCCGTTGCTGCGCGGCTAAGGTACACCTGCAGATCTGAACTGTCCAAACTGTTTTGGCCTGATCTGAGCCATTCTGAGTCCGTTTTGACGATCCAATAGTGGTTTTCAACTATTTGGAGTATTCCGGACACATCCGTACGATCAGATTTTTCATTCTGAGTTTTCTGTAAAAGGAAAGGATATGATAGAGGAATCCACATCAACTTCAGGATCTATGTTCAAGTTGACTCCTTCCAATTATGCAATTTGGAAGTCACGGATGGAAGACATCTTGTTTTTTAAAGACTTGTTTGACCCTATTTTTATAAAGGGGGTTAAACCTCAAGGAGTGAAAGATGATGACTGGATAAATATGAACCGCAAGACTGTCGGTTGTATCAGACAATGGATAGACCACGGTGTGTACCATCATGTCACCGAGGAGACAGATGCCTATTCTCTATGGACAATGTTAGACGACAAGTTCCGGTCAAAGACCGCTCGGAACAAAGCCTTGGTGATGAGAAGGCTTGTCAATTTGAAGTTAAAGAATGGTGTGTCTGTCGCCGAGCACACCAGTGAATTCAAAAATCTGGTGAATCAGCTTGCAACCGTCAAGATGTGCTTAGACGATGAAATGCAAGTCGTACTACTGCTCAGTTCTTTACCGGACAGCTGGGAGACATTGGTGGTCTCTCTTATCAACTCTGCACTAGAAGGGAAGCTGACCATGAGCATGGTCACAGATATCATGTACAATGAAGAGACAAGAAGGAAAGACATGGGAGGTAATCAGTCCCATGCTCTTGTCACAGAAAATAGAGGCAGAAAAAAAGGTAAAGGAAAAGTTAGAGGAAGAAGCAAGAGTAGAGGCAGCTGGAACAACAGGAGTAAATCCAGAGACAACAAAGGTCGAGGTGACTCCAGCTTCACTTGCTTTCACTATGGCCAGGAGGGTCACATAAAGAGAAACTGCCCAAGCCGGAAAGAGAAAGGCCAAAGCAGTAAGTCAAAAGGAGATGAGAACACAACAGCCACAACAACTGATGAAATACTTCTTGCAGTTGGTGAAGAGGAGGATTGCCTTCATGTGGCTGACCACAGCTACACAGAATAGGTGATAGACACAGCTGCATCCTATCACGCCACTTCCCACAGAGAACTCTTCAGCTCGTACAACGCTGGAGATTTTGGCACTGTTCGAATGGGAAATTCTAGCTATTCAAAGATTATGGGTATTGGCGACATTAGCATTCAGACTAATGTCGGGAACAAGCTGGTTCTCAAAGATGTGAGGCATGTTCCAGATGTGCGCCTCAATCTTATCTCCGGAAGTGCCCTGGACCGACAGGGCTATACAAGTACATTTGGAAATGGTCATTGGAAGCTGACAGGAGGAGCTTTGACAATCGCCAAAGGAGAGATGTCTTCAACACTGTATAAGACTCAAACGAAGATCTGTCTGGAAAGTCTTAATGCAGCAGAAGACAAGGATTCACCGGACTTATGGCACAGAAGATTGGCTCACATGAGTGAGAAGGGATTGCATCTATTGGCAAAGCAATCTAGAATACCCTTATCCAAAGGGAGTGCCTTGAAGCCATGTGATCATTGCCTTTATGGCAAGCAACATCGAGTATCATTCAGTTCAACGAGCAAGAGGAAAACAGAAGTGCTCAATATGGTATACTCGGATGTTTGTGGCCCAATCAAAGTGGAGTCACATGGCGGCCACAAGTATTTTTTGACTTTCATTGATGATGCATCAAGGAAGTTGTGGGTTTATTTCCTGAAGAGAAAGGATGAGGTATTTCAGCACTTTCAGGAGTTCCATGCAATGGTGGAAAGAGAGACCGGGAAAAAGTTGAAGTGTCTTCGCACAGACAATGGACGCGAGTACACTTCCAATGCTTTTGCAGCATACTGCACCAACAGAGGTATCCGGCACGAGACAACAGTTCCCAGCACCCCACAACACAATGGTGTGGAAGAAAGAATGAATTGCACTATTATGGAAAGAGTCAGATGTATGCTCAAAATGGCAAAGTTGCCAAAGTCATTCTGGGCTGAAGCTGCCCGTACAGCCTGTTATCTCATCAACAGGTCGCCTTCAGTCCCGTTGAATTTTGCGATACGTGAGGAAGTCTGGTCCAGAAGAAAGGTATCACTTGAGAGCCTTCGGGTGTAAGGCCTTTGCACACATCTCTAAGGAAAACAGACAGAAGCTTGATGACAAGTCCACTCCATGCATATTTGTGGGCTATTTAGATGCAACATTTGGATAGAAGGTGTGGGACCTAGTGAACAAGAAGATGTTCAGGAGTAGAGATGTTGTGTTCCTGGAAGACCAGACAGTAGCAGATTTTGAGAAATCTACAAAGTCTAGAGATGTCATCACTCCAGACTTGTTTCCATCTCCCAAGCCATCACAAAATGCTAGATGTGATGATGTGCAACAAGAAGTGCTAGAGTTGCAGGATCCTATGCCAGAAATTGAGGATCAAGAGGAAAAAGATGAAGACTCGGAAGAAGAGGGTGTTGAGCAGGGGGAGCAACCCCCTCAACCAGAGGCAACTGGGCCTCAGTTGCGGAGATCTGGAAGAGCTGTCGTGCTATCAACCAAATATCCCACTTCTTAGTATATTCTAATTACTAATGAGGGGGAGCCTGAGAGTTTTTCGGAAGCCAAGAGTCATACAAAGAAAGACTGTTGGATGCAAGCCATAAAGGAGGAGATGAGTTCTTTGTAGAAAACCACACTTATGAGCTTGTTTCACTTCCAAGAGACAAGAGAGCCTTGAAGAACAAATGGGTGTATAAGTTGAAGAAAGATGGAAACGGTAAACTATTGCAGCATAAAGCTCGTTTGGTGGTCAAAGGCTTTGGGCAGAAGAAAGGAATTGATTTTAATGAGATCTTATCCCCAGTTGTGAAGATGACTTCCATTCGAGTAGCTCTGGGATTAGCAGCTCGCTTGAATCTGGAAGTAGAACAAATGGATGTCAAGACTGCCTTTCTCCATGGTGATTTGGAGGAAGAGATCTACATGGAGCAACCAGAAGGATTTGAAGTTAAAGGAAAACAGAATCTAGTCTACAAACTGAAGAAGAGTCTATACGGCATAAAACAGGCGCCGAGACAATGGTACAAGAAGTTTGATTCAGTTATGGTGGATCACGAGTACACAAGAACGGTGGCAAACCAGTGTGTATATTTCCGAAGGTTTTCGAATGGAAACTTCGTCATCCTACTATTGTATGTCGATGATATGCTGATCATCAGACAGGATACTGCTATGATCAACAAGTTGAAAAATGACTTGTCGCAGTATTTTGACATGAAGAATTTAGGCCCAGCACAACAAATTTTGGGCATGAAGATTGTTCATGATAGAAAAGCCAAGAGGATATGGCTGTCACAGGAGAAATATGTTGAACGGGTGATTGAAAGGTTCAATATGAAAGATGCCAAGCCAGTCAGCACACCACTGGCCAACCATTTCAATGTAACAAAGCGTTCGTGTCCCACGGCCAACTCTGAAAGGAAAGAAATTGAGGCAATCCCTTATTCTTCCGCAGTAGAAAGTTTGATGTATGCAATGGTGTGTACCCGGCCAGATATAGCTCACGCAGTTGGCGTTGTGAGCAGATTCCTCACTAATCCAGGAAAGGAGCATTGGGAGGTAGTCAAATGGATTCTTCAGTACTTGAAGGGAACTTCAAAGATATGTTTATGTTTCGGAGGAGCTGAACCAATTTTGGAGGGTTTTACAGATGCCAATATGGCAGGTGATCTTGATGGTAGAAAGTCTACATCAGGATTTATGTTCACTTTTGTAGGAAGAGTTGTCTCATGGCAGTCCAAACTACAAAAGTGTGTTGCTTTATCTACAACAGAGGCAGAGTACATTGCTGCCGCAAAGGCTAGAAAGGAAATGTTATAATTAAAACGGTTTCTCCAAGAATTGGGTCTACAGTAGGAACAATATAAGGTACATTGTGATAGTCAGAGTGCCATTGATCTAAGCAAGAATTCCATGTACGATTCACGTACAAAACACATTGATGTCCGGTATCATTGGATACGAGAAGTGATGGAAAAGCAGCTGATGAAACTAGTGAAGATTCACACGGACAAAAATCCTTCTGACGTGATGACTAAGGGTGTCACCAAAGACAAACTGGAAGTTTGCAAGAATCTGACCGGGATGGACTTCAAGTGAGAAGTCAGTTATCCATGTGGACGTGGAGGGGGAGAATTGTTAGCTCCATCCACTACCCACATGGTAAGAAGCCGTGGGTGGCACCATGTGGTAAAAGAAGCTGGTGGGGCAGTACCAACTCACCAAAGGTAGATGCTGAGGGTGGCATAACCAAGCCCACTCATTGTTGTCACCAAACCCACTCCTCCTCTCTTGTTACAAATTGAGATGAGTGAGGAGAGGTTGTATATGGGAGTGATACACAAAGCTGAAGCGCAAACACAGAGGGTATAATCTGTGAATGAGAGTGCTATAGAGAGAGTTGTGAGGTGTGAGTACTGTAATCTCCCTCCAGGATAATTCTATAGTGGATATCTCTCCCGTGGACGTAGGCAATTGTCGAACCATGTAAATTTCTTGTGTTATTGTGTGTGATTGATTTTTGGTGTCCCATAGTCCTAACAGAAAGAAAAGTTGAAACTAAAGCAACCCATGTCTGCGTTTTTCATGTTCAGAAATGAACGAAGAGCAGAGAGTAAGAGTGGCTGGGAGGTAATTGAAGAATGGAATAACATGATAGAGAAACAGAAGAAGCCTTATGAAAAGGTTCAATTAACTCTGTTTTTCTCTCTCAATCTCTCTCTCTCTCTGTGTCTCTGCAACAACAATTTCATATTTTGGGAACTTGCAGATTGCAAAGCAAAAGATGGAAAAGTATTTGGAAGAAATGGAGGCTTACAAGCAGAGGAAAGAGGAAGAGTCTGCCAATCCCAAAACAGAAGAGGATAAGATGATGAAAATTCACAAGCTAAACACGAAGAAAGAGAAAACCGATAACATAATCAAGGTTTGGCCTTATAACAATGAATTGTCGATACCTTCTTGTGAAGCTTGGCTTTTGTGACCGCTAAATTATGTATGCTCTTGTTACAGAAAACGAAAGAGAATCGCCAGAAGAAGAAGAAGATTGTTGATCCCAACAAACCGAAGAAGCCCGCATCTTCATTCCTTCTATTCAGGTCAGTCATTTTAAAATATGTTATAAGCACCTATATATATACCTAACAAGATTAAAAGTAAATACCTAAAATTTTGGTCATTTTATTTTTATTCACAATGATGCTGGAATTGCTAGTAGTCACAGATTAGCCATATGGAGGTGAATCAAAGAATTAGCAGACATTAACAGTACAACAAAATGTAATGAAATTTGCTTTATATTTTCTTATACTATGTTATTTTTGTTGATAATACAGCAAAGAGGCAAGGAAGAACTTGTTGGAAGAGAGGTCGGGAATTAATGACTCTACCCTTAATGCCCTCATTTCAGTGAAATGGAAGGTGTGAAATTTAACTGTCTGTTTGGGTAATTCTTTTTTTGAAAATGTAAAAAGAAGTACTGATGAAAATTTTGGTTTTGTACTTGTAGGAATTTAGTGAAGAAGATAAGCAAACCTGGAATGAAAAAGCTGCAGCAGCCAAGGAGTCAAGATGGAATTGGAAGAGTATAACAAATCTGCAGCAATGGAGGAGGAAAACAACAACAACCCACAACAATAAAAACAAGCTTGAATATTGTTATGAACTAACAATATGAACTAAAACAGAAAATCTATACTTTGTTATGAACTAACAATGTGCCCTCATTTCATTTTTTTCCTTCTTGTAATTTATACTTTGTTTTGAACTAAAACAGAAAATCTTACGAGAATTTATGTATTTACTAGTGTTTGGGGCTTATTGTCTGTTCTGCATTAACTGGTATAGGAACATTATTTGCTTCATTCACATTTCTTTTGAGAAGTTTTTTCATCATGTTTAAATTCTACACAATCTTGTATCAAACATTCTGGATTGCAGTTTTCTACTTAAGTGCATTGTGATTGTGGTTTCAACTCCTAGTTGCATATATATTTTTATTTCTTGACTTTAAGGAATTACATATTGATAAAAAAAGATATATGAAAACCCTGAATCTATGAATATTTTACGAAATATGATAGCATGGAAGAATTTGTAGAAATTAATAAAAGTAATATGATGGATGAATAATGTTGGCACATAGATATGTTGAAGTTAGGAATATGTTGATGGCTATATCACAAAAACTACATAATTTTGACAGCTGTTTGAATTTTCAGAGCAATTGTACAGTTAGTGTTAAATCTCCCAATCATCACTCATTTTCACTTGGATTTTGAATAAAAACTTCATTTGATATGAACTCCAATGGCAAAAGCCAATTTTCTTTTTAAAAATTCTCATCTTTTCACAAGAATGGCAGTTCGCTAAATGATAAACTTCAAATGAAGCAAATATAGCCTTTGAATTGAACATTTGAGTCAAGATTTAAGTCTCCCTTTATTTGGATATTTAGAGTCGAAAACCCCATAAACTAAGTCGAAAAAGGGCGTTGGGGGGCAAAAACGTAAAATAGCCCCCAAACCACTCTAGGGATCTCACGGATAGGTTCCTCATGACAAATAGGACTTGTGGGGTCAGACGGTATGTAATTAGCACACGGAGGTTGGGAGATAGAGTGAAAAACACCTAAAACTTAGTCGAAAGAGAGCGTTCATGGGGGGGCAAAAATGCAAAACAACCCCTGAACCACTCTGTGGATGTCATGGGCAGCTTCCTCATGACATATAGGACTTGAGAGGACAGACGAGATGTAATTAGCACATTTAGGTTGGGAGTTAGAGTGAAAAACGTATAAAGCTTAGTCGAAAAAAAGCGTTCGGAGGGCGAAAATGCAAAAAACCCCCTGAACCACTCTATGGACGTCACAAGCAGCTTCCTTGTGACAAATAGGACCTGTGGGGATAGACGACATGTAATTAGCACACATAGGTTGGGAGTTAGAGTCGAAAATACCTTAAACTTAGTTGAAAAAGGGTGTTCGGGGGGGGCGAAAATACAAAACAGTCCCAAACCACTCTATGGATGTAACGGGCAGCTTCCTCGTGACAAATAGCATTTGTGGGGATAGACGACATGTAATTAGTACACATAGGTTGGGAGTTAGAGTCGAAAACGCCTTAAACTTAGTCGAAAAAGAGTATTCAATGGGCGAAAATACAAAATAACTCCGACCCAGTCTATGGATGTCACATGAATTTGCAAATTAAACAAACAACTAATAGTAATGCAACATATAAAATAGGTAATGAAGAAATCCAAGTCTAATTTTTCAATTGTAAAAAACCAACATGACCGCGCGTTTGGAAATTCCTTTTCAGAATCCAACAAAGATGTTGTCTGAATCCAATAATAGTGAATCGTGACTAAGCTAAGCTAAGGCTTGATTAGTTAGAAAGCAAGAAATAATTAGCTCTCTGGATCAACTTCACATGCATAGAGAATACTAGAAGCACCACAAATGACTATCAACCAAATAAATGAGGATAAAATACACTTGCACCTGATTATGTAATGCTCAAACCTGTGAAGAAGATGAATAGTTTAATTCATTCACCATAACCTTTAATGTTTTTGCCTCAAACTATCAAGTTCTGTATGCATTTATGGTACTAACGGGTGCATTTTTTTTTTTTGTAGATGGCTTTTGGCGTGGACTTGTGGATATTCCATTTTTGTGCACGGAGGAATTTACACTTTTGTATAATCCCGCTATTTTGTCATCCTTTACTTTTGTGTGGATTAGTATTAATCATACAGATAACTTTTGGCATGGTACAGATTACTTTTGACATCGAATGGATAATTATTGGCGTAGTATATAGATTACCTTTTGTCGTGTAATTTGTATCACGCCAAATGGTCATTTGGCATGGTAGTGAATATATTGTATACGGAGGACATGGTTTTCGTATGATTTTATGTTTTGTATGGAATTATTATTTTAGGTTGGAATATACATAGTTTGTATGGAATTTGACATTAAAAGTTTTTCTTTTTTGGATGGTTGGAAGTGAAAATGGATGCAAATTGTGGAATGGTTGATAATATATGTATTGTATTGTTTTGATTATATACATGATACAGGTTGCATGGAATACATATAGGTAATTTTAAAAAAAAAAATACAAAATGATGTTTTTGGTGACTAAACAATTGGTAGCTAAAAAGGAAGAAAATAATTTTAGCGACTAAAATTTTAGTAGCTAAAAAAAATAAAACGAAAAAAAAACTTTTTGGCGACTAAATATTTAGTAGCCAAAAGAAATCAGACTTTAAGCGACTAAGACATTAGTAGCTAAAAATAAAAATAAAACAAAAAAAAAAGTTGGAGACTAAATATTTAGTAACCAAAAAAAATCAAATTTTAGGCGACTAAAACATTAGTAGTTAAAAATAAAAAAATAAAACAAAAAAGATTTTTGGCGACTAAATATTTAGTAGCCAAAAAAAAAAAAGTTTTAGGTGACTAAAATATTTAGTAGCTAAAAAAATTAAGATGAACAAAAAAAAAATTTGATGACTAAATATTTAGTCGCCCTAAATAATATAAGTTTTTGCCAACAAAAAGCTTTAGTCGTTGAAAATGAGCTATTAATTTTATTTAAAAGCTTTTGGCGACTGAAATATTAGTCACCAATTGTAGACTTTCGGTGACTAAATATTTTTTGGTCGCCAATTACCTTTCCCGACAATCATTCAATGACCAATTTGGCGACTACAAATTTTAGTCAATAAAAATTTTCGGCGACTAAAAAAGGACTTTTGGCGACTAAAAATTTAGTCGCCAAAAGTGCCATTTGTTGTAATGTCTCATTGGAGCTTTATAAAATTCTATTAAGTATGTTCTCCATCGAACTAGAAGCGTTACATAACTTGGTACAAATTTCTAGAAATTGCAAACCTTAGACTGTGGTTCCCAAATTTCAAAACTAAGAGTTTGACTTGTACAACCCATTTAAATTGAACTAAAACATACATGCAAACAATACAACATTACCTTATCTAGATTGCAAAGGCAACCATACATGCTACCACTCATGTATAGAAAAAATTTAAATTATGCATATACCCCTTATCGATAAGACATTATAAAATATTGAGTAAACTCACCAGCATTACCCTAACCATAACATAAATATATTACTTATATATATATATATATATAAAAGCTAACATAAATATAAAATAGGGCTATAGAAAATAGGACACTTGATCCTTGATAAGCTGAACACTCTTGATAAGCTTTATTTGGTACTAGGAACTCTGCTACTTGCTGTCTATGTGGTACTGGGACTGAGGATCATAACCATTTGTTTTTTAATTGTTCATTCTCCTACAGAGTTTGGAAATTTATGCAGGATATGTGCAATCTGAATGTGCCTCAATTAAATTAGACAAGTTTAGTAGATTGGTTAACCAGTAATATCAAGGGTAGTTCTTTGGCTGCCACTATCTCTAAACTTGTGTTTACCTGTTCTATTTACTATAGATAGATTGAGAGGAATTGCAGGATTTTCAAAGACTCAAAGTCAACTGAATTCGCTGTTCAATCTAAGATTAGAAGCCTTGTGAGAAATAGGATAATGTCCATCTCAAGCTTCAAAGAGGATGTGACAAATGCCCGGTTCTTGTTGAAGTGGTCAATCCCAAACTCTGTCCTGAAATCAGGTCAACGTTAGCTAGTGGTGGTCTGGTATATTTGTGTGGTTACTGATTTGATGTTAATATGCAGGTTACTCTGATTGGTGAGTTGGCCCACTCTGAAGACAATGTGTTTGACAAAAATCCCAAGTGAGGTGAGCTTCCTCTTGCTTTGATTCTCTTTTCTGACTAACCAAACAAAGTATTTTTCTCATTTGATTACTCTTGTTGATTGTATGTTACAATTTTTAGCCTAATTTGTACTCTCTTTTTTATCTGTTAAAAAATTATTATTGTACTGTGGAATATCCTCACAAAATGTTCTTCTTCTTCTTCTTCTTTGTGAAACTGCTAATTTGGGAAGGTTGTTCTAATTGTCATAATTCTTTTAAGCTCAATTCAATGAGCTAGTGAATGTTTATTCAAAATTCAAATACGCATATCCTCAGAATAGGTTCTTATTAAATCAAGTCCCTAAAAAAATTATCTTTATAATTTAGTTTTATGTTATTAAGCTCCAGCATATTATAGTCTAATATTATGAGACTCTTTTTAGGTATGTTCTGTAATATTAACCAACTTAGTTTCATCTGTTATAGTTGGCAGGTTATCAGCCCTGTTGAAGCTATTGGGTATGTTGTTGTTGTGGATAAGTTGCTTACTATTCAAAATAACTCGTATGGACAGCCAACAATTTTGGTGGCAAAATCTGTGAAATGAGAGGAAGATATTCCTGATGGTGCAGTTGTTGTGCTGATACCTGACATGCCAGATGTCCTATCTCATGTTTCTGTGCGAGCAAGAAATAGCAAGGTAAAATTCACTATCATTCTATAATTTTTTTTTTCTTGTTTTCTCAATGGGCGACTGTTGAAATGAGTGACACTGATGTGTGACAGATGTGATGATATTTTGATCTTTGGCAGGTGTGCTTTGCTACATGTTTTGATCCCAATATTTTGGCTGATCTCCAAGCAAATGAAGGGAAGTTGTTGCAAATAAAACCTACATCTGCAGATATAGTTTATAGGTAATTGCATCCATTTAAATATCACCGGAAATTTACTGCTTATAATGTGCATGATGAAATTGTAGTCCATTTTTTCATTTACTTTTCTTTAGGTATGAATACATTTTCATATAATCTACAAATCAAAATATTCATTGCTCCACTAAAAATCCAAAATACACAAGAAGCCAATATTAATTCTCTTTCTTTCTTGTGCTTAACCCCAGCATGGTGGAGGGTGGCTTAACAAGTGCAAGTTCAGCAAACTTGAACGAAGAAGGCTCTTTGCCCTCTATAAAATTGGTCAGAAAGCAGTTTGGTGGCAGATATGCCATATCATCTGAGGAGTTCACTAGTGAAGTGGTTAGAATTGTATTGTCAAATTTCATTTATATTTGAGGAGTTTTCTCTTTTTTCTAAACAGTTTGTGTAAGTTACAAAATGTTGATTTTCACAGGTTGGAGCTAAATCACGTAATATTGGATATCTAAAAGGAAAGTTGCTTTCCATGGGTTGGGATTCCTACCTCGGTTGTCCTACCATTTGGAGTTTTCGAGAAAGTTCTTTCAGACGATTTAAATCAGGTTTTTCTCATCTCAAAATCTTTCACATATCTCTATTGTAGTTTGTTATTGCCCTCTTCATTCAGTAACTTCTAATTTTTCCATTTGGCATAGGATTTTTTCTTTTCTTCCAATTATTTCTTAATAGTAGACACACCAACTGGGTGAATTTGCGTTTGTTTTGATCCTAGATTGGTGGCCTTGTTTTAGATTGTTGTTCTAGCCAAACAAATGTGAAAGAAAGAATCAATCTGTTGCTAAGTAGTGACCATCCAAGGGATTCAGGTTGTAATCTGAGAAACAAGACAGAAGCTTACTGATCCACTCCTTTGTGAACTCTGTACTTATCAAAAATTAAGGAAGACAAATTAAAGAAAGGATCATGTTAGATGCACCATCATTACTAAACAGATGTTGGCATCATCTAAACTGAGGTTTAATTAGGGTACTTTTGCATGGGCAGAATTCACTTGTATAATGTTGCCCCATATTATTGATGCACTGAACTCTAACAATGCAAATATGCCATTCATTACTATGAACTGTGATGTCAATGTTTAAATTCTAGGTGACTTCAATTGCATAGAAGGTTTTGTTCTTGATAGATGCTTACCATCCCTGAAACCTTTAGAAGGATAGCGTCAAGTATTCATTTAACTGAACTTTTCTGTGCATAATCTTTAGATAACCTTGCAAGGTCCATTCTGTAGCTCGAGTTATTTTGTTAAGTTGTTAGTATGGAAATCTTCTCTTGTTTCAATTTGGTGTGAGTGTGGTTTCATTTACCTTAATGGTCTTTCTTAATTCTGATGGCATATTGCTACTTGTATTTAATTGGCAGAAAGTTGCAGAGAAGTTACAACTACTGAAGAAAAACTTAGGAGAAAGAGACTTCAGTGCCCTCAAGGAGTTGCGCAAGACAGTTTTAGAGCTTTCTGCACCATCCCAGTTGGTATGTTCTTTCTAGAAATGTTGTTAAGGACCTTTTTTTTTTTTTTTTTTGACATATAATTCTCAGAAATTTGCAACATTAGAGATGCTTGTGTTTCTTTGTTGAATTGGAAAAGAAGCATGCTGCTGTTAGTTGGGAGTAGCTTGATGCTGCTGTGTGTGCTACTGCGAATTTTGGGGCACCAAAATCAACACCAAAAACAGCACCAAAATCAGCATGAAAAACAGCTTTGCAGCACCCGAAACAGCACCAAAGTCAGCTCTGCAGCAACAACAATCAGCAACAACAGCAACACAGCAGCTTTCCAACAGCTTTGCTACACACAGCAACAACTAATAGCAACAACAACTCCATTCTGCAGCAGCATAGAGGTTAACTCCCTACTACACATAGAACACACTCTGTGTTGGCATTAGGATTTAACACTCCTATCCTAACCCAAAAAAAAAAAAAAAAACACTTAAAAAACAGCCCCAAACATCCTTCAATACAAAACCCCTGCTATACAATGAGCAGAGAGTGCAGTCATAGAGGGAAGTGAGTGGGAATCATAAAACAAGACTTTTGTGTACACATCTCCACACAGTTAACAGGGTGAAAAAGCCTATTGTAACATGCCCGGGGGGTACCCGCGCGCGTTAAACAGTTCGGACTCCCAAGATCTCTTTGATCTCAAGTTTCACGAGTGCAATGTGAAACATAGATGAGGGTCCAGATTTGGCAACTTTTATTGAAAATCCATTTTATTGCAATTTTGTCAAAAATGGACTGCGTCATCAGATCTCAGAGTCGCCACCTAATATTTTGGAAAATTAGGAAACCCATGACTCGGTGCCAAGGCCACTGTTCGTCGTAACCAAGGATGCTTGGCTCGGAACCTTAGGTATGAGAGGGGAAGGTCAATAATGAGCACCCCCGCTCACCCGATCAAAAGATCGGCCTCTACTAAACCATGATATGACTTTTTATTTTCTTTATATGTTCATGTTCTGATTATTGAATAAATCCTAAAATTTACTATGTGAAGCATACAAGTATAGACTAGTTTGCTCAAATTGGAACAATTCAATTTTATGTTTGTTTTTCGAAAAAGGTTTGAATTTGCCACTTGACAAAGTGGGCTTAAAGTTTGTGAATTTGCCACTACAAAGTGGGCTTAAAATGTACATTTATTGAATTATTCCAATTCAAACAACAAGCCTTCATCCACAGGCATTCATACAGTTTATCACTTAAGCAAATAGCCACATGGTAGGATGCTAAACATAATAAGAAAATCACACACAAATGAGATGCTAAAGCATAAAAACTCACAGATTGACCGATGTCCCTCGAACAACTACAAAACAAAGTTAGTAAAATATGCATGATCTTATATGCAGAATCCTAATGCAATTCACTCATGAGATGTACTAAAGATTCGGCTTCCAAAATATGGCATGTGAATCATCTCACTAACATGAGGTAGCACATAGAATCACATAAGAATTGATTAAATCCACACATATAAATTTAGCCGAATCTTAATGCATGAAACATGGATGCAAAGCATGGATATACATGGCATGTCAGATATATACATATGCACAGTTAGGGAAAGCGAGTAAAGAATGGGATAGAAAGAAGCGGGATGGGGAAATTATTACAACACCTGAATTATTACATATCCGAAGGAAAGAGAGAGAGGAATAATAAAATAAAATAAAATAAAAATCTCACAAAACACTCAAAATAAAAAAACAAACAAAGAACTTCAACTCAGTAACCCACTGGCACATTCCACTCGTCTTCTCCAATAAAAATGAAGCCCAGCATTTTGAATCCCGGGCCACTCATAAAGTCAACAACTAGTAAAGATCCATTTGTCTTCGATCCAATTCAACAGACCTCAGCCCATGTAAATTCATCTTCAATGTAGACCCCACCGAAGTCACTCAACATTTCAAATTGATTAGGAACTTCAGTTGGGAATATATCCACTCAAAAAAAAAAGTGCACTGGTATGGTATGGGCCAATCAGAAGTTTTTAGTGGAGATTATATATATGTTATATGGAGTAATAAACATTTCAAAAAAAACAAATCTGAGTGGGGAAAAAGAATCTGTGCATGTCTCTTTGTCCAAAAACACACCCCACCCACAGACTATTATTGTAACTACACCCAACCACACTTGGAGCGCGTCCACACCACTACATCTTCTTCCATACACATATCACACGGATTGGTTGCATGAACAGCTGAACCACGGTGAACCCATAACTGAGGACCAGGAGAGTACCACAGCCAACACATGCCATGCTAGATTGCACAGCCTCTCCTCCTCCGCCGTAACACGACCAACTTGCGCTGCTCCTCTAAATCACCGTCGTAGTTGCTGCTGCAACACTACTGAGCATCGTTCATGAAGGCTGCTGCTGAGTCCAATACGCTGCCGCCACGGTGGTGGTGGTGTCTACTGTGTTGTCTGTGTGTGTGGGTTGTGTGTGTGAGTCTCCTCTGTGCCGTGTATGTGTCTCCCTCCTTTTTTGTGGTGAGTGTGTTATCTTTGTATATATATTGAAAATCTGCCCGAGACCCCCCCGGCCATGTGAACCTCTCTTTTGCTTTACATTTTTAAAATCAAAGTGGAGAGATAGAGGCCCCCTTTGTGAGCTGTATCCATGTATCCTTTTAAAAGTTCAACCTATCTATCATCTCCACTCTTCTTTTTCTTTTTTGTTTTGTTATTCTCCACAATTCTAATCTATCTCCACCGAAAGTTGTATGTGTTTTATTTTCAAACTCCTCCACCATTTTTCAAACTTACTTCACCAAATTGAGTCCCACTCCACTGAATTATTTTCCACTCAAAACTTATCATCACCTGACCCTCTCCTTTTCTTTTCTTTATTTTCTTTTTCATTTTTTATTTTTTTGTTTTGTTTTGTTATTTTTATTTCTAAAATACACCACCTCAAAATATATACACACACATCAAATTATATAAAAACATATAAAATTATAAAATACAACAAAATAATAAACTATATGATATAAACTAATTTGGCCAAAATAGGTGAGGTTTTGGATTAAAATTTCAATTTGATTTTTTTTGTGAGGGTGGTCAAAACAAAGTGCCCAAGTCTTAGGGCTGGTCAAAATGGGATGTCTACACCTATACACATATATAAAGGGCTTTCCACCTTGCACATCCTTCACTCTAATCCTAATAAAACTTAAAATCATTTTAAGAGCCTATAAATCCAAAAAACACACCAGATTTTATCTATGAATAAAAATTAGGGACCCACAACCATTTGGAGGTCTAAGAAAGAAGTATCAAAAAAAGAAAAAGAAAACAAGTAGTGGTATAAATCCCTCCAAGAAACAGACACTAGACCCCGCTACAATAATGTGACACACAAGAGGTGAGAAATTAGATACTATTTGCTATAACATGGCTTTCCAAGAACTACTATATATCCCGGAGGCTGTATCAGATACCATTATTCCTGTTAAGATCACAAGCAATTTCGACCAACAAACTCCAAAGAAAGCTTTGTTCACAAGGACAACATTAGCCAATCATATCACACTTCCCACCTTGGGGCAACAGACCACTCATCAGAATACTCGTCAAAATGCTTTTGTTTTGGTATGCCACATATCATATTTGAACAGTCTCTCATAGTGTGTTTCTGACTTGCTTGAGACAAGGAACAATATGCAAAAGGATGGCTTAATAATTGAAAAAAAAAAAAAAAAAACAAATATTGACATTTTGTTTTGTTTTTAGTTTTTTTATTTATTTATATTATTTATTTATTTATTTATTTATTTATTTATTTATTATTATTATTATTATTATTATTATTATTATTATTATTATTATTATTATTATTATTATTATTATTATTATTATTATTGTTATTATTATATAGTTGTGGTTCTGAATATGAGTCTATGAACATATGGATCTAATTGAGTGTTTTTTTTATGCATTCTCTGTTATCTTAATTTAGACCTTGCTGCTATCTACAACCGTATTGATGGGTCGTTGAACACACCAAAATTAAATACTAAACTATACCAAATTCAATTAGAATAATGGCAAGTCCAGGTATCGATCCACAGGGACTATTGTGAAATCAAACTAATTTAATTGTCAAATTCCTAAATTAATTTTGATGAAAAGATTGGTTGTTTATAACCTAATTTAATAACGAATAAATTAAACTAAGGAATTGAATTATCAAGAATAATTGAAATTGGTTTACTGAATTGGGGAAAAATCCTAGGGTAGAGAATTCACCACTAACCACATAATTAGGGTTTCCAATTGAAATCAATTATGCTATGGTTTGAACGGATTAATGTTTCGCAACTACAAGTTCGAAGCATTTGACAAGAAGATCATCACATTCAATGTACGAGCACGAACCATCTCAAGTAATACGAATCGTTCACTCTAAACTAAGGTAGTGATACGACTCGTTCCTCGTAGCATGGTTCGTCTCATACCTTGAATGTGAAGGAATAGAAAACACATGTATGGATAACATTCAACAATCACAGAAAGTCAAATATTCGAAGGAATAATGAAAATTATATAAAAGAAACTTCTAAAACACCATACAAATGTTCAAACCTTTACATAATTTAAAATCAAAAAGAAAACTAAATAATTACATGGCTAGGGTTTCATCAAAACCTAGAAAATGAGACTAGCCACTCATGGAGGAGTGGGAGGAGGTAGATGGAGAAGGAACCACCATGGGAGACATCTTTGAAGCTTCTTGTTCCTTTCTTTCCCAAACCCTAGCCTCTCTCTTTAGGTCAAAACAATTTCAGAACCCTAGAAAAGCCTTTTCCTTTTCTTTTTATACTTCTACTCACTTCCAAACAGGTTTAAAACATCAGTTTGACTTTTCCAGAAAAAGTCAACTCTGTCCAAATTTTGTCTTTTTGCCCATTTTATGCTCCGACGATGTACAACCTGATTGACATTCAACACACATAAAGTATACGGTTTGACCAGCAAGTGAAGTTAAGAGATTCTAATTAACGGCCTCAATGATGTACATTTCGGCCTTAATCACATCCCCCAACTTACTACTTGCTAGTCCTCAAGCAAGTAAAATAAAATAAAATAAAACAAAATCTATCTATTTCCTCTTTCGTGGGAAAACGGTTGCATTTAGCATATGCAACAAGCCTTTAAACCACAAGGTTACCCCAAGTGGACGAGTAAAGTCTCGTGAGGGTTTCCAGAAATGATACCCACAAACATTAACATATTCATATATACTCAACAACAAATGACACACTACTCCACCTAACAATCAACTTATGTGCCACTACAGTGTGATATTGAGACATCATGAGTCATTAAAGACACAGTGGACAAGCATGAAGGAACCTATTGAGTCAAAACCACAATTCAGTTAATACAAAAGTAAAGTTCCCTATACTTGTGCATGCTAGTAGACAAGTCATGAGTACCCTTGGTGTAAAGTGCAATCTCCATATTAGTTAACTATCCACTATAATAGCCCAGTGTAACTCATAATAACACCCAACATATACAGAAAAACTAACCTGTTGCAGCCAAGATTCTCAAAAGTTTTTTTTTTTTTTTTTAAATGACTGTGCAATGTCCTGATCCATTAAGCTTTCTAATCAACCCATGTAACAAGCATTGGACCAATGACTCCCAAACCAGACGGTTTTAGGGCACTAGGTGTAAAGACACCCCTACGGGCTTAATAACTCGAGTTGAAAAGGCTACGAATCCGAACAAGTCATTCTTCTTATTTTTCCTTAACTGTGCAATGTCCAAGTCCCTTAAGCTTTCTAATCAACCCATGTAGCAAGTTTTGGGCCAATGACTCCCAAACCAGACGGTTTTAGGGCATTAGGTGTAGAGACACCCCTACGGGCTTAATAACTCGAGTTAAAAAGGCTACGAACCCAAACAAGTCAAGTTTGTTTTTTTTTTTTTTTTTTTTTTTTTTAAGAATCTTGGCTCCTCATTTATTCTTTTCTGCAACTCTAGCTATTATCAATGATGTACACCAGGGATTATAATAAAAAGATCACCGCTATGATAGTGTGTTCATGTGAATTAAGGCATACTCATGACAAGTGTACTAAAACCACAAACACAGACAACTCTCCTCGTGCAAACATCGCATGCAAGTATCTACCCAATAAACCCTTTTCATACAAGTCTACTATGCTCTCCAATAAACATATGCAAATATCATCACCCTACTAGCAAAAAGTCACATCAAGTGAAGTAATGCAATCAAGTGAAACAGGTATAAGCATGAATTATGAGCCAAATAGAAATGCACAAAAGAAAATATAACCCTCATCCCCAACTTGAATATGACATTGTCCTCAATGGAAAAGTAAAGAGAAATGAGAGAAAATTACCAGAAATGTAGGTGCAGATCCAGGTAGGCAGAGAGTAACAGAGACACACTCACACTTTTTTTTTTTTTTTTGTACATAAAATCGAAAATAATTAAATAAATGAATAAAAATGACCTTAAATTAAATTAAATAAATTGTAAACTAAACTAAGCTAAACTACTAAAGAGCCTAAAGTATGAAATAAAATAACCTAAACTAACCTTCTTTTTTTTTTTGATTAATAGAAGAGAAAATAAAATAAAATAAAATAAAAAACTAAACTACTTATTAATTAAATGAACAATTACAGTATAGAAGAAAAATAAAAATAACATCACTAACTACACAAGTATAATAAAAATAAAAATAAAACTAAAATCTACTAACTAATTAAACTAACCAGAATCACTACGAAGCAATTTAAACTAAACAAATATAGCAAATTAAAAAAAAAAAAAAAAACTAAATTAAGATTAATGTTAGCACCATGATTTCTGAAGGTTTTTTTTTTTTTTTTTTTTTTTTGCAAAATAGAAAATAGAAAATTAAAAATAAAATAAATAAAATTCGAAAAAAAAATTTAATAAAAAATTATAAATAAAATAATTGTATATTTATTTATTTAGTTTTAAATTTTATTTATGTGTTTATTTACTTAAATAAATTAAAAAAAAAATAAAACAAAACCTAACTTCTTTTTTTTTTTTTTTGTAAAGATGTGGCCGCACTTGGCGGCGCACCTGCTTTAATAGCAGAATGCAACGTCCCCAATTTCACAAATGTCCCGCACGTGCGGGGCCCAGGCCGCACGTGCGGCGATTTGAACCCAGGCGCGCTTTTTTTTTTTTTTTTTTAATCGGCGTCCCGCACGTGCGGGGGCCAAGCCGCACGTGCGGCTGGTCAACGCATGCCATTCCCGCACTTGCTTATTAAGCAGGGGCCAACTTTGATTTTCTGTCTTCTTCTTCTTCTTCTTCTTCTTCTTCTTCTTTTTATCTTATATTTGTATTTGTTTATAATTGAACATATATAACAACAAATTTTTTTTTTTTAAATAAAGAAAATAAACATGAAAACATGTTCTCCTTTTTTTTTTTTTTTTTTCTTTTTTTAACAAGTACAACACAAATTTTTTATTTTTTTATTTTATGTTAAAATGAACAAGTATAACCCCCCCTTTTTATTTTATTTTTTTTAAATCAAAACTACGCATTTCTACCTTCAATTGACATCCGAAATAAATATAGCACATAAGAAAATAACGGAATGCCCACTAAAGGTATAATCTTCACGCGAAAACCACGGGTACTACTTTTCTCCCTAACTGTGTTTGTAACTTTCCCTATTCTCCAACAGGGTGACAGACTAGGTTGATTCGGTATCCAGAATCGAGGCGCATAAAACTACCTCAACCTATGGGGCTGCCATACAGAGTTCAAGCCGAGGTAGTTTTGAAGCAATCTCCACACCCCTGGGTATTTAAACCAGACTCTAGTCTCGGAAATCCCAAACCTTTGTGTTCTAGGCTTTGCCATTCGAACTCTAGTTTCCACCGTCTCAGTTGGTCTCCTAGGAACTCACTACAAACACGGTTAGGTGGCTATACCAGACCGTCAGATGCCGTTCGGGCACGGCTAACACCAAAGGAATTACACCTTTAGAGGATTTAAAATCTCCTAGACGCAAATAAAACATAACGAGAATAAAGAAAAACAGAATAGCATAGAAGGGAAAGAAAAGAGAATAAGGAATCAATCTATCAATCATAATAAAATGGGTCCATCAAACCCCTGGGTAAAGGAAAATGATCCTTCCTAGTCGAGGAATTTAGTCTCCTATAATCAATGCACACTCGCCACCCAGTAGTGGTTCGTGTGGGGACTAACTCTCCTCCCTCATTCTCAACAACGGTGATGCCCGATTTCTTGGGCACCACTTGTGTGGGACTCACCCACTTGCTATCTGAGATGGGGTATATAATACCCGCATCCAACAATTTTAATACCTCCTCAACTGACCCATCAATATCAAAATTTTCAAACCCAAAATGAGCTAGACAAGCCTCTAAAGGGTCCTCTACAAGAATGGAGGGCAAAGCCTCCTCCACAATCTCATCCACAACATCCACTAATAAGCACTCCTCTCTCTCATGAGGTTGTTGGGATGCTTGGAAAATATTAAGTTTCACTTGCATGTTGCCAAATGAAACTTCCATAACCCCGGTCCGACAATTGATGCATGCATTGGCCGTAGCCAAGAAAGGTCGACCTAAGATCACCGGGATTTGTTTCTTAGAACTGGCTACCGGTTCCATATCTAACACCAAAAAGTCAACAGGGAAGTAGAACCTATCAACCTTAACTAGCACATCCTCAATCATGCCATGTGGCACTCTGAGGGACCGGTCAGCCAATTGAAGAGTGACAGTAGTGGGCTTCAACTCGCCAAGCCCAAATTCCTCGTACACAGAGTACGGCAATAAATTGACACTAGCCCCTAAATCTAATAAGGCCCTATCAATGAAATGGTCCCCTATAATGCATGCAATGGTTGGGGCACCCGGGTCCTTAAGCTTAAGAGGTGTGTCATCCAACAAGATGGAGCTTACTTGCTCCGTGAGTAGGACCTTTTGGGACACATGTGTCCTAGATTTACGCTTTTACAAAGGTCCTTCAGAAATTTGGCATATGATGGTACTTGCTTAATCGCCTCCAACAGGGGGAGGTTGATTTTTACCTGTTTAAAGACATCCATCATTGCCTCCATAGATGCCGCCTTCTTATTAAAAGGGGACGGTGTATCAAGGCATTGGGGAAAGGGTGCCTTAGGCACATATGGAGTGCTAGGGACTAAGTCATCCCTCTTAAGTGTTTCCCCCTCACCCTTGCTCGCATTAGGTGTACCCCCGTGGTCACCCTTCTTAACTCTAGTTGCATCAGACGCAACTGACTGAGGCTCTAACTCCCTACCACTTCTCAAAGCAACCACCGCCTGCACTTGCTCATGTTGCTTACCATTCCCACCCGAACTCTCTGCCCCGTATTGTCCCTTAGGGTTGGCCACAGTTTGACTTGGTAATTTTCCCTCCTCTCTCCGATTCATGTTGTTAGCCATTTGACCCAATTGGGTCTCTATCTTGGCAATAGAGTGAGTGTGGGAGTGAACTATCGGTGCTAACCCCTTAAGTTCTGAGAGAACTTCCAACACCTGAGTCTCAAAGGCAGAGTTGCCCTGAGGAACAGGCGGGGGTGTGGTTGCCGGTACGGTTGTGGGGGTCGATAAGGTTGCGGTGGTTGGTAGGATGATTGGTTGGCAAAATTATTGAAATTCTGCCTTGGTGGTGGAGGATTGTAAGAAGTGCCTTGTGAAGGGGGTCTCCATGAGAAATTAGGGTGATTTCTCCATCCCGGATTATATGTGTTGGAGTATGGTCATTACCCGGGTTGGAGAATCCTTGAGCCGCATTCACATGCTCTTGGACTAACTCCGGAAATTGTGATGCCGAAGGGCACTCACTCAAGTCATGAGCAGGGCTCGCACATATAACACATGCCTCACGGAATTGAGGCTGATCTTGCTGGGTAGGGGCATGTCCCGTAGCTAATAAGTGGTCTATCTTGCGGGATAGTGCCTCTACTTGTTGGGCTAACTCTAAGTTTTGTCCGACCTCATAAATGCCCCCTCTTTTCGGGGCTCCAACTACTGGTTGCCGGACTTGCCGGGCTGCAGAGGCATGGTGAAGGGAATTATCACTTAGGTTCTCAAACAATTGCCATGCCTCGGCATCATTTTTAGACATAAATGTCCCACCACAAGACGAATCCACCATTTGGCGGTGTGGCTCAGTTAAGCCATAATAGAATGTTTGAACAAGTTGCCAATCAAGCACTTGGTGGTGGGGACACTGTTGGAGAAGGTCTCGAAGTCTTTCCCACGTCTCATGGAATTGCTCGCCATCCATTTGAGCAAAGTTTGTGATGGCTCACCTAAGTTGGTTGGTTTTACCTATGGAAAAGTACTTCTCCAAGAACCGTTGCTGTAATTGGTCCCAAGTTGTGATTGAATTAGCAGGTAAAGAATTTAGCCAGTGTTTGGCTTTATCCTTTAACGAGAATGGAAACAATCGCAACATTAAGGCCTCATTTGTGAAATTCTGGATCCTCACTGTCGAGCAAATTTCCAGAAATTCATTCAAATGCTTATAAGGGTCATCATGAGTTAGTCCATGGAATGATGGGAGCATTTGTATGGTGTGGACTTAATCTCATAATGAGCAGCAGTGGTGTTGGGTAATTGGATGCATGATGGTGATGTATATGCAGTGGGTGTAAAATAATCCTTAAGGGTCCGGTTAGGCACATTCGGGACATTAGGATCTGCCATCTCTAATGGCTCAATGTATGAATATGAAATATTCAAGCCTAGGAACACGGGCAGAGGCCCTAAGTCTCCTAAAGGGTCCTTTCTAGTTCAAGGTCCAAACTCCACAATTCAGGGCGACAAGAACGACGCCCGTGCATACACTACCCACACACACACAATAAGTTCGACTCGGTG
This sequence comes from Camellia japonica, assembly GCA_030407325.1. Classification (NCBI taxonomy): domain Eukaryota; kingdom Viridiplantae; phylum Streptophyta; class Magnoliopsida; order Ericales; family Theaceae; genus Camellia; species Camellia japonica. Next base: position 182,819,068 of record JAPPVO010000016.1, read on the forward strand.
CACTAAGTTACGAAAGCAGAATGCTAAAAGAGAAATACTCACAGCGGTTTAACGAAAACGCTTTACTCGTCTTGCGGGTGCTTGACGTGTAGACGTTGTCTCCAACCCCAATTGAGCTTTGACTTTCGTTTTAGCACTTTGGTGCTTTGCTTGTGAGTTTTTGCTTCTGTTTACTCACTTTAGTGCTGCGGTTTTTTTTTTTTTTTTTTAAAGCTCGGCTGCCTCCGCTTGCACTTCAATGATAGCTCCAATTTCAAACGCTCTGCACACTTAGCAACACCAAAAGCATAAAATCCTAAACTAAAAATTAAAATAAGAATGTAACTTTAAATTAACTAATTTCGCCAGAAGTCCCCGGCAACGGCGCCAAAATTTGATGGGTCGTTGAACACACCAAAATTAAATACTAAACTATACCAAATTCAATTAGAATAATGGCAAGTCCAGGTATCGATCCACAGGGACTATTGTGAAATCAAACTAATTTAATTGTCAAATTCCTAAATTAATTTTGATGAAAAGATTGGTTGTTTATAACCTAATTTAATAACGAATAAATTAAACTAAGGAATTGAATTATCAAGAATAATTGAAATTGGGTTTACTGAATTGGGGAAAAATCCTAGGGTAGAGAATTCACCACTAACCACATAATTAGGGTTTCCAATTGAAATCAATTATGCTATGGTTTGAACGGATTAATGTTTCGCAACTACAAGTTCGAAGCATTTGACAAGAAGATCATCACATTCAATGTACGAGCACGAACCATCTCAAGTAATACAATCGTTCACTCTAAACTAAGGTAGTGATACGACTCGTTCCTCGTAGCATGGTTCGTCTCATACCTTGAATGTGAGGAATAGAAAACACATTTATGGATAACATTCAACAATCACAGAAAGTCAAATATTCGAAGGAATAATGAAAATTATATAAAAGAAATTTTTAAAACACCATACAAATGTTCAAACCTTTACATAATTTAAAATCAAAAAGAAAGCTAAATAATTACATGGCTAGGGTTTCATCAAAACCCTAGAAAAGGAGACTAGCCACTCATGGAGGAGTGGGAGAAGGTAGATGGAGAAGGAACCACTATGGGAAACATCTTTGAAGCTTCTTGTTCCTTTCTCTTTCCCAAACCCTAGCCTCTCTCTTTAGGTCAAAACAATTTCAGAACCCTAAAAAAGCCTTTTCCTTTTCTTTTTATACTTCTACTCACTTCCAAACAGGTTTAAAATATCGGTTTGACTTTTCCAAAAAAAGTCAACTCTGTCCAAATTTTGTCTTTTTGCCCATTTTATGCTCCGACGATGTACAACCTGATTGACATTCAACACACATAAAGTATACGGTTTGACCAACAAGTAAAGTTAAGATATTCTAATTAACGGCCTCAATAATGTACATTTCGGCCTTAATCACGTATCATGGTCATATTGATGCATACAAATAGATCTGTTTTAGATTTTATGAAGGTTTTTATTTTTCATTTCAAAAAGGTTTGTTGATCTATAGATCAATGTGGTATATAGTTTATCAAGTGTCCATTTTTCTTTGTCTTTCTAAACCTTTGAGAATTTTAAGGATGGTTCTTAGAAATTCCTAAGTTTTGCAACCTCAGTCTGATGAGATTGCTCTACACTTGTTTGTTAAAAACATATATGGTTTAATCTGATCTGAAATGTTTTTTGTTGTTATTTTATTATTATTATTTTTATTATTTTTTTGCAGAATTCACAAAGGTTGTCCATACAGCAATTGAATTGGTGGTGATGGGATTTGTAGGCTTCTTCATGAAGCTGAACTTCATCCTTACTAACAACATCTTCATCTAATCTGGTTTAGGTAATATTTGTCTTCAATCCTATGTCTCATTCATTTTCAAAGATTAAACTTTGTTTACAGATGGAATGATTGGAATGGCTGAAAATGTTAAGTTTAGTAATCGGGGAAGATTACTTGAGATTGAGAAATATGAAGAAAGAAAAGGCTACATGTTCTTAGGGCAAAAGGTCCACTCTTTATCTTAATAGTTTTGGAACTAGTATTAAAATGTTGAAACTTCCTTTTGGATCATTTGCTCTGCCGCTGCTGAGGGTTGTTCTCTATTTTGGTTTGATCACTTCTAGTTTGGTTTGTTCTTTATTTTGAAGGATGACATTTGGGGGCAAAAATTGGAAACAGCCCCCAAACAGCCCTGAGATCATCACAGTCACCTCGGACTAGATTAAACAAACTTGTAAGAGCAAGCGGCGCATCGATAGGACACACGGTTAGATATTTAGACCAAAAAATGTGATAAGAAAGGCGAAAACGGACCATTTGGGGGCGAAAATTGGAAACAGGTCCCAAATAGCCCCGAGATAATCACGGTCACCTCGGCGTAGATTAAACAAACTTATGAGAGCAAGCAGTGTGTCAATAGGACGCACGGATAGCTATTTAGACCAAAACATGTGATTAAAAAGGTGAAAATGGGCCTTTTGAGGCCAAAAATTGGAAACAGTCTCGAAATACCCTTGAGATCATAATGGTCACCTCAGCCTGGATTAAACAAACTTGTGAGAGCAACCGGCGTGTCGGTAGGACTCATGGTTAGATATTTAGACCAAAAAATGTGATAAAAAAGGCAAAAACAAATGGATGAAGAAGTGACTTAATATTGTGCATGTAACATTAGATTACAAGAACTAAATCTTTTTGCAAGAACTTTAGGTGTTTCGTCCAATCTGCTAGAGTCAGAGTAGCCTAAGAGAACCAATTCTTGTGATGAGTAGATATTTGTAAAAAAGGTTAGACAAACTAAAGGAAAAAGTAACATTGTCATTCTTCTTATTTTTTTAATAAGTTAATAAACCTTTCTAGTAATATTAATTTTTATAAAATAAGTTCAATTACTTTTTGTTTGGAAAATTTTAAAGAAAATTTAAATATTGTGTATCGTATAAATTGCAATTGACCAAATTATTTTTTACAGATGTTGGAGGTCCATGGAGTGTTTAAATTCATACTGTGCAAACTCTGAAAAATTGTAGGTAAGCATGGGCTCTTGTGCTATTTAATTGACTCTGGGGGCACTTGAGTGAGAAAATTAGTGGCCCTTTCTTTGTAAGTGTTCTTGACTGGTTAATGCCAACATCCATGCTTTTGTCAAAAATAAAAGAAGTCTAAGCTTATTTAAATAGTGGGTCAAACTATCATATGTCTAGTTAATGTGATGGGTATGATGTAACAGAAAGATTTATGTCCTTAGTAGTGGTGGGTAGACTTCTCGAGAAGTTAGAGGTCTCATTCTAAGATGTCTGTTTTCTTTATCACAAAACTAACTTGCATGAAATGGCAGGGGAACGATAGAATTTTCTTCTTGCAAAAATTGTTGCATCTGATGTTTTTGAGATTCTTACACAATGTAAACATGATGGTTGGTTTGACGTCAAGTAATAGTGTGGTATGGCAGGGAACATGTTTGCATGTTTTGAATAATCATATAGAGTATTGGACAATTTACTAGAAACATCCAAACAAAGATTTAGTTTTGTAGTGACTAATTCTCAAATCCTATCTATGTGGTCTTTGGGGTAGAAGCTCCATCCCTCCAGTTTGAAAGTAAAATTTTAAGTGTTTTACCACATTTTGGACAAATAAGGTTTAATGATTGCTCAATTCTTGACATTCTTTTTCTTTTTCTTTTTCTTTGGTACAGATGGATGAACTCGTGCACAAAACTAAATTGTACAGGACTAATTGGCACTATAAGCATTTTTGGAAGGATTATATATTTTTGGATAAATGTGTATGGAAAATATTTCGATAGACTGGTAGTTATATTTTTGGATGGGTGTATATGGAAAATATTTGGGTACACTACTAGTTATATTTGTTGATAGATGCGCATGGATAAAAATTTAAAACATAATAACAAGTACTTGTTATGTTTTAAATTTTTATGCTAGTCAGGATGTGAATTGAAATTTTAATTGGAGGAATATGTCCTTTGAAATTACTTGTGGATGGAAACTTATAATAGTTGCTGACTTTTATTAAATAGGTTCAAGATTGGATGATTTATGTATTTGTTGAATGCTCATGATTCAGATACTTTGTTAGTATGAATGATTCTTTTAATTACAGATTATATTGAGTGGATTGGATGGAATATTGTCTTCAATTACAGGTTTATTTTGTTGGATGTTGGCAACCAAAATGTTGGCAACTAACATGTTTGGTCGTGGAATGTGACTTTTGGCAGCTAATCTATTGGTCGTGGATTGTGATTTTTGGCGACTAACATCTTTGGTCGTGGAATGTGACAATTGGCGACTAACATGTTTGGTCGGGAATATGTCACTTTTTGTGACTAAAGTGTTTTAGCAACTAAATGGATTAGTCGCAGTAATGATATTTTTAGCGACCAAAAATTTAGTTGGCAAATCCAACTTTTTCCCTACTAAAAAAAGTTTTGGTCGTTAATTACTTTTGCCGACCCTCAATTGGCGACCAAAAAAATCAGTCGCGAATAACTTTTGCTGACTAAAAATGGACTTTTGCTGACCAAATTTTTAGTCGGCAAAAGTGCGATTTGGAAGAGAAGGTTGCTATCATTTGCTAGCAGGCTCACTCTAATTAAAGCTGTAACTTTCTCTTTACCTGTATACTATCTATCTCTCTTCAAGATGCCAGAAGGGGTAGCTACTGAATTTGAGAGCTTCAAGCTAGATTCCTATGGGGGCGGATCTGATTTGAAGAAAAAACTTCATATGGTGAAGTGGGAGGAAATTTCAAAAAGTGTGGAACAAGGTGGGCTTGGCATTAGACGAGTTAGAGAGGTCAATGATAGCTTATTAATCAAGTGGTGGTGGAGATTTGGGGTTGATAAGGAAGCTTTATGGAGGAGAGTAATCTGTAGCAATTATAACTTGGAATTGGATAGCTGGGTTCCATCATTTAGATCTAGTAGCAGGTATTCTTGTGTATGGAAAGACATCATATCTTTAGCAGATTGCAGAAGCAGTTTAATGAAATTCTTTTTGAACAACCTGATTATAAAGGTTGGTGATGGATCTAGAGTCAAGTTTTGGAAAGACAACTGGTGTTTGAATGTGTGTTTGGAAAAAGAGTTCCCTGTTCTTTTTAGATTGGTAGTTGACAAAGAAGAATCATTCATATCAATGTATGAGAAAAGAGATGGTTCATCCAATTGGATATTCAATTTCCGAAGGAGGCTGATTGACTGGGAGTATAGGGAGGTTTCCAGACTCACTGATTTGCTTTTGGCTGCTCCTAACATCAGTTTTGATCAAACTGATATGCTATCTTGGGCTGCCACAAACTCAGGTGTGTTTTCAGTACTGTCTATATACCAATTTTTTGAACACTCTTTTGGTCCATATCTGTTAACCAACAAGTTTGTATGGATTAAGTACCTCCCACCCAAAGTTCAATTTTTCTGTTGGCTTTCTTGGAAAAATAAAGTCAAAACCTTTGCCTTTCTCCATAGAATTGGTGTACTACCTGCTAGTGCTTCAACACTCTGTATATTTTGTAAAAAGGAGATTGAATTAGTGAATCATTTACTATTGTACTGCTCATTTTCTTAGAGTGTATGGTCTCATATGTTGAGTTGGTGGGATTTACAAGGGGCCTTCCCAGGAACAATTGATAGCTTATTACTATGGTGGGATGGTGTTAGTCTAAACAAGAGGGAGAGAAAGATTTGGAGAGCTATTCCTCCTACTGTGTTGTGGTCTTTATGGAAACATAGAAATGATTGTGTGTTCAATAATTCTTCACCAAATCTACCTGAATTGTGTGAAGAGGTCAAGATTAGAATTTCTATTTGGTTAAAACCAATCCTCAAGGAGTGTCACTTTATTGTTCAGGATTTTATTTCTAGTCTTAGAGGCATCAGATATTGTTTGGGTAGAGTATGCATTGGTGGAGGTTGAGATGACCTTGAGTCTTTAGAGTGTGGCCCGGAGCTTGGTGTTGTTTTCTGGTGTGTTCTGCTGTATATTGTTGTGGTTTGGCCTCGATTTCTCTAGAGTGTTGTTTGCATTGGTGTGAGGTCTTCTGGGCTTATAAAGAGGCTGCCCTGCTATTGGGTGGGAAGATTGGGCTCAAGGACTGGGGTTTATGAACTGTAGATGAGGTATATGTGTGAAAGTGTACATTAAACCAGCAGGTTCAATATTGCATTAGGAATGGGAGCTAAGCTATCCATATGTCAGTTTGTATAATTAGCTGAATTTTTCATACGAGAGCAGTATTCACTGAAATCTGTGTAAATGGCTGAGGAGGGCAGCTACTGTGATGGTTCTTGTTGTTGGTGAGTTTGGCTACTGTTTTTGGGTGTTTTGCTTCTTGGCTGATATTGATGGCTGCTGCTGCGTTGCTTTGCTTAGGTGAAGTTTTGTATCAGAAATGGCTCAAGTCTGGTGGCATAAAACAATTTCTTGGTTTGGTATAGGGGGTCTCTAGTCTTTTACTCTACTGCTATCACTCTGCTGCTAATTCTCTACTTTTTGTTCTATGCTATTAAGATTTTTTTTAAGCACTTCACTAGTCTTTGGCTGCTGCTATTTTTGTTAGCTGCTGGTGTTGTGTGATGCTGCTGCTGTTTTGTGGTAAAGGTATGTATCTAAGGTCTACTAAAAGACTTGGTGAAAGGTTGCTGATCTGGTCTGGTCTGTTCAGAGGATTGGTCTGGTCTATTTTTGGCCTACTATATGCTGTTGGTCCGTTTGATTGGTCTAGTCTATGCAAGAGGCATCTATGCAGCTAGAGAGGACTTGAAATGTTGATGCACTAGTTTTTGCTTTGTTGATGATGGTTTTGTTGTTTTGTTTTTTGTTCTTCTCATTCCTTTAGTTCCTTTTGATTGGTTTCTCACCAATCTTGGGTCAAGTGCTTGCAAATGATTGTGCTTCCATAGCGGTGCCAACCTAGTTGGGATTGTTAAGGTTAGCGTTGATGCTCTTTGCACTTCCCTCTTTGTTGATGTAAGCTTTTGCATGTATTGTTTTCTTCATCAATAAAGTTTCATTTTGCTGATCAAAAAAAAAGAGTGGTGCTACATCCCCTAATAATATGTCATCTCCATATTGACCTCTAATGAGATGGAAGAGAGAGAATAGAGAGAGATAGAGAGCGGAGGAATGAGGAGTGTGAGTCCCTCTTCATATGGTCATTCCATGTCATTGTGGGTGGATTAGGAATGCTCAATTAGAGCTTTCAAATATTTTTTTTATAATAATAATGAGAAAAGGAAAGAGAAAAACATGGCACACCATGTCTACTTTCATACTTATGCAATATTTTGTCAAACTTAATAATTTTGGGTTGAAAATCTACCAATTCTTTGAGAAATATTTTCTAAATGATTTACTGATTTTATATAATTCTACTAACAAATAGATTTGGTAAAAAGTCAATTGAAAATAATTTTAAGCATATAATTAAATTGTGTGCCTATGTTATATTATTTTATACTTGTCGGATTACCAATTTATTACAAATCAATGATATTGTAGGCACTCAAATGAAAAAATAAAAAATAAGAGAGAACCTCAATAGTTATCCGTATATTGAGATGGTCTGCTTAGAAAAAAAAAAATTAAATTACTAAGAATTTAAAATGTGCTGAGTTTTAATTTGTAGGTATATTTTTTAAAATTCATTATACAAAACATTTTCACATGAAAAATATTTAGAAAAATGATATTACTTAAATGTATGGTGAGGATAGAGAGAGGGAAAAAAAAAAGTGATCAAGGATAGATATCAAACTATCAATTCAGGTGAAGTAATGTACTGTACAATAATCTTTTTAAAGACAAAACTACCTTTTTATTCTTTTCTTTTTTAGAAAATATATCATCCGTCTCAACAAATACAAAAGACGAGAAACAAAGAATATTTTCTGAATAGAAATAAATTAAATGATATTATGACATATTATGTAACGCCCTCAAAATAAGACATACTTCATTCATTCATAAGATCCATAAAACAGAAAAGAAGCATTATATTCCAAACATCAGAGTATTCTTTCCAAAAAGTATTACATGTTGACAACAAAAGCAAATGCCCTACAAGCTTACAAACTTTCCAAGTCAACACTTGGTTTCAACAAAAGAGAGTTCTAACTCTTAACAAATTAAGCCCTAGGCTTGAATTACATGTAATACAAAAGATAACTACACAAAAATAAGCCTTCAGCTTCTAAACCTCCCAAGCTACATCCTTGGAGGCGGCATATCACCTGTACCTGAAAATGATGTCCCATATAGGGTGAGCCAAAGCCCAGTAGAGATACGCTAAACATAATATGAGAATTAACTAAAACAGTAGTATTTGATAAATGTTTAACTCATATAATTCAACGTACATCTCTTCCATAACCATTCTATAGTAACAATCATATTTCAATCCCTTTTCGTTTCATTATCCAATCCAATTCATAGATATGGTTCATTGTTTAACCGAACAGTTCAAAATGAGATTACAACTCATACTATCAACACTTCAATCATAATCAACATATAATAAGACTACAACTTATATTATTACCACTTCAATATTTCAACTCATCTACGTTATGCAAATATAATTAAGATTTCGGGACTTTCACCCTGGACACTTTGGCCAACTTAGTTATCAATGGAGTTCATCCCCTATCTCCTTCCAAACAGGTTTGAGAATACATCCCCTATCTCCTCCCAAACAAGATACATATGCAATGTATTTAAACGTTTTATCATATACAATGATCAATCCAGGCACATATTCAATGTGTTAATTCAACCGTCATATTCAATGACATAACTCATTTGATTAGTTTCAATTTTCCCTAATCAACATACAGTGTCTACAACAATCAAGACTATCCTCCGCCGATAGCCCAAAACAATTATTTCTAAACATATAATAAATTTATCAAACAGATAAACTATCAACAATTTCATAGGTGAGTGATTAATCAATCCAACTACACCATTCATCCTCATAATTTCTCAATTTCATGATTTTCAACTCAATTTCATATCTCCCCAAATTAATTATACAAATTAATTATTTAAACAACATTAGGGCATTTTCCCTATTTTCTCTACTTTAGCCCTAAGGCTCAATTTTCTCAATGTTACATCAATAATCCCATTTTCCAAGGTCTCACATATACATGGAGCTCAACAATTGAAAACCACCTTTTTATTTTTTTCAAAGTCAAACCCTAACTTTTCCAAAATTTCCATATTTCACCATTTATACAAAATGACTAAAATTTATGTTAAAACCCAAAAGTAGGAGTAGATTATCCCTACCTCAAAGTTAGAAGCCCAAAGGAGAAGATGGAGAAACTTGAAAGTGTTCCAAACACAAGCTTTTTCAGATCAAAGTGAATCCCACACCAAGCTCTTCCTTTCTTACAAAGAGACTAGGGTAGAAGGTCACTAGTACTAGGTGTATTTGTAGAGAGAAGGTATAGGTAGAGATAGAAATAGCCGATCCAGGGTTTTGAAGGAAGAAGAGAGTGAAAAAGTATGTAAAAACACACTACTGCGAACTGATATACTCGAGGCTCGCTCGAGCGAAGGAGTGGTCGCTCCAGCGACCAGACACAACAGAACCTCGCTCGAGCGTAAGAAGCATTGCTCGAGCGAACAATGTGAAGCTTCAGGTTTGCAACCCAGAAGCACGCTCGAGCGCAAGAGTGCTCGCTCGAGCGAAGAAACTCAAAACATAGTCCTCGCTCGCTTGAGCGAAGGAAAGCTCGCTTGAGCGAAGAAACACAACCTTCAAGTCAAAAAGATGCGCAGACGCACGCTCGGGTGCAAGAGTGCTCGCTCGATCCAGGAGACACACCACTCAAAGCTCGCTCGAGCGAAGGAACCCTGGCTCAAGCGAAGGAACCCTAGCTCGAGCGAAGGAACTAAAACCCAAAGCTCGCTTGATCCAAGAGACACACCACTCAAAGCTCGCTCGAGCGAAGGAACCCTGGCTCGAGCGAAGGAACTAAAACCCAAAGCTCGCTCGAGCGACAAAAGCCTCACTCGAGCAACAAAAGCCTCGCTCGAGCGAAGAAACCAAAATCTGGGCAGCAACTATTTATTTCAAATCACATCCAACCTGTTTCAAACCTGCCCAACACATCCCAAAACTCAAATACAAAGAATTTCAAGGACGGAAACAAGATAAAGACAACAACAACCATGACAGAACCCAAGTCCGGAATACAATAAACAATGGAGGGAAAACCGGGATTGCTATATATTATTACATCTTAACATGATAGTTGTTGATTGTAATGTTGTGATATTAAATGTATTAATCAATTTTCATTTGAGTTGCACTATGGAAGGTGGCCGCAAAGGTAGTGGCATTTGAGCTACAAGTAGAGAACCCGCTTGATGAGGTGACTATGCGGGATTCCTTGAATGGTGGTCATGGTGGCACTTGAGGAGATGACCGTAGCAACATGGTACTATTTGAATCCAATTAGTTGGCCATCACTGTACTTTATTGGTTGATTGGAGTTGTTGCAATAGACTATAAATTTGTTATGGTTTTCTCCTATATCTCATTCTTCTATGTTTAGATTTTGTAAGGTAATTTGTGGGGGAAAAAAATAAATAAACAAAAAAAGTAAACAAAAATTTATTTAATATTGCATTCACTTCTCTAACTTTTTCTTCATTTCCCTCTACAAATCTTCCACAAATTCAAAATATAAAATTAGCAAACATTAATGCCTTATAGATTTACCCAAAAAAGCAACTAATCTTAACAAATTGCATTTCAATAACCAAGAAAATCCTCCATTTTTTTTACATTGGAACAGTTCATTTGCATTGTCTTCGCATTTAAAGAGCAAGGGGCACAACAGCCACTGCTGTGTAGCGAAATGGGCCCATTTCGAGGTCCATTTTGATAATCCGAACTGTTCACATTTAGAATACATCAAGTAGAACATACTTGCAAAAAATCAAGTTAATCAGATATCATTAACCTATTCATCCACTCACATTTGTATCTACAAAAATAAATAATAATTATGATTTAAAGTATTAAAATGAATACAAATGTAAGTGGATGAAAGGGTTAACGATATCCGATTAACTTAATTTTTTGCATGTATGTTCTACTTGATGTATTCTAAAATGTGAACAGTTCGAATTATCGAAATGGACTCCGAAATGGTCCCATTTCGCTACACAGCAATGACTGTTGTGCCCCCCAGACAGCAGCCACCCCCATACCCTTTTTGTGGAGGGTTATAAACTTTATATTTGGAAATATCAATTGAATCCCGAAGATCAACAGATGGGTTGATTTGATTGTTGATTTATAATCTGACATTCCCTACTAGAAAATGAACCCTCGGTTATTAAAAAATTAATCATTAAAACCTTTTTTTTAGTCACCGAAAGTCAATGGTGACTAAAATCTTTACTCGCCCAGGTAGTCACCGAAGGCTTCTCGGTGATAATATTGGTGACTAGATTTATGTTGGTCGCTAATTCTTTCCTAGTTGACTACTAAAACTAACTTAGTCCTTAATTGACACTTTTTGGGGACTAAAATTGTAGTTGCCATTGAGGGTTATAAACTTTCTCCATATTTGGAAATATCAATTGAATCCTGAAGATCAACAGATGGGTTGATTTGATTGTTGCTTTATAATCTGTCATTCACTATTAGAAAATGAACATTCGGTTATTAAAAAATTAGTTATTAAAACCTTTTTTTTAGTCATCGAAAGTCAATGGTGACTAAAATCCTTAGTCGCCCAAGTAGGCACCGAAGGCTTCTCGATGATAATATTGGTGACTAAATTTATGTTGGTCGCTAATTCTCTCCTCTTTGACCACTAAAACTTAGTCCTCAAATTAATAAATACTCAAAAATATTTTTAAAAAATAGTGAATTTTTGTATTTTTAGTATTTAGTGAATTTTTTAAAGATTTTTTTCACAAATATTATACTTTTTAAGTGTATTTATGTTAAGTGTGTTTAAAAATTAAAAAAAAAAATTACTTAAAATATTAAAAAAAATCAGTGAAAACATAAAAATATGAAAAATGAAGAAGTAAAATTTTTTAAAAAGTAAATTCTGAAAACTAAAACCAAACAAATGAATAATGTTTGTTTGGAAAAAACTCACAATGTGATGAAATCACCTAAAAGAGTAGTGATGGTCAGACGAATTTATAGTAGTGAAGGTCAGATGGCTAGCCATGTGATAGGAGTAATTTAGGTTTTTTATAAAAATAAATAAATAAATAAAACGTAAAACTAATCATGGTTTGAAAATTAATTTTTTTAAATAATTTTTTTAACTTTTTATAATAAAATTTATAAAAATATAAAGAGATTGATTTCACAAATTGTAAAGACTTTTTACCTAAAAATTATTATTTCCAAACAACACTTTAGAATTTGAAATAAATGTTTGAGATTTAATCAATACTTACCTCTACAATACAAAATGAACAATGCTTCCGACCCCTAGTGGGGGCGACCCCAGTCAGACCCCCAGTGACGTGTCAGCCTGTCATTGGCTCAAAAAAAAAAAAAAGTTTTTCCACCAATCACAGCAGACCCCCAGCACCCCCACTGGGGTCTGAAGCTTTATTCATACAAAATTTACATCATTGATAAAAAACAATCATGGTAATTTTCTTGTTTCATAAACTTTTACTTTCTATAATGTATATTATCTTGGAGTGTGACTAATAAACACTATCTGACATAAATTAAATAAATGCATTTATTTAGATAAGTGCACTTATTTAAGTCACATCACTTTTATATCAAATAGTACATTTTGACTTATTGACTTATTTGAGTATTATTTTTTTCATTTTCTGCACGTCTTTTTGTAATAAATAAAAAAAATTAATTTTTTTTCGCACTTCCCAAAACAACTCTTAATAAATTTTAATCAACAGACCAATTAGTGTGTCAAATTCTATCATTCAACGAGGTTAGGAGTTTGAATCTTTCTACCTGTGTGTAGGTTTCATTCCTTGTGTATTAATTGTGATTTTCTCTCACTTTGAGAATTTTTTTCTAAAAAAAATTATATTATATTTGATTTTCATTAATATAATTGTAATTTATTAAATTTTATTATAATATCTTATATAAATCAAATTTTAAACAAAAAAAATCCATCATTCAACCCGCTCACCTTTTTAGACCTTACTAATTGAATTGGGTCAGTTTGGGTTGATGAAACTGATAGTTTTTTTTTATGGAAAATGTTTTTTAGCTCGAAATCCTTGGCCCCGAATGCCCCTAATGCCCAAAACGACGTCGTTTTGGGCATTAGGGTTTTTTTTTTTTCTGCCATTTTCGACGCCATTTTTTACGCAGAGGAAGAGGGAGAGGGAGGGAGAGGTCGCGGTCGTCGCCGTCGCCGTCGCTGGTCTGCTCGTCACCGTCGCCTCGTCGCCGTCGCGTCGCTGCTCTGCTGTCGGCGTCGCTGCCCTGATCGTCGCCGCCCCTCGTCGGCTCTGCCTCTCGTCGGCTCCGCCGCCTCCTCCCCTCCTCCTCCATTTTTTAGGCCCCCTCCAGTCCTCCCCTCCCCCTCCCCCTCCCCCTCCTCCCCTCCCCCTCCCCCTCCCCTCCTTCGTCTTCTTCCTTCATCTGCAGAGAAAAAAAAAAAAAATACAAAAACGAAATTAGGGGCATTCGGGGCTCCTAATTTCGAGCCCCCAATCACAACTCTTTTTTTTATTATTATTTTTTTTTTCACATCTCTATACATTCAAGTATCAATTTGTTCAAATTTTATTTGGAAATTTAACGAGCTTTTAACCATATTAAATTTGACTTTCGAATAAATTTTTAATGAGACATATTTAAGCAATTTGATTCATTTTACATTACCATATTTAAAAACAACGAGACCCATTATTATGACTGCAACCGATCCTGAATTTTTAAAGATCCTAAGCAAAATCTTAGCATGGGACCATTTATATATACAAAAATAAATACTAATATTATATAGAAAATCATAACATGGGTTCATATGACAAGTAAATATTGAGATTTTTTTTACAATAGATTAAAATAGTTAAAAATTAAAAAATTATTATAAAAAAATAATTATTTATTCTATTTTTATACACGTCTTTTTATAAAAAAAAAATAACTAAAAAAGCTAATTTTTAAAATAATCATGAATATAACAGTGATATCACATGGAGATATCAGTATTCAATGAGCAACAATTTTGATTTGCGATAAGAATCACAACATTAGAGATAAAAATCGTTTACTTAATCTCTTTTATAACTTGTTTTTAACCGATAACACTATGGTTTTATTACATATTTTTTACTGTGAAAAAAAAAAATCAAAAATTAGAGAAATAGAAGAAGCCTTCGTTTGAGAAGTGGGTTGGCTTTTTTGGCTATTTTAGCCTGGGGTTGGAAAATCTTCTATCCAAACTATGGCATCGAGTAATGTATAGCCACAAATCTATGGCGTCAAGTAATGCAAAATAATCCGTCTCATTTATATCTATCTATTTATTAAAAGTTAAAATGCATACTTTTAATATGACTTATAATTACAATAATGTTATAGACACATCATTTTAATTTTAAATTATTAATATAATTCATGTGTAAATATTATTCACTTATTTTGTTTACAATTTCATGTGTTATAATTATATTGAATGACACATGTAATAATAAAAATAAAGAATAAATCTGGAAACGAAGACGTATTCATCCAAAAAAAATTTGGGTGAGTAGTCATGTAATGGAGATTAATTTATATGATCTATGGTCAATATGTAAAATGAATCTGAACATAAATGATAATTTTTAAATAATTAAATCTGAATTTAGTATTAAAAAAATAAAAAATGGCCATTCTAAAATTACTATTAATTTATTCACAATATCATCGACTAACAATAACATCAACTAGGTAAGAGATTTCCCCTGTTTGTTTGGGTATATATAAGGGCCAGATATGAGGGGACCAGATATAATATGAGGTGGGTTTACATGTTTTCTTGTTTTCCTATATCCTGTGTTTGGTTACTCTGGATATAGGGAGTCCGGATAGTATATCCCTCAAAAAGGGATATGCAATATCAACCCCCATGGTATTGTATATCCCTCACCATCGAATATAAGAAATCTTTTATCCAAAGATCAAAAATAATTACTCTCCTCTTATCTCATCTTATATCTTATCTTAACCAAATATAATATAAATGACCCCACAATATATATAATTCATCTCATATCCTCCAACATATTATATTTCATTTTTATCCTTACGTACAACATATTCTTCTCAAATCTTTAAATCTAATCATGACATTCAAGCGGGCTTGAAATCTTTCTTTCTTCCAAGTCTCTCTTTACCACGTGATTACGTGGAAAGATTGATCATCAGATAAAAGAAATAATTTTTTGGAACAATTACCTACATTGGTGTCAGTGTAAATTATTTATAAATTAATAAAAAAATATTATTTATTATTAATATTTATCATCTTTTGGTAAATAGTTTCACTGATTGTCAGTGTAAGGAAAATATCTTTATATCATTTCTTATTAATTTTTATAAAATTAATTTTCACTCACTACATTTTAAAATAAAATATCTTAACTCACTAAAAGTCTTAAATGACACTTTATTGAATTAAAATTTCTCTTTTAAATAATAAAAAAATTTTGTTTTAAGTGCCAACCAAACGTCAAAAATAAAAACAAAAATAATTTTTCTGTATAAAACATTTCATTTTGAAACAAGCGCAACTTAAAAGACATAAAAATGATGGGTTTTTAAAATTTTATTTTTTATTTTTGATAATTACCACGAAAAACAAAAACCAAAACTCACCAAACAAAGCATTCGTTTGGCAATGACTTTTTTTATTGATTTTTTTGACTTTTTTAGCCTGAGACTTTTTTGTTCGTTTGGTATTTTTGATTGGCTTTTTAGCTTTGGAATTGTGGATTTTTTTTTGTCCTTTTGTGATTTTGGACTTTTCGTGATTTTTTTACTTTTTTTTGTCCTTCTGTGATTTTTTTGCCCAACTCAAAAATCAAACAGCCCTAAATAAAGTATGAAAGAAACATTATGATGCAAATGATATAGACATATATATTTTTATAGATATGTATATGTTCTATGAAAGTCTAACCAATAACAATGGCGGTGAGGATGGTAGTATCAATCCCTTGGGTAACTTGTTCAGCAGTTGAGGCTGATCCAAACCCACTCGGCCTTGCTATTCCTGTCATCAATGAGAAGATACCCATTTCCTCTATAATTCACAAATTGAGAGAGAGAGAGAGAGAGAGAGATGAAATAAAATTAAGTTGTAGTGAAAAGGGAAAAAAAAAAGCAGAGAAGGGGGGGGGGGGCGGATTTGAAGGAATGAGGAATGGGGAAGAGCAATGATAGAGATCCTAAATTTTTAATTAATTATCTTATATGAGTATGAGACTTATATTGTGTGGGTTCTACACTCATATGAGACCTTTGATAAATTTTGGTAAAATTTTGAGATTTCTACCATTTTCATGAGGAAATTCAGTAGGAGTTTTGTGGGTAATAAATAGGTTCCAAGATGATTATTTAGTACTTAGGCCTCGTTTGAAAATAAGTTTTTTTAGTAATTTTTTAGTTTTTTTGTTAAAATATGATGTAAAAAAAATTAGTATGTTTAGGATGATTTTTTGATTTTTTACAAAAAGATGTGTACAAAGTAGAGTTTTTTTTTTTTTTTACTTTTTTATATAAGTTGTTGATTTTTTAATTTTTTTAATGACTTTTTAACTTTTAAATTAAAAAGTAATGTTGTCAAAATATGTTTTCAAACGAGACCTTAATGCTAATACTTACGTGGTCGGTGGATTTTCTCTAAATTATCCTCCACCGAACTCTCAACCATTTGGCTTCGTTTGGGAAGTCAAAAGCTAGACTTTTTTAGTTATTTTAATCATAAAAAATAAAATAGACTTTGTAGTCTAATAAGACAAAATATCACATCCAATTTATAATCATTACATTTATTTTCTTACAAGAAGCCAAAAAAATCAAAAAGAAAACTAAAAATCCTGGCTTTGGTCATTAAAACGTCTTCTCCCTCTTTCTCCGCTCATAGGTTGATTAGCAAATTCGTACATTTGTTTGCTTCCCCAAAGATGGGTTGACTGAGCACTCTATTCTTCCAATCAAAAACTGTCTTTGACCGGACAATTTTTATAGAGCGCTACTTTGGATCAGCTCAACTGCGTCCTTACAAAGGGCTATTTTGAAAACACTTAACTTTTAATTCATTTTTTTTTCTCATAAAAAAATTAAAATAAATCAAAAAAATATTTTTTAACTATCTTTTGAAAACACCCAAAATTCTCCAGAGCTCCGGATCCAAACTAGCTGTCTTCTGTTGTGTAGCTTTACTTGGGATAATAATAATAATAATAATTTTTAATATCAAAATTGTCACTTACTCTGAATGGTTCAGTATAGACAATGTGGAGAAATTTCAGAAAAAAATTAGATTTGACTCTTATAATAAAATAAATCGTATTTAATTTTATCAATTTAAATTTTAATATTTTAAATTTAAACTATTTATCTATTTTTGTTTAGTCAAATTGGATTTTTTTTTTTTTAATATTTTAGCCATTAATTTCTATGTAGGCGTACATAAAATGTCTAAAATACATTTTTTATTTGATTTAATGATTGAAATACCTTTTTCCTGTCGATTTTAGTTAGTGAAAATAGACAGATAATTTTAGATTTTAAACAAATCAAAATATAACTATTTAAATTGATAAAATTAAAATTTTAGAGTTTATTTTAAATTTTAGAGTTTATTTTCTAATTTTTTTTTATTTATAATTTTATCAAAATTTTAAAAGAATTAATTTTTTCTATCAATCTTTCCCATATTGGTTCCCTAAACGCACCTGTAGACGTAAGCACAGGGTCTTTAGCATTATCTTTTATTTTTAAGATGTGTTTGACTCATAAATTTTGATAAGAATTTTGCCTCATAAATTTCACTTATATTTTTTTCCCTAAATTCTTACTGAATTTATAACCCAAACATAGTTTTAAAGTCTAAAAAGGGACAAAATTAACCAATTTGATTTGTTATGTATGTTTCACTTTTAGCATTATTCTTTATTTTTCTGTTGCTACAATGCAATAGGATAGGAACGAGAAAATCTATACTATATATTAAGTAAAAAGGAGTTTTTAATCTCAAGTCTTGTGAGAGTTTCAATCTCTTAATTTAAATTTCTTGATTTAAAAAAAAAAATCTTAGTATTTATTAACTTTTCCCAACTCTCAAGTCTTACCATCATAATAACACTTTAATGCATTAAGAACAAGCATAAAAAAAATTCTTTGAAATCCAACACATATAAATTTCTTGAAAAGTCCCAACATATATAATTATTATCCCTCATAATAGCACTTGAATGCATTAAGAACAAGCATAAAAAAAATTTCTTGAAAAATCTAACACATATGAATCTTATCAAAATATTAAACTTTAATATAATATAATAAAAAAAAAGACATTTAATTCCTTGAAAAGTCCAACACATATGATTATTATCAAAATATTAAACTTTAGTATAATATAAAAAAAGAAAAAAAAGAAGAGATTTAAAAAGGGGGTTTTTAACCCCCAAGGCTTGTGGGAGCTTCAATATCCTAATATGAATTTTCTAAATTTTTTATTTAAAAAAAAAACACAGCATTTATTGATTTAGTCAAAATTCTCTGATCAGCATTTATTAACTTTTTTCAATCCACATGTCTTTCCACATGCCTGCATTTATTGATTTGGTCAAAATTCCCTAATCAGCATTTAAAATCCCCTCAAACAAATAATTATAGATACAATCCGTGTATAGTTACTGTAGTACCCTTTTCAACTTCTCCCATACATTATGATTAGTGATAAAATTGTTAAATTATTTTTATAAAAAATCTTAAAAAACATAATTTATATATTAAAAAAAATCTAAAACAAATATAAATATCAATAATTATCCCGTGCATAGTACGGGTAATAGGCTAGTTATATAAATACAAATAGGGTTGTAGACAAGCAGGGTCGGCCTTGAGATTTAGGGGACTTAAGGCGAATTCGAAAATGGGGCCCCTCTTACATTAAAAAAAAAAGAAGTTTATAGATAAAACGATAAGTTATCACTTTTTTATTTGTTTGTAACCATAAAAAAATTTACTTGCACATATAATCATTAAAATTATAAACAAAAATTTACTTTCATATATTAAGATAAGAAGCAATCATTACAAATACTCAAAAAAAAAAAAATCTGGTCTTGTTACTTTATAGTTTAGCAATATTCAGTTTACAATTGAACCAACTATCACATAAACATTACCCTTCTCACATTTTTAGCAGCAAAATCACTAATGACGCTTGCATAATCGAATTTATCCATCATATCCTTTTCAAATGATAATAAAGCTAACACATTCAATCTGTGGACTATGTTTCTTTTTTTTTTTTTTTTTTTTTTTTTTGGCCCCACATTCAATTGGGCCTAATAGTATTTGTGCATTTTTTTTTTAATCTAAAACACAAAATTATATTTAGGGGCCTCTATTTTCATCCCAAATTTGGAGCCCAAGGCGCATGCCTCTCTTGCCTGCCCTCAGGGCCGGCCCTGTAGACAAGTTGAAGAATAATTTGTTCAAATTATTTTAAAAATGAGTTTTAAAATGTATTTAAGTTTGATTTATTTATATAACAAATAAATTTTTAATGAGTCAAATAGAAATGAAACACAAGCAACTTATTTTTTACAAGGCATGTAATCTTATTAAGCTGAGTAATAAGTGTTCAATCATGTTTTTAACAGTTAATAAATTTAAAATTATATTTAAACTTGGTCTATTTATTTACCAAATTAATTTTAAATAAAATTTTAATAAATCAAACACAAGGCAAATTCAAATTACTTGGTTTTAAGTACAACTCTAATATTGTATTTGATTTATGAATTTAAAAAAAGAGTTTGTTAGGTTTTGTTCTTGGTAATCCCGTTTGACAAAACTTCCTTTAGTTGTAATTTTATTCGCTCTTTTATTTCAGTGAGGCTATGAGTTTTAGATACGAATCCAACCCGAATTGTGCCTATGCAAAGGAATTTGTAATCTGAATCCTATCATGTTTGCCATTACATGTTAATATGTGTGTGCTTTTTGTGGTCATTACTTATTTCGAAGTGTATGTTCTTTGATTAGTCTGTCTCATTCTGTACACACTCGTAGATTAGCAAATATTGAAATCTTCCACCTTAGTAATCTTTTTTATCTATGGACTTCTAGCATTGTGTCTTTTGCTTTTCTAGAGGAATTGACATATACTAACACATCTTGGGTGATATTGAGTCTCTTAACCACCTTTCATCTTTTTGCATCTCCACGGCTTTCCCCTGTGTTCTTTGTAGTCCAGCTATGAGGAAAATGCTACCTCAGAGTCACCAACCAGGCTATCCTTATTGTATCCATGCTTCTCTGGTTCGGTTTCCATACTCTTGAACGTGCAAGCCGCCAATGAGTGTGCACAAGAAATATAAAAATAAAAAATAAAAAATAAAAATAAAAAAAGAAAGAAACAAAAGGAAATAAGGGGGAAAAAAAAAATTCATTGATTGAGGGGAGCTCTCGCTTTTACTCAACAAAAACCCTTTGATTCTTAGTGGTTTGACTTTCCTTAGTTGAGTTTTAGATTCACTTGCCGGAGGTCCAACTTTCAGAGCACTACTAGGATTGAATCTAGTGTTTGTCGATCTCCAAGAGTCACACACACACTTTTTTTTCATGAGATCTATGCTTCTCACATAATGTATCGCTTTTTTTTATGAGGAATCTTCTAGAGACTGTGCACATTGTGTTTTCAAGTAATTGTGTTTTTTGGATAATCTTGTGTGTTTTAAGGTACAAATCTGAAATTCCTTGCTTGCTCCACCATATTATTTTTGTCGTTTTTTCTTCTTATTGTTTATTTTCCGTGTTTGTGGTTGCTTTTAGTGAGGGGGAGTTTGGTTTATTGGTGCTAGGTGTGTTTTTTTGGCATGAACTTATATTGATTGGTTTGGTAAGAGAGATTGGCATTAGTTGGTTTGCATGTTGTTATCCACTGCTTATTATTGTTGCTTATGTGGTTTATGCTCTTACTTTAGTTGATTAAGCTTCCTTTGTCAATTCGTGACAAAAAGGAAGAGAATGTAAGTTTGAGGGTACATGTGTGAAGGTGAATGTGTCTTAGGATTTTCATTAAATGATGCATGTGTCTTAGGATTTTCATCAGGATTTTCATCTATTTATGCTACATCTATTCATTTTTCCATCTCATGCTTTAAGATAATCGTGTCATATGTCTATTACTTTTTCATATATTCTTGTGGCACTAATAGTTGTTTTCGAGATTGTGGCACTAATAACTGTTTTGCAAATCATGACCTTGAGAAAGGAATTTGCTTTTGTTGGCTGTAATGGGTTGGGGTGATAAGGATTTTATTTGTTAGGTGTGTTTTGTCACGGCATTGCCAAAAAGGATGATTTTTAGGTTTTGTTCTTGGCAATCCAGTTTGACAAAACTCCTTTCAGTTGTAATTTTATTCGCTCTTTTATTTCAGTAAGGCTATGAGTTTCATATGCGAATCTAACCCAAATTGTGCCTATGCAGAGGAGTTTGTAATCTGAATCCTATCAGTCGAAGTTGTTTGTCCACTCGAGCAACCATTCCTGCACTCGAGCGGAGATTGTGACTTTTTCAGAAGTTTCACTCGCCTGCAAAAGTACTGGGAGTTGTTTTTTCTCGCTCGAGCGGCAATTCTTACGCTCGAGCGTCAGTCTGCTCAAGCGGCCATTCTTGCACTCGAGTGGAGATCGCGATCCTGTTTTCTATAAATATGCAATTCAGTCAGATTTTAGGGTACGGCTTCCAGATCTTGTTTTGGGTATTAAGGTTTTTATCTTGAGCTTCTTTACTTGTTTTCCTTTGATATCTATGAGATTAATCATGAATTGAGTGGATCATATCAAAGGGTTTGTTTGTTTTACTTATTCAATACAAAAGAGAGAGTTGTTCTTTGGTGGATTCCGTGGAACTTGAGCCTGAAGTTTTGGTGGATTCCGAAGTGATTTATCGTTGTGAATTCAATATCTGCGTTGTGTGATTTAACGTTGAGCAAGATAATTCCGAGGTGAAGGGGGGGCTGGAAGAGGCACATAGGGATCGGTTCGATTTGGGCGTGGATTCACTATGTAATTGCGAGTACACTTATGTAATTCTTTTATATCTTCTTAGTGGATTATTTTGTAACTTTTGCTCGTGATTTTTTTTATCATAATTGGAGGCGTTCCAATTGTGATTTTTCCTCATAAAATCGTTGTGTTAATTTGTCTTTGACTGTTTGATTGTAATTGCTATTTACTGGTTTAAATTAATAAATAATCACAAATCAATATCTAAAATATTTTTAAATTTTTCAAAGTTAAAAAGAAAAAAAAATAAAAATATAATTAAATTTCACTTACATTTCTCACACAAGTTTTCCTTTTTCTGTTTTTGAAATTCTTTACCAAAATACAAGTGAGAAAAGCAAATGCTTAATACAGCTCAGCCAGTCTACTTAGGTTGGGTTAGAAAGTCAAAAACGCGTGTTTTATTGCTATTGGAAGCGAGATAGAGTGTATCTTTCGTTTTTGTCTCCTACAAGGTTGTCGTTTTATACCAGTGTCCACTTAATAGGCCTTGATCAATATCCTGAAAGTGAATTTGTCAGTTTTTATTTATTCCATTGAAATTGCCAATCTTTTTATAATAATAATAATAATATGAAAGGTAATTTTCTTTGTAAAATCCAATGGGTGTTAGTGACTGGCGTTTCTTTAATTTTTCCGACTCTTTCATAGTGAGGACTCCTTCAAAGTACGGTTTGCATCTATACTCCTCCACACTTGGATAAAAGGTTGGAACACAACTCATACGTTCCCTCCATTTCATATAAAAACATATTTGATATTTTTAATTAAAATAAAAAATAATTTGGCATGATAACTGAAAGATAGTATGAAATGAATCGGCCACAAACTCAAAATGATATTAACACAATAACATCAAAAAATTAAATTAAATTAAAGTACAAAATTTCAAGTAGGAGTCTCGAACGATGCCAACATAAAACTCTATTCATCCAATAAAAAGGCAAAATTTTACCGAGATTACTCGATCTATTTTTTATATGATTAGTTTTGTGAGCAATTATGTTTTGGTGGATTTTTTTTATCAATAAAAATAAACTTTATTGATAAAATTAAAGGAATACAATCTTATATCAAACATCAATAAAAATAAGACCAAATTGAAGTAGAAAAGGTGCTATAAGCATCATAGCAAAAATCAACCAAAACCACGAAAATGTCTCAGTGGACTTATTGTTATTTATTCCGGTACTTCTACATACTCAAAAAAACATTGTCAAGTAATTACCTAGATTACTTAGGGTGTGTTTGGTAACGTTTACGTTTTCAGTTTATATTTACAAAAATTTTATAAATTGGTTTTTGTTTATTTTTAGAAAAACATAAACTACAAACGCGTTTGGTAATTGACAAAATGTTTAAAAAATTTTAAAAACATAAAAAAGAGTGAGAAATGGCAAGTGGTGGCAAGTGCGGCGCGAAGACGGTGGTGGAAAGTGGTGACGATGGTTGGTGGATAGCTGGTGGTGGTGGGTGGTGGCGGGTGGGTGGTGGTGGTGGTGGGTGGGTCGGTGACGGTGGCGGGTGGTAGCGAGTGGGTAGTGGTGGTGGCGGGTGGCGGGTGGTGGTGGCAGGTGGGTGGCGGATGGCGGGTGGTGGTGGCAAGTGGGTGGCGGATAGCAGGTGGTGGTGGGTGGTGGCGGGTGGGTGGGTGGTGGTGGCAGATAGGTGGCGGGTGGTGGTGGTGGATAGGTGGGTGACGGTGGCGGGTGGTGGGTGGTAGCGAGTGGGTGATGGTGGTGTGGTTGGCGGGTGGTGGGTGGTGTAGCAGGTAGGTGGTGATGATAGGTGGGTGGGTGACGGTGGCGGGTGGTGGTGGGTAGTCGGTGGTGATGGTGGGTGGGTGACGGTGGAGGGTGGTGGTGGGTGATGGGTGGTAATGGTGGGTGGGCGGGTGACAGTGGCGAGTGGTAGCGAGTGGGTGGTGGTGGTAGTGGTGGCAGATGGTGGGTGGTGGTGGCAGGTGGGTGGCGGATGGCGGGTGGTGGTGGGTGGTAGCGGGTGGTGGTGGTGGTAGTGAATGGTGGTGGCAGGTGGGTGGCGGGTAGGTGGTGGTAGGGTGGTGTGGTGGTGGTGGTGGTGGGTGGTGGTGGCGGGTGGGTGTCAGGTGGCTGGTGGTAGTGGGTAGGTGGTGGCAGGTGGTGGATGGTAGTGATATATGGGTGGTGAATGGTGGTGGCAAGTAGGTGGCGGGTGGTAGTGGCAAGCGGTGCATGGTAGTGGCGGGTGGTAGGTGGTGGCAGGTGGATGGCAGGTGAGTGGTGGTGGTGGTGGTGGCGAGTGGGTGGCAGGTGGCGAGTGGCTGGTGGATGGTGGTGGCGGGTAGTGGGTGGTAGTGGCTGGTGGGTGGTGAATGGTGGTGGCAGGTGGGTGGTGGTGGCGGAAGACGATGATAGAAAATGGTGGCGGGTGGTGACTAGTGTTGGGTGGTAAAAAAAAAAAAAACTCAAAATGTAAACACATTTTTTGTGTTTTCATTTTTTGGCCAAATTTATAAACTGAGACCACTGATTTATAAATCCAAAATTTTACCAAACAAGTTTTTATTTGAGTTTTTAAAATTTTTGTAAATATAAACAAAAAATTAAAAACGTAAGTGTTACCAAACGGTACCTTAACCATTGGCTAAGATTCATACAAATGATGAGCCCACAATAACTACTTTAAATTTGCACCTTTGATATATGATTTTGGGTAATAATCTGGATTACTTTTCTAGGATTTAAGTTGTGTTTGATTTACAAGATTAATAGTGAAATATTAATAATTCTGTTAAATTAATGTAGTATTTACTATCTAATTGGATTAATATCTATTGGATTAATAATCTCATCCCTACCCCATTACTAATAATCCTACAAATTTGTTGGATTAATTATCTATTGAATTAATAATCTTAAACCAAAATATTAAAACAAATATAGAATAATTGAGCCTACAAATTAATAATCTCAATCTCATGTTCTAATCCACCCAATCCAACATTCCCTTAGACTTTTTGTATTCATCCAATAAAAAAACTATGGTTACAGAAAAATATGCAGAAAGTTAGCATGAATTGTGAATCAGTGGTGTGTATTAGTGTTTGTGGAGCACACTATAACTGATACAACAAGTTGTTTTAATAATTTTTTTTGACTTTTAATTAAAAAATGAGATAAAAAAAATTAATATATTTAGAATAATTTTTTAATTTTTTAACAAAAAAATATATAAAAATAAAAAAAATATTTAACTTTTTAATATAAATTATAAATTTTTTAATTTTTTAATAACTTTTTATTTTTTAAGACTAAAATTATAACATGCCAAGGCGTAGTCGATGTAAAATGGGCAACATTGCTGATTCACCCAAGAAAAAGTCTTGCGGAAGTCACAGAAGAATATGTGTGTCCCTTTCAGGTGTGATTGTGAAACCTTATGGGGTGTGTTGGGAAGTTGGTAAAAAGTTGATTTTTAAATCTTGATTTTTTATCAAGTTTTTTGGTTTTTTTGGAAATTATTTGGAAAGTTGGTAAAAAATTAGCTTTTTTGCTTTTTGGTTTAATATTTTTTAAAAGTGTCACATCACTCTAAAATAACTAAAATATTCTTACTTTTTGCATGTCAACAATTTTTTGAATTAATTAATTATAATGTTTCAGAGGGTAGATTGGTAAATTTATAAGTGACTTTTTTGGGTCTTCCCAAATGGGATCATAGTGCGGTTTGGCAACGCAACAAAAGTTGTGTTTTGAGCAACTTCCCAAAAACGCCAACCCTTGCAAAAACGCTACTGATCTCATTTGGGAAGACCCAAAAAAGTTACTTACAAATTTACCAAACTACCCTCTGGAACATTATAATTAATTAATTCAAAAAATTGTTGACATGCAAAAAGTAAAAATATTTTGGTCATTTTAGAGTGATGTGACACTTTTAAAAAATATTAAATCAAAAAGCAAAAAAGTTAATTTTTTACCAACTTTCTAAATCACTTCTAAAAAAATAAAAAAACTTAGTAAAAAGTTAAAAATTAACTTTTTACCAACTTTTCCAAAACACCCCTATCATAGCCTAGACATGGGTCCTACTTTCAAACGTACTCCTTTGTAAGCATGAGTAAAGGTCAGCCTCTTCATCCCTTCCACACACCCTGCCGGCCGGCCTCTCTCTCTCTCTCTCTCTCTCTCTCTCTCTCTCTCTCTCTCTCTCTCTCTCTCTCTCTCTCTCTCTCTCTCTCTACAGGTATATATATATATATGAATAATGTTTGTAACTACTAAATTAGTAATTTTAAAGTTACACTAATGAGATGACAAAACTGACCTATTTTGAGAAGTGGGTTATAATTCACTTTTTAGATTATAACTCACTTCCTCTCTCACAAAAAAAATGTTTATAAATAATTTTTCACTAAAAAATTAATTATAACCATCTTCTCAAAATAGCTAACTGTAAGGCCAAGTTTGGGAAGACTAAATAAGTGCACTTTTTGTCTTTTTGAACAAAAAAGTGAGGTTGAAAATATAGATGTTTGGGTTAACTTTTTGACTTTTTATAGAAAAATGTGTAATAAAAAATTGTGAAAATTGATTTTTAGAGGAAAATTTGAATTGGAAGTTGTGCAGCCATAATTGTTGACTTTTGGTGAATAGTGTTAACTTTTTAATTTTTTAAGTAACTTTTTAACTTTTTAAATTATTTGAAAGTATCCAAACTTGACCTAAGTCTTATCTTAATGTGATAATTTAACATTTGTTTTATTTATTTATTTATTTTCTTACACTGTTTACTCATTAGCGTTCCAAAATTAGACCACTGCATCGGTGCTGACATATATATACACACATTCCTAGAGCCTCAGTTTTTATGTCACAGAAGTCAACAACATACAACATTTGGTACAGGCATGACTAAACGCTTCAAACTTCGACTCTCTTTTCCATCATTCCACTTCTGTCGTTTAAAACATCGCTCTTCTTTCCCACACACTCCGTGTCCAGCCACCCTCCGCTTCTCACCAACCAACCAGAAATCATTCGACATCTCTTATCCCGGCTTCCCGGAGCCACCACCTTCAACTCCAAACCTTCCTTTATCTAAACGCCACGTGTCACCGGCTAAGATCATTCCGGTGGACTCTGGCGGAGGATGTAGATCAAAGTCACATCACAACAATAACACCAAATCATCACCACAGTATTACTACGAAGAACATCAAAACAAAGAGAAGAAAACTAAAGCAAGTGTTTGTATAAGCACTTCCACTACAGCAGATAGAGTTTGGTTCAGTACTGAAGGTAGTGACTACTACAATGAAGAGACTGAGAGCTTGATTTCTTATTCGAGAAGCTTCGATTCCTCTTACGAATTCGATTACTCGTTGGAGACTATAAGCGAGAGTAAGAAGAAGAAGAAGAAGAAGAAGAATTTTGATGTGTGTCCCGCGAGGACGGTGGTGGAGGGAAAAGTGAAGACGGCGCTTGCGGTGGTGAAGAGGTCGGAGGACCCGAAAGAGGATTTCAAGAGGTCGATGATGGATATGATATTGGAGAAAGAGATGGTTGATGCTGAGGATTTGGAGCAACTCTTGCAGTGTTTTCTATCTCTTAACTCGCGACACCATCATGCTGCCATTGTTGGAGCGTTTGCTGAGGTTTGGGAATCTTTGTTCTGTCAATCTCCTGATTCTCCACATCTTTCGATGGGTCATTGAGGTCGAAGAAGGTGATACCGTCATGGAAAATTATTGGGGATACAATGTCCAAAATATGCGTCTTTGTTATTTTAATTTTGATATTTTAAATATGTCAATTGGGTTCTAAGCATATTAATTTTGTTATTAAATAGTCTTTATTACCTCTGTTTATGCTCATAATTAATAATAGTAGTAAAGACATTTTCATCACATCATATTTACATGGAATGAGGGGTACTGCTGCCCTTTTGTGGAAGATTGTTCCGAGTGTTTCTTAATGATTTAAACCGTTATATTGTAGGGTTCGTCGAAAATATTATTCATGTAAAAATTCAAGTTAATCGAATATACAAAACCCCATGATCAGGACCTAATTGTTTTTAAAAATTTATGAAAATTATGTTAATCATTAATTTTTATAAAAACAAATGTGCTTTGGTTATAGGGCTACAGATATCCAATCAACTTGATTTTTTGCATGGATGATCTACTCAACGAGCCCTACAATATGAACGGTTCAAATCATCGAAAAATACTCTGAACAATCTCCCACAAGGGGGCAGTAGTAAGGCACAGTAATATCCCCATTCCTATTTGCATATCAATTAACTAAGAGAAAAAAAAAAAAAAAAAGATCCCCAAAATATATGATCTATTTGATTTTTATCGTTAATAATTGTGCTAGTGTGACAGATAATTGGATGAAAATATTTCTATTATCAATTTTAGATAGAAGCAGAGATAAGAAGCATTTTAGTGACAATTAATAAATCGGCGGCCAAAATGACACATGACGGATATTTTGAATTCATTTACATATTTAACCCTAGTATCAATATATCAATAAGGTCAAAAATCTTAAAAACCCTAGTTTCAATGGTTCGCTGAGGTTGAAGAAGGTGATGGAAAAAGATTAAAAAATTATTTTTATTTTATTTCTTAATTTTATTTTGTAATGTGTTATTACTGTTTATTTGTCACAGCATGTGAGGTTGTGAGAAGGTTTTGTGGATTGATCTTGCTGAGTCTTTAATTTCTCAGTTTCAAATTAAAATTTGTTCCGCTTGTATTAATATATGTGACGATTGAAAAAGTTTTTGTGGTCTGCGCTTTCTCGGGATAAATATCTGGTACTTACTGATCTCTCAATATCAGTTTCTATTACACTCTCTTTGAATTATAAATTTGAATAAAAATTTTAAAATATATATATATATAATTATATTAGGAAATTTTATTATATATACTATTTAGAAGGGGTGTATCATATGCATTTTAATTATATTATTTTCTTCTTTAGTTTTGACCAATTTTCTTCTTTAATTATGACATTATTTTAATTATAACTCATGCAATCTTTAATTATATTTCATCTACTTTTGTTTTTATTCTAAATTTCTACCGAAATACATTAATGTGCCATTTTGGGAAGTTGGCAAAAAGCCAACGTTTTTGGTGTGTTGCTAAAAATTCAAGTTGCCAAAAACGCCCCAAATTCCCATTTGGGAAGACCAAAAACGCCACCCCTAAATTTACCAAATTACCCTCTAGAAAATTTTGATTAATTAATTTAAAAATCAAAAAGTAAGGATATTTCAGTCATTTTGGAGTGATGTGACACTTTAAAAAAATATTAAACCAAAAAGTAAAAAAGCTAGCTTTTTACCAACTTCCCAAATCACTTTCAAAAAAGCCAAAAAACTTAATAAAAAGCTAAAAATCAACTTTTTACTAACTTCTCAAAACACCCAAATCTAAATAGAGCGTTCAATTTGCAGAAGAGATATGATTAGCGTGGATATCAACGAAGCCTTGTAAACTTTCCTCTAATAAAGTTTAAACTCAAATAAAGGTTGCATTTTGCAAGTCGCTATTTTAATAAATAAATAAATAAATAAATCATTATAGTTATAAAAGGTTAAAAAGTGCCTCCAAAAAAAAAATTAAACTCATATAACAAAATTAAAAATTCATTGCCAAAAAATACCTACCAAAAATCTAATATAGGGAAAACCAAATAAACACATATGACCTATAAAGGCTGGGCTTACCTGAGGTGTAAGACATTTGTATCTCATTTTATATTTGGTATCTATCTTTCTAACATTGCTAAATTTAGTAAAAAATTTAAGAGTTACAAATATATCATTTAAAATTTGTTTAAAATATGAATTATCAATTTTTGGAAATTACATCTTACCCTTTCAAATTTCTAATAGCATAATAACAAATGATTCATTTTATTAATAAATCATAAAATCAATTAACAGTTTTTAATTATATTAAAAAAATATTTTAATTAATACTATAAGTAATTTTATTATTATATAAAAGAGTAGTTAATAATTTTATTTTTTATGTTAATTCTTGTTTGATGAATTTGTATTATTGTATGGTATTATCTGCCTTGAGTTGGTCTCTTTTGTCTCTCTCCGGCGTTTACTTCTGAACTCGTCTCTTCTCCACAGCTAAGGGCAAGGGGCGTGCGCGGTACGGTTCAGGTGGTTTGAGAGTAAAATTATAAATCGAATGACAAATTAGCGGATTGACAAATTACGATTTGGGCGGTTTTTGACGGATTGGTGGATTGAAGAATATTTTAGCTAATTATCATACATTTGCATAATATATAATACTAATTAGTATAATATTTTTTAGATATATAACACAAAGTAATTTTACACAATATGTTTCATATGTATAACCACTAATTTTTAATAAATTTCATATCTCAAATCTCTCTCACACTCATTTTTATATTGATATTTCATTGAAAATTAAAAAATATATATGTATTAACTATAGCGGAGTGGAGCGGTTCGGTTGGCGGATTATAAATTTTAAAATTTAAACCGCGATTAACGGTTAGAGCGGTGCGAATTAATACGGATTGGTGCGATTTTAACAAAATGGACGGTATTTTACAAAGCCCTAAGCACAACACAGCACAGCCTCCTTCGTGTGTATCGGTTTGAACTTGGAACTTTTCATTTGTGCGCTATTCTATTTATTTATTTTTTATATTTTTTTATGAGAGGGCTAAGTGTTACATTAGCTAATACAAGACGAATTGAGCTTATCTCAACACTATTTTAACCTTAGTCATTGTCAATGGAAAATATTCACAAAACATAATTTTCATACAGGAAATTCATTTGGATTGATATGGTTTTTTTTGTCTTTCAAATAGATCTTTTATGATGAAATCTTCTTAAAAGAGGACAAGTTTGACAATTTTCATAGTAATCAAAGCTGTTGTTATGTAGGAGGACAAGTTTGACAGAGTCACTAGCCAAAAAGATCAAAAAACTGGTTGAAATAATGCTGTCCGTCCTGGTGAAAGTTACAATTAGCCCTCCTGGATTTTTTTGGGTGGGTAGCCCTCCTGGATTGACTTATAAGAAAAGAAAATTTCTTGGGAACACTGCAAAGAAACGTGAAGGTGACCTGTGAAGTTTTGCATTTATATCAATGCGAACTATATTGCAATTCTTTTTCTTTCCTATCTCACCATGGTAGCCATTGAAATTAGCTTCTGCAGTGAGAACCATAATGTGATCTGCATGGAGAGTGAGAAACTAGCTCTTTCAAGGTTCAAGCAAGGTCTAAAAGACCCTTCCAGCCGACTCTCTTATTGGGACGTTGAAGATGATTGCTGCAAGTGGGCAGGAGTTGTTTGCAACAACATCAAGGGCCACGTTGTGGGGCTTCAACTTCAAAATCCGAACAGTTCTACTGTTTTTGACTTCGAGTTTCATGATTATTGGTACAATTGGGAGGTCAATTAAATCCTTCTTTGCTAAATTTGAAGCACCTCGAGTTCGTGGATCTAAGTCTAAATGATTTCAGAGTACCAATCCCATCCTTCATAGGATCTTTGGTGAGTCTGCAATTTCTTAACTCGTCCAAAGTGATGGGAGAAACAAACACCGATTCAACAACCCAAATCAAACACAAACTAGCGGAAATAAAATATTCTTCCTCTTTATGTGAATCTATTAGGAAGCAATTAAATAGAACACAATATATATATTGAGAGGGTAATTTATATTTAAATTAGGCCGAGCTGAATGAAATGGGCCGAGCTGGGCCAAGCTAAGAGGTGGGACGTTTTGGGCCGCATTACGGAGGAGGGCCGTATAAAGTTTACTTCGGCCGAAATAGCCTCCGAATTAGACCGGTCTCAACCTCGGTAGTTATTTCGGTCGCGTAGGCCTTGTTTTTCTATTTCGGCTGGGAGATGTGTTGAGAAGAGTTCGGTCTTCATTGGATAGTTCGGTCGTAGTACATGGAGACCGAGGTGTGCTGAGTCCTTAAGAGGCCTTAGTTTGGCAGATAGTTCGGTTCATCTCTCTTATGGTTAGCTCGGTCTTAGTATGGAAAAGCCGAGGTAAGGGAAAGGAAAGTTAGGGCCGGACTAGTGGTTACTTCGGTCATAAGGTAATTCGGCTGTGGTAAAACCATCTCACTTGGTTTAAGCAGTGAGGGGGGTGTTGGAGGATAAGCATTATCTTCCAGGAGTATGAATCCTAGGAGGACTCTACATGGAGGAGTAAGAGTCCTACCAGGATTGTGCTACGCGAAGCTTATAAAAGCTCACAAATATCACCTATGGAGAGGTAACACAACTTTGCTTTCTGAATACACAGAGCTTTTGTCTATTTGTCAAGATTACTAACTTAGGCATCGGAGAGGTTTCCGGCACACACCCGCCGGCTAGCTCACGTGTGAATTTTCAGGTAGTTGAACGACGTCGTACGGAGGAGCGCAGACTTGGTCAACAGAATTATACGAGAAGGTGTATTTCTTTCCCGTACAATTGGCGCCGTCTGTGGGAACTCAGACAAGAACAACCTCTTGATCAAGCTTTTTCTCCCAAAAATCAATGGCGAACAACGAAGAATTACCTCAGTCCGCCGTTGACGGACTAACTCCAGAAGGGGGTGCAAGGCGCGAAGGCCTACCCTCGGTCACTCCCATGGCGAACCTGGAACCGCACAGACAAAATTCCAGAAGGGATGCAAGGGGACGAAGGCGGAATAACAGCCCTCATCCCTCTCGTTCGCAAAGCCCAGAAAGACAAAGACGCAGAATTGATCCTCAAACTTTAAAGGATCGCGTCAGGGAACAAGACGAATTGATCCGTCGGATGGCGGCAGACATGGAATCTCTAAAGCGCCAGGTGAAAGGAAAAGAAGTGGCGACAGGAGAGGGGCGCACAAACAAGACGCCCCTCGCCGCTCGGAAAGTCGTAGTAGGAATACTACGCCCTTTCAAGCAGAAAACAAGACCCCAGGACAGGCGATACGCAATCTAGGTCTTCCAGAACTCATCACTCCAGGTCTGAGAGGACGAGATATGAGAGGTCGTACACCGAAGGAAGCACATATTGGCCCTCACATTCGCACCAGACAAGGTCAAGGCAGACAGAGTTGCTCAGGTCATCCGATCTACGAACCGTGCTAAAAGAAAAGGCACGATGGAGGGAAGACGCCAGGGCACGTGATCCACATAGAGTTTCTGCCTTGCAGCGGTTGGCTCCTCGGACGCATGGAAGCGTCGAGGTTGGAATGCCAATACCGCGCCCGGCCTACAACCAACGGACAAGGCACTGGCGAGGCTGCAGACCTCACCATTCGTCCCAGCAATAGAGAACGCGCCCCTACCGTCAGGCTTCCTCCAGCCCAAATTCACAACATATGAGGGGAAGACGGACCCCTACTCACACTTAAGCCACTTTCGCCAGGTCATGGCTGTATACCGGCGGAATGAGGCCTTGATGTGCATCCTATTCCCTTCAAGCCTTGGTGACCTAGGCTTGACTTGGTTTGAGAAGCTTCCAGAGGGCAGCATAGCCTCCTGGGCGCAACTGGCGGAGGCGTTTGTAACGCGATTCAGAACAAACACGAAAACCCCAGTGGAGATCGACCAGTTACTCTCCATCGACATGGGTGATAAGGAGACCCTGAGGTCATATAACAGTCGCTACTGGGAGACATTCAACCAGATTGGGGACTGCCCAACCAATCTCGCCATTGCGCAATACAAAAAGGCCTTCCAGTCGGGAACAGACTGAGGGACTCTATCACCATGACACCGCCTCACCATGGAAGCCCTGATGGAGAGAGTGCATCAGCACATCAGGGTAGAAGAGGATGGCGCACGTGCCAAAGCAAATCTGGCGCGACTGCAGTACCAGAAAAGAAGTCCTCAGCAAAGGTCAACGCAGTAGACCGTCCGAACAGAAACGGACGTGGCAAAAGAGACAACGGAGAAGACCAAGACAAAAGATGGTTGAGAGTCCGCACTGCCATCACCACGATCTTCAAGAAACCGATCTACCGTATACTTAGCGAAATTCGAGACGAGCCTTTCGTCAAGTGGCCAGCTAAGTTAGGCGAAGCTCAGAAGGACTACGATGACAGATCGAGGTGCACCTTCCATAAAGAAAAGGGGCACCGCACTGAGAATTGCACACCATTGAGGCAGCATCTGGAAGAGTTGGTGGCAGCGGGTCACCTGGACAAATACATAGAAGGAGGGGCACAGCTAGCCCCCCAGGACCAGAATATGCCCAATGGAATGCCGAACGACGCCCACCTTAAGGCGTCATCAACGTAATACATGGAGTCTTTGAACCTGAGCGTGTATGCGAGCTCAGAGGTTCAATCAAAAAGGCTGAGCACTTCAGAGAGGTACTAAGTGTCCAACCAGTCGTCAAAAAGGGGAAGTAGAGGCCACAAATGTCATGTCCTTTTCGGATAAAGACTTGGCAAGGATCTATTGCCTCACAACGATGCCTTGGTCGTCACTCTTCGAGTCAAGGATTTTGACGTCAAGCGGATTCTGATTGACCAAGGTAGTTCGTGTGAAATCATGTATTATGAAACCTTCAAGCAACTAAAGTTGCAGGATAAAGACTTGGCGCCTGCCGTATCTCCCTTATCGGATTCAACTCCATGCCAGAGTGGCCCGTCGGCAAAATTATCCTCCCAGTCAGAGCAGGGAGTGTGACGAAACAAGTGGAGTTTTGGGTAATAAAGGTCCCCTCCACCTACAACGTTATCTTGGGCAGGACATGGCTGCATGCCATGCGCTCGGTGGCATCCTCCTACCACCAAGTGATGCGATTTCCCAACACACCGGAATAATTGAAGAAGTATATGGGGACCAGATTATGTCCAAATAATGCTTCGTCACAACGAATGGCAGCCGCGCTGCCAAAGGATATGTTCATTCGGTTGAAGAACCTGAGAGTAATGAACTGTTCGCAGAGGTTGGCAAAGCGGCTGATCAGAAAGCGGTGGAAGACTTGGTGGAGGTCAGAATAGATGAAAAGAACCCGGATAAGTTCTTTTTGCTTGGTTCGTCGTTGTCCAGCACTGAGAGATTGGAGGTCTTGGAATTTTGACCTCCAACATCGAAGTGTTCGCCTGGACCCCATACGACATGCCAGGTTGATCCCAACTTCATCTGTCACCAACTCAACGTCCACCCTTCTGCCAGACCAATCATTCAACGCACCCGTAGATCGGCACTCCACCACGCCGAAATAGTGGCAGAAGAAGTAGGAAACCTGCTGGAGGCAGGGGCAATCAGAGAGGTGCATTACCCAAGATGGATCTCCAACACCGTCGTAGTGCCAAAGAAGAATGGCAAGTGGCGTGTTTGCGTCGACTACAAAACGGTCAACAAGCATGCCAAAAGATAGCTTTCCTCTACCAAGGATAGATCAACTGGTAGACTTAACAGCAGGGCACAACCGACTTAGTTTTCTGGACGCATACAGAGGCTACCACCAAATTGCCATGCACGAACCAGACCAGGAGGTCACATCCTTCACCACACCAAGAGGACTATACTGCTACAAGGTCATGCCCTTTGGCCTAAAGAACGCGGGGCGACATTCCAGAGAATGGTCACCAAGATGTTTGAACCATTGTTAGGCAGAACAATGGAGGCTTACATCGACGATATGGTGGTCAAAAGCAAGGATGAGAATGACCACCTTAAAGACCTAGGGGAGATGTTTGAGATCCTGAAAAAGCATAAGTTACGCCTCAATGCGTCGAAGTGTGCATTCGGAGTAGGATCTGGCAAATTCCTGGGCTTCCTGGTGACCAACCGGGGTATTGAGGCAGACCCCTCCCAAATCAAAGCAATTAAGGAGTTAGAGAGGCCTAACTCAGTGAAAGAAGTGCAGCATCTCACCGGCATGGCAGCAGCACTTAACCGATTCATCAGCCGGTCTTCAGACAGATTGCGTCCATTCTTTCAGTCATTAAAAGCTAAGTTTGAGTGGGACGAAGAATGCGACCAAGCTCTGGAAAGCCTAAAAGAATACATGACTTCTCCACCATTACTTGTAACACCAATCCCTGGAGAAGAACTCTTCCTCTACTTGGCAGTCTCTCAGCACGCGGTAAGTGCAGTGTTGGTTCGAGCAGAAGGAATCCAGCATCTTCCAATCTTCTATGTCAGCAAGACATTATTAGGCGCCGAAACGAGGTATTTGCCACTGGAGAAACTGGCATTAGCCTTAATGATGGCCTCAAGGAAG
The DNA here is from genome assembly GCA_030407325.1 of Camellia japonica. NCBI lineage: Eukaryota > Viridiplantae > Streptophyta > Magnoliopsida > Ericales > Theaceae > Camellia > Camellia japonica. The sequence continues at coordinate 182,855,622 of JAPPVO010000016.1, forward strand.
TTGTCACATTACTTTCACGCCCACACCATAGTTGTTCTCACAGCCTTCCCACTCAAGGCTTTATTTGAAAGGGCGAACTTTTCTGGGCGAATTCTGAAGTGGGCAGTAGAATTGGGACAATATGACATCAAGTTCCAACCCAGAACCGCAGTAAAGGCCCAATCTTTGGCAGACTTCGTCGCGGAGTTCACTCCTGGAAGCCACCGAGTCTGCCCAATCGACCTGACTGACACAACCGAACTAGGGATGGAGATTGACGCCGGAATAGCGCAACCCCTAGTGCAGGTTACTCAGACAACGCCCAAAGCAGACCAGAGTAGAGAAGGCAAGGAGGAAGCAGACCTGGCTACACCAAGTCAAAACTCACCAACAACTAATAACTTGGTCCCATCAGAAGACAAGGGGCAGACTGCAACTATGGACTCTGAAGAAGACACCAGCATCATGGAAGATCCCAAGGCATCATCTGATCCCTCCACCTGCTGGAAGTTGTTCGTCGAGAGATGTGGAAGCTCTTCGTGGATGGAGCATCCAACCGACATGGAGCAGGACTTGGCATAGTCCTCATCTCTCCAGATGGCCTAGTGGTGGAGCAAGCAATCAACCTTGGCTTCCCAGCATCAAACAACGAAGCGGAGTATGAAGCGCTTCTGGCAGGCCTCAAGTCAGCTTCTACATGAAGGCCACCGAGCTAATGGTTTACAGCGACTCACAGTTGGTGGTAAACCAAATATCTGGCGACTACGAGGCAAAAGATGATAGAATGGCCAAGTACCAAGAATTGGTCAGAACAGAAATAAAGAAATTTGAAGCGGTGAGGATAGAACAGATCGGCAGAGAGGAAAACAGCAGAGCAGACGAACTAGCAGGCTTCGCCTCAATGGCAGACACCTCCATTCCTCACCCACTACTAATCGACTATCTGCCTAGACCAAGCATTGAAGACCCAGAAGCAGAAGAGGTATGTTGCGCAGAATTAGGCCCTTCCTGGATGGATCCCATCATATTGTTCCTGAAAAACGGCACCTTACCAGAAGAAAAGAAAGAAGCCAACAGAATCAAGAGCAAAGTCGCAGCGATTTTGGCTCTCTCCATCCTTAGCATTATACAAAAGTCGTTCTCAGGACCTTACTTGAAGTGTGTGCACCCCAGCAAAGTGGAAGCATTCCTGTTTGAAATACACGAGGGTGTATGTGGCAGCCATCAAGGAGGAAGATCATTGGCATATAGAGCGATTTCACAAGGATACTGGTGGCCATACATGCAAGCAGATTCAGAGAAGTATGTCAAAAAATGCGAAAAGTGTCAGAAGTTTGCGCACCAAATACACCAACCTGCCAGAGAACTACTACCATTAACTAGCCCATGGCCTTTCGCAATGTGGGGCTTAGACATAGTAGGTCCACTTCCAATAGCACCAGGCAACAGGAAGTTCTTTCTTGCGGCAACAGACTACTTCACAAAGTGGGTGGAAGCAGAAGCCTTGGCGTCAATCAAGGAAAAAGATGTGAAGAAGTTTGTCTGGCAGAACATCATTACTCGCTTTGGCATACCAAAGGCACTGATCTCAGACAACGGCACTCAATTCGATGGTAGGATTTTCAGAGGCTTCTGCGAAGAGTACAAGATAGAGTTCTACAATTCTACACCGGCATATCCTCAAGCAAATGGACAGGCAGAAGCGTCAAACAAGGTAGTCTTGGATGGATTGAAGAAAAGGCTAGAAAAAGCCAAAGGCAAGTGGGCAGAAGAGCTCCCCCATGTCTTATGGGCTTACCGCACCACGCCTCGACGTTCGACAGGAGAAACACCATTCTCCTTAGCTTATGGCATGGAAGCAGTCATCCCATTAGAAGTTGGCCTCCCCACAATTCGAAGCGAAAACTTTGATCCAGACCTAAATGGCGAAGCCATAGCATTGGAACTTGACCTTGCGGAAGAAAGAAGAGACAGAGCATTAGTTCACATCGCCTCTTACCAACAAGAGTTGTCTAGAAAGTATAACAAAACAGTGCATCCAAGGCAATTCAAGATCGGAGATTGGGTACTGCGCAAAGTGATGGGAAATACCTTGGTTCCAGGAGATGGCAAGCTAGGACCTAACTGGGAAGGACCTTACAAGGTGGTTGGATTAGCAGGCAAAGGGGCATACCACTTGGAAGATGAGGACGGCAAAGCAATTCCCAGGCCATGGAACACAGCAAACCTCAAGTTGTTTTATTTTTAGCTTTTTTTCCTTTTACGTACATGTAATTTTTTACTTTCTCAATAAAACAATTCGATTCTTTTTCAGTATAATTGTTTTCAGTAGACAATAACTTTAGCTAGATAGTAGCATTGTAAACATAGTTGGCCGGAATAACCAACTACAACCCTTCCTAAACCCAGGATCAGGATCCAGGCTGCAGGACGTTTGGTCGATATAACCAAACACTGAATAAGTTGGCTGGAAAAACCAACTTAGAGGTTGGCTGGATTAAACCAACTCTTTTTACTCTTCAGCCGAAGTAAGTGTATGGCTGAAGAGTGGTTGGCTGGATTAAACTAACACTTTTTACTCTTCAGCCGAAGTAAGTGTATGGCTGAAGAGTGGTTGGCTGGATTAAACCAACACTTTGTACTCTTCAGCCGAAGTAAGTATATGGCTGAAGAGTGGTTGGCTGGATTAAACCAACACTTTGTACTCTTCAGCCGAAGTAAGTGTATGGCTGAAGAGTGGTTGGCTGGATTAAACCAACACTTAGCACTCTCCAGCCGAAGTAAGCTATATCGGCTGAAGAGTGGTTGGCTGGATTAAACCAACACTTTGTACTCTTCGGCCAAAGTAAGCTATATCGGCTGATGAGTGGTTGGCTGGATTAAACCAACACTTAGCACTCTCCAGCCGAAGTAAGCTATATCGGCTGAAGAGTGGTTGGCTGGATTAAACCAACACTTTGTACTCTCCAGCAGAAGTAAGTTACATCGGCTGATAAGTTTATGGAAAATTCATAAATCATTACAAATGGAGGCATACATATACAAAACCGAAACAAGAGTTGAAGAAAGATTCTTTCATTAAAAGTAACAAACCGAGTACAATTAGGGGGCCGAAGCCCGGTTACAAAAAGTTCAAAAACAAAAGAAAGAAAGAGTCAGCGGAGAAGTGCATCTAGTTCGGCGTCGAAATCATCCTCAGCATTAGTTTGGAGACTGGTGTTTCCTGGCAGTTCGGTTTGGGGAGGGAGCTCAGTTTGGACCACGGTATCAACCGGCAGCTCGGTATTAGCAGGTAGCTCACTAGTCAAGTCTTCAACAACTGGCTCCAACCGAGCTGCCTGATTGTTGGGTTGTTCGTTGATGGCCGGAGTAAGAGTTGGTTCATCTTCTTCAGTATCATCATCTTCTTCGTCACCGGACCCCTCAAGGAACTGCCTTTGGAGATCGGCAGCATACTGTGAAAGTGAAGCTGGAATGGAGTACGGTGGAGCGTCGTAGACCTCGGTGTCAGGCGTACAACCGAACTTCTCCACCGCAGCCCTCCAGCCACATTTGAAAAAGAGGTCTTTTGCTGCGTCGCATTGCTGGGTATAGGCTACTTCGGCCTCATTGAAGCCCCGCTTCTCGGCCTCCTTCACCTCCCCCTTCAAATGCTTTATTTCGGCGTCCTTTTTCTTTTCAATTGCGGCCAAGATACGTAGGTATCTATCTTTTGCCTCGGTGGCAACTTTTTTCTTCTCGGCCTCGACCGAATTTGCAACCTCGGTCAGCCGACCGTTCTCTGCCCGAAGCTCGGCCAGCTGTTTCTTCGCCTCCTCTAGTTCGGCCGTTTTTAGTTCGGCCTCAGCCATGGCCTCCCTTGTACTCCTCCTAAGTTCCATGACCCTCCTGTGAGTAACTTGGTTTTTCTGGATGGCCTGCAAAGGAGAAGTAACGTTAGCCGGACTCCAAGTTGGAAAAAATCTTACATAGAGAGGAATACTGCTTACTAGGATCATGGACTTAGTGGAGGACCGAATTGACTTTAGCTCGGTGTTGAGCTGTTTGTAGTGGTGCTCCATGTCCTTGGGGAGGCACACACCCTTGGCCAAGTTGAAAGCCATCAGATGGTCCTTCTCTGAGACCACCGAATCAGACGCGGTGATATCTCGGTCATTGAAGGTGAGTATAGGAGTCCACTTGGAGGAAGCAGTTCGGTCGGTGGGCTCCGGTTGAAGGCTTGGCTGAGGGCTTGGTGGAGGACTTGGTGGCAGGATGGTCTCGTCTTCATCAGCAAGACGTGGCTCGGCTTGGCTAGTCCGGGCACGTTTGCTTGGACGTGATGAAGACGGCCGTTGAGATGGGAGTGCCACCACGGTCTCGGTGGTACGGCCGATTTCCTGTACTTCGGTGGGGTTCGTTGCGGTCAGTAATGCCTTCAGTCGGTTTTTCTTCGCCATTTCCTGTTCGGCAGTAAGAGGTATTAGGTTGATTTCGGGCAAGGAGGGGTCCGGTTGTGGTGCTTCCTCCAGAAGGAAATCAGTCACCCTCGCTTTTCGGCGACCGGAGTAGCGGTAAGTCGGTTCGAAGTCTAGAAGCTTTGCCCAACTTCTCTCCTTTACTCGTAGTGCGGCGCGCAGAAGACCGAGGTTGGGGTAGCCGTAGTTGGAAAGAAGATGGGCTTTATCTGCAAAAGAAAATGAACTGTTAGTTCGGTTTAGAGGAGAGAGCCGAAGTAGAGGAAAGTGTGAAATATAACCGAAGTAAGTGTACCAAGAATTCCTTTGTTCCAGTTTATAGCCCAGCCAGGAATCTGGGCCTGGTGGTCCTCGAAATTCCCAGAGACCCAAAAGAAGTCATCGTCGTTTAAGTCTTTGTTCGGTGTGTGTTTTATTATTTTCTCTCGGCCACGGCGTACTCTCAAATAGTAACACCAGCCTTCATTTTTTGATCCTATGGAGTATTGGTGAAGTATCTCGGCCAAACCTAGGTTTAGACCGGTTTGTTGGTTCAGTGCGGCTATATCCATGATTATTCGGTATGTGTTAGTGGACAGCTGGGTGGGGCATAGTCTGGTTTGTCTTAGAAATTCACATATTAGGGGTTGGACTGGGAATCTGAGTCCGGTTTCTATTATGGATTGGAGGGTAAAGGGGACAAAGCCTTCATTGCCCCATGGGTCTACATCTTGTTCGGCTAAGGTGAGATTTACATCGGCTGGAATATTGTAATCCTTCCTAAATTCGGCTAAGCCGCCTGGGGTTTCTACTAGGAATCTGTACTTCCCTATTTATCGGATAAATAAGGAATAAATTACTTCGGCTGAAGGAGTTGTGCTCAGTAGCTCGGTCGAGCCTTCAAAGAGAATGGCCTGGGCAACCTAAAGTCTGCAAAGTGGAAGAACAAAATGGTCAAGCACAGATCATTGACCGTGCTACAAAAACAAAGCAAGAAAGGATGCCTTATTTCGGCTACATACGGTACTACAGGATCTACTTCGGTTCCAACAAGGAGCTTGTTATCTCGGTTTGGCGTGATGTTTGGTTATCTCGGTTCCGCCTATGGTTTTTGTTACTTCGGCTAAGCGTCAAGGGGCAGCCTTCTGAGTTCGGTTTAGGAACCGAGAAAGCTGGCTTAGCCCCGAGGCTTAGCTCGGTCGAGGGCTAAGATTTTCTAGTTCGGTGCGTTCTTATTTCGGCTAATGTGAATCAGTTGGTGGCCTATTGAAACTACTGTTATGTGTACAAGTGCTAGTTCGGTTTCAGTTCACCTAAATCTGTATATAGCAAGAACAGTGATCTAGTTCGGTTGGGACATGTTTTTAGATCTAGGCTATGTTCTACAGGTTACATCATGATATTCAGAGTGTTCTTATGAAAATTTTCCCAGAAAGCACAAAAAGAAAGTGTTTCGTAAAAACACAAAGCTGAAGCTATGGAATGAAAGCAAAGGAAAAGAAGAAAAGAACAAAGTATTAATACTTACCAGACAAAAAGGAAGGTAAAGCTGGGAGCAACAGCAACAGTAGCAATGAAGAACACGAATTCAGGAAGCTTAGTGGTTGGAATGGCAGGAGCACAGAGAGAAGAAGAGTCGAGTAGAGTGAGATTCAAAATGATTTGGTTCGTTTTGTGTAAAAAGGCAAAAAGGCGGGAACTGTTCAAAACTTACGAAGTACGAGGGGCGGCGTTACAGCTATGGATAGCCAGTAAGAACCTGCCACGTGTCATTGGGATACTAAACGATTCAGTTGCTGCAAATTGAAGAGACGTTTTGGCCGGGTGTTTATAGCTCGGCTGGAAAGGGTTTTAGCTCAGCTAGAAAGGCTAATGGGTGTTGTTAAGCTAGGCTGGAGAGGTTAAAACTCTAGCTCGGTTGATAAGTAGGTAATTCCTATCATGTTTTGCAGACGGAATTAAGGGGCAATTGAGAGGGTAATTTATATTTAAATTAGGCCGAGCTGAATGAAATGGGCCGAGCTGGGCCAAGCTAAGAGGTGGGACGTTTTGGGCTGCATTACGGAGGAGGGCCGTATAAAGTTTACTTCGGCCGAAATAGCCTCCGAATTAGACCGGTCTCAACCTCGGTAGTTATTTCGGTCGCGTAGGCCTTGTTTTTCTATTTCGGCTGGGAGATGTGTTGAGAAGAGTTCGGTCGTAGTACATGGAGACCGAGGTGTGCTGAGTCCTTAAGAGGCCTTAGTTTGGCAGATAGTTCGGTTCATCTCTCTTATGGTTAGCTCGGTCTTAGTATGGAAAAGCCGAGGTAAGGAAAAGGAAAGTTAGGGCCGGACTAGTGGTTACTTCGGTCATAAGGTAATTCGGCTGTGATAAAACCATCTCACTTGGTTTAAGCAGTGAGGGGGGTGTTGGAGGATAAGCATTATCTTCCAGGAGTATGAATCCTAGGAGGACTCTACATGGAGGAGTAAGAGTCCTACCAGGATTGTGCTACACGAAACCTATAAAAGCTCACAAATATCACCTATGGAGAGGTAACACAACTTTGCTTTCTGAATACACAGAGCTTTTGTCTATTTGTCAAGATTACTGACTTAGGCATCGCAGAGGTTTCCGGCACACACCCGCCGGCTAGCTCACGTGTGAATTTTCAGGTAGTTGAACGACGTCGTACGGAGGAGCGCAGACTTGGTCAACAGGATTATACGAGAAGGTGTATTTCTTTCCCGTACATATATAACAAAATGGAAGCAAAAGCACAGGCATAAGAACACACAATCACTTTTTTTTACGTAGAAAACGTCCTCAGTGTGTGAAGGAAAAAACTACGGGACCGTAATTTATCAAAATCTCCACTATCAACAAATAATGGGTGTATAGCAAGTTTTCTCTAGCTATAACTAGAGGCAAACAACAAAGATACAAACTCAAGGAAAAAACATTCTTGGCAACAAAAAATGAGAGATTTCACCAAAAACAAGGGGTTGTTCTAAAACCCAAAAGCTGCTATAGAATGCTGTAAAACCAATCTCCACCGTTCAGACTTTAGAGCCTTGAGTCACAAACCCACTCACAAAATTTCAGCTCAATCGGACCATGGATGCATGCCGATCGGAGAGTTTGATCAAATCTGGGCAGAATCTTCCAGAACACTTCGAATCCTTTTTTCTTCTCTGTTTTGGACTGCAACTTCTTTTTCTCTCTTAGATTTTCTGGCAGCAAATAGAGTTTATATACTCTCACACAAATGGGCCAAAAGCCCAACTTCTCTTCATGTGGGCTTAAGTAGCTCATATGGGCCTTACCAAAATGGGCCATCCTCCACAAAGAAGGGAAACCCACCCCCAACAAATCTCCCCCTTCCCGACTATGTGGAGGGAATCACCATCCCGGCGATTGAACAACAAGTTTCAAGCTTCTCTCTTGATAGAGCTTTTGTTAACATATCATAACCATTATCATCAGTATGAATTTTTCCAAGTTCTAACAACTTATGATTAAGAGTTTTTTCTTATTCAATGGTACCTCACATCAATGTGCTTCGACTTCGAATGGAATGTGGAGTTCTTAGCCAAGTGAATAGCACTTTGGTTATTACAAAACAACACATATTATTGTTGTTTGAAACCAAGCTCAGTCAAGAACTTTTTCATCCATAGCAACTCTTTACAAGCTTCTGTTGCTGCAATAAACTATGCCTCTGTTGTAGAAAGTGCAACACATTTTTGTAACCTCGACTGTCAAGAAACAGCTCCACTTGAGAAAGTGATCAAATAACCCGAAGTAGACTTACGGGTATCCACATGTCCTGCCATATTTGCATCAGGGTAGCCAACTAAAATCAGTTTTCCACTTCCAAAACTGAGTATCAACCTGGAAGTGCCTCTAAGATATCTCATTGTCAACTTTATTGCATTCCAATGCTCTCTTCTTGGATTTGAAAGAAATTGGCTAACTACACCAACTGAGTGAGCTATATCTAGCCTCGTGCAGACCATTGCATACATTAAGCTTTCTAGTGTTGAAGCATATGGAACTTTTTTCATATATTCACTACAAGAATCTAGACTTTTAGTGACCACTTTCCGCGACCAATATAAAAATTGGTAGCTAAAAGTTACTTTTTGGCGACCAAATATGAGTTGGTCGCAAAAGGTCATATTTTGGTGACCAAAAAATGAGTTGGTCGCAGAAAGTGATATGCTTTTGGCGACCAACTACAAATTTGGTCACGGAAGGTCACATTTTGGCTACCAAAAAATAAATTGGTCGCAGAAGATAAAAAATAAGTTGGTTGTGGAATTGGCAACCAAAATTTTAGTCGCCAAAAACTTATTTTCTCCGACCAAAAATATTTTAGTTGCCATATATTAAGTTTTGGCTACTAAAACAATTTAGTCGCCGAATGAAAATTTTTTTTTTTTTTTCCTTTGGCGACCAAAAATGGAGTCGCCAAAAACTTATTTTCAGTAACCAAAAAAAAATTAGTCTCCAAATTAGTACTTTTAGCGACTAATTTTTTAGTCGCTGTTGATTGAGATTTGGTGACTAAAAAAGTTTGTCGGTGAAGGTACATTTTCTACAACTAATCTGGTCTTTTGGTCGCCAAAAGTTTAGGAGGGAAATTTAAAACGTAGAGGCGGGAATTGAGATTTTTTTGCGACAAAAAAATTTGGTCGCCGATTGTAAAATGACGCCGTTTTGTATATTACTTTTAATGAAAGTGTGATAGAAAAAATCAAATTAATATTTTAATCACACCTAATTTAATTGGGTATGATAATTATTTATTTTTTATAGAAAAATGTTTGAGGCCCGAAATTCCTCAAGCTCGAATTGGCTCGAAACCCCAAAACGACGTCGTTTTGGGGGGTTTTTTTTCTTTTCTTTTCTTTCTTTTTCTTTCTGTGTTGCTTTTGAATACAAAGGAGAGGCGAGAGCGAGGGAGAGGAGAGGAGAGAAGAGAAGAGAAGAGAAGAGGAAGAGAGAAGAAGGGGGCTTCGATGGTGATCGCCGGTGAAGATGTGTTGTGTGATGAAGATGTTGATGACGAAGATGTGCTGTGTGATGAAGACATTGATGATTTTTTTTTTTCTAGATCTGGAGCTGAAAATGAAGGGGGGAAAAAAATTGATGTTTTGTTTGATTTTTGTTTGATCTAGAGCTGAATGTGATGAAGACATTGATGATTTTTTTTTCTTCTTCTAGATTTGGAGCTGAAAATGAAGGGGGGAAAAAAATTGATGTTTTGTTTGATTTTTGTTTGATCTTGAGCTGATCTGGAGCTGAACAAGAGAAGACATTGATGTTTTTTTTTTTTTTTTTCTTCTTCTTCTTCTCCTCCTCTTCTTTCCTTTTCTTCTGGTTCTGGTTTCTGCTTCCTTCTCTTCTTCTCTTGTTCTTCTTCTTCTTCTTTTTCTTCCTGAAAAAAAAAAATTAAAAAATAAAAAAATAAAAAAAAATAAAAATAAAAAATTGAAACCCAAAACGACGTCGTTTTGGGTTTCGAGCCAATTCGAGCCTGATGAATTCGGGCTCTGTAACGGGACTGTTTTTATATTACTTTTCAATTAATACTAAATAATTTTTTTGATTATAAATTTTTTTTTAATCACACCTATATATTTTTAAAATTTTATTTCCATACCTAATATTCTCAATCCTTATTCTGAATAAACAGGGAGCATCGTT